>JASAUF010000487.1:0-355000 GCA_030180095.1 Magnolia changhungtana
AACATCACATGTTTGCTATGAGTTTTGACGATTAGGTTTCGAGTGCGAAACCTTTCGACTGAGTTCCCTAACGTGCGATTCTCAAGGTTAATTAGCATCCTTATTCTTCCTATAGGACATGTCGTGCAAGCAAGTAACCCGTTCGACTCCCGCTCCACCACTTGAGGCTCCAGCTTTACCACCTCTGCCTCCCATTCTATCGCCAGAGATCCCTTCTCCCTTGCCTGAGGATGATGTTCCTCCACCTGATACCGGTGCGGATCCGACTGTGCCTGTGAGTGCCTCGTAGTTACAGCAGATGTTGCAGGTTGTGACTGCTGCGCTTCAGGGGCAGGGCGGGTGGCTAGTTGTTTCTCTAGCTCAGGCAGAGCAAGAGCAAGCGAGTATCCTTCTTCGAGAGTTCAGACAGCTTGATCCTCCGCGTTCTAGGGCGAGCCAGATTCGACAACAGCTGAGAGATGACTCTCTGATGTGGAGAAGATCTTCGATACTATGGCATGTACGACCTAGCAGCGAGTCCGATTGGTTGTATTCCTTCTCCAGGGTGAGGCAGAGCATTGGTGGACCTCCATTACTCGCGTTGTAGGACCTGAGTATGTCTGGACATGGGAGGACTTTATTGACCGATTCGATGAGCAGTACTTCCCCGACCATATCCGTCATCAGAGAGCGTTACAGTTCGAGACCCTGGTGTAGGGGGACATGATCGTGGCATAATACACGGCTCGTTTTGTAGCACTATTGAGGTTTGCACCATATATGGTTGATGATAAGGGGCAGAAGGCCCGCTGTTTTGAGAACGGCTTACGTTACGGTCTTCGAGGCCGCGTCATTGGGCATGAGCTTCTGACTTTCCAAGCAGTAGTGCGGAGGGCTCAGATTTATGAGACTAAGTGGGCTAGCATGCAAGCCGACCGAGATCAGAGGAGGGGTCAGAAGAGGCAGGCCCCCTCTAGTAGCTCACAGTAGCATCGACGACCCCAGAGATACAGGAGCCACCCATCCGCCAGAGCACCAGTAGCACTGTCGGCCCCCCAATAGTAACACCTCAGAGACAGCTTTTTAATACCTGTTATGGATGCGGTGGGATAGGAGACCGTAGGTGGGAGTGTCCCTGACCTCAGCAGCAGCAGCCAAGAGCACTACAGTAGCCTCCACAGCAGCCGAGAGCACTGCAATAGCCTCCACAGCAGCAGCGACAACAAATTCCACCATCGAGGCCCCCTCAGCAGCAGCATCAGTACCAGCCTCCTAGACCGCAGTAGCAGAGGCAGTAGTTTCGAGCGCCTCAACGACATCAACAGCAGCAGCATCCTCCAAGGGGATAGGCACCTCCCCAGCCAGCTCAGGCTAGATTCTATACAGCTTAGCAGGACCCACAGTCTTCCGGAGGAGTCGTTATGGGTATACTTCTAGTCTCTTCATGCATTGCCCGAATATTATTTGATTCAAGTGCTTCGCACTCATTTATGTCTGAGAATTTTTGCCGATCGACTGGATTACCGACAGAGTCTGCTAGTAAGGGATTGACCGTATCGACGCCCTTGGGGAAGACCACAGTACTAGGCCATTTCTGTTCATTTTGCCCTGTTCTGGTCAGTGATATCTTTTTGCCCGCTGACTTATTTGTCCTACCGATAACAGATTTCGACATTATCTTGGGCATGGATTGGCTTACCGAGTACCAAGCCATTTTGGACTATTCCACGAGGACAGACATGTTCTGCATACCCGGCTTGCCACAGTTTCAGTTCGTTGCAGAGCCCTGAGGAGAGTCATTGTCTTGTTTGATGACTTGCGCAGCGAGGAGCCCGTTGCTTTATGTATCGATCAATTTTCGGTGGTCTGTGAATTCCTCGACTTGTTCCAGGGGATTTCAGGATTGCCACCGCGCCATCATATTGAGTTCCAAATTGCCCTTGTACCTGGTACCGCGCCTATCTCGAAGGCTCCGTACCGTATGGCACCGATGGAGTTGCATGAGCTGTAGCGACAGTTGGACGAGTTGTGTGAGTTAGGATTTATTCGTCCAAGCAATTCGCCTTGGGGAGCACTGGTACTCTTCATTAGGAAGAAGGATGGCTCGTTGAGGCTCTGCGTCGATTACCGCGAGCTTAACCGGGTCACGATCAAGAACAAGTACCCACTCTCAAGGACAAATGATTTATTTGATCAGCTGCAGGGTGCCCAGTTCTTTTCGAAGATTGACTTGCATTCCGGTTATCATCAGATTCGTGTCCGAGAGGAGGACATCCCAAAGACGGCTTTCAGGATGCGTTATGGTCATTTTGAGTTCACCCGCAGTCTTCATGCAGTTGATGAATGAGGTCTTCCATCCATATCTTGATCAGTTTGTTGTAGTCTTCATCGACGACATTCTAATATATTCGAGGACCCTTGAGGATCATATGCAGCACCCAGAGATCGCTTTGTAGACCCTTCATGCCCACCAGCTGTATGCGAAGCTGGAGAAGTGCGAGTTCTGGAAGGAGGAGGTGAGATTCCTCAGTTACGTGGTGACGAGGGAGGGTGTCGCAGTAGACCCCTCAAAGGTTGAGGCAGTGCGTTTGTGGGACCAGCCCATGAATGTGTCCGAGATCTGCAGTTTTCTTGGTTTAACGGGCAATTATCGGTGTTTTATTGAGGGCTTCTCCCGTATTACAGCCCCGATGACCAGGTTAACTCGGAAGGGCACAGATTTTATTTGGACTGATGCATGCGAATGAGCATTTATGAAGCTGAAGGACCGTCTGACGTCCGCTCCTGTCCTCACTCTTCCCTCTGGGAGTGATGGATTTGTTGTATTTGTTGATGCCTCACGTATTGGTTTAAGTGTTTTCCAGATGCAGCACGGTAGACCTGTAGCCTTCGTGTCTCGTCAGCTCAAGGTCCATGATCTGAACTACCCCACGCATGATTTGGAGCTGGCAACAGTCGTCTTCGCATTGAAGGTGTGGAGACACTATCTCTATGGGGTCAGGTTCGAGCTTTTCTCCGACCACAAGAGCTTGAAGTATCTATTCTCTCAGTCTGAGCTGAACATGAGGCAGACACGCTGGATGGAGCTTCTGAAGGACTATGATTTTCACCTCCAGTATCACCCAGGCAAGGTGAATGTGGTAGAAGATGCCCTCAGCCGTCAGCCACGAGGCCTGGTGGCACATATAATGATTCAGGAGTGGAGGATACTCGAGGATATAGCAGAGTACGCTTTAATTTTGGTCTGCAGTCTTCTATCATTCAGTTATCAAGCCTGTCGATTCAACCCTCTCTTGTCACAAGGGTAATCGAGGCTCAGCAGATAGACGAGTTGTTACAGGATTACCGAGCAGAGGTAGCATCTGAGAATTAGATAAATTGGTAGATTGGTTCTGATGGTGGACTTCGCTTCAGAGGTCGATTATGTGTCCCGGATATTCCCGAGTTGCATAGAGATCTTATAACCGAAGCACATCGTCGCAATTTTCTATCCACCTTGGCTTAGCGAAGATGTATCATGATATAAGGAGACAGTATTTTTGGGTGGGGATGAAGCGCCAGATTGCAAGTTTTGTAGCCGAGTGCGACACATGCCAGCGTGTCAAGGCCGATCATCAGAGACCCCCTGGTCTATTCAGCCGTTGAACGTCCCGATGTGGAAGTGGGAGCACGTATCTATAGATTTCATTATGGGTTTGCCGAGGACTCAGCACGGTCATGACACCATCTGGATCGTCATTGATTGTCTAACGAAGTCGGCACATTTTCTTTCGATTCGTGCGACTTGGCCTTTGGACCGGCTTGCAAGATTATTCATCGAGGAGATTGTGAGACTGCACGGTGTTCCAGTCTCGATCGTTTCTAACCGAGACTTGAGATTCACGTCTCAGTTCTGGAGGAGCTTTCAGAGAGCAATGGGGTCTGTTTTGCAGCTCAGCACAGCGTATCATCTGCAGACTGATGGCCAGACCGAGAGGGTCAACCAGATCCTTGAGGATATGCTTCTAGCCTGGGTGATTAACTTCGGGGGTAGCTGGGATGAGCATCCACGATTGGCTGAGTTCGTATACAACAACAGCTATCAGGCGACCATTAGCATGGCTCCTTTTAAGGCACTATATGGCAGACCATGCAGATCTCCGAGTTGTTGGACCGAGGTTGGAGAGCGGCGCCTCCTAGGTCCCGAGCTTGTACAGGAGACATCAGAAGCTATTGATATCATCAGGCAGAGGATGCGCTGCATCGTCGAGGCCGGCGTAAGAGTTTTCGATTGATCAGGAGCATCGTCCTTGGAGTTTGATGTAGGGGACCATGTGTATCTCAAGGTCTCACCCATAAAGGGCGTAGTTTGATTTGGAGAGAAGGGCAAGCTTGCCCCAAGATTCATAAAACCTTTCGATATCACTGAGCGCATTGGTGTCGTGGCCTATCGGCTTACCTTATCACCTCAGTTGTCTAGTGTCCACAACGTTTTCCATGTCTCTTTGTTGAGGAAGTGTGGGTCAGACGTAGTTCCTGTTATCGATTGGCAGCCGTTTGAGGTTCGTGAGGACGCTTCTTATATTAAGCAGCCAGTTCGTATCCTTAATCGGAAGGAGCAGGTCCTCCGGACCAAGGTCATACCCTTGGTGAAAGTTCAGTGGGGTCACCATTCTGTTGATGAGGCGTCTTGGGAGCACAAGGCCAAGATTCAGGAGCGTTATCCCTATCTCTTTGATAATCGATCATATAATGTATCTTATATGATGCCTTCGATTTTATATGACGATGTCTTGTTTCCCCTTCTATTATGAGTTATGTCTAGTTGCGATGATTGTATAAATTTTGAGGATGAA
Source organism: Magnolia changhungtana (assembly GCA_030180095.1). Taxonomy (NCBI): domain Eukaryota; kingdom Viridiplantae; phylum Streptophyta; class Magnoliopsida; order Magnoliales; family Magnoliaceae; genus Magnolia; species Magnolia changhungtana. Next base: position 4,815 of record JASAUF010000487.1, read on the forward strand.
ATTTTTATTTGGAGGAGAGTGTTGTAAGACCTGTACCCTAGTCCGTACCATTCCGTATGCTTCCGTGGTCCTTCCGGTCGAATCCTAGCAATCCTCGACCCGTATCCGACATTTGCACACAATTCTAAGTCGAGTCTTACATACCGAAGTCAAACTATACCTTAGCAACCGCGGTTCCAACGTCGTGACCCGTGTACCGATCCGATACCCAGGGTAGAAGATGTAGGCCCATGTTCATTTCGAGAGAAAAGCCTCGCGTTGAGGATTTCGAGGGAATCTCTACGAAATGTCCCATTAATCAATCAATCACTCATGTCAAGTCAAGTCAAGTCACTCTATACCCCAAGTACAACAACCCATCCCTCCCCATTCCCAAAGTCAACTCTCTCTCTCTCTCTCCACCCATCCCTTTTCTTACAACACATCACTCCATCCATCACCCATCACACCTCACCCCATCCCTTTTCACCATCACATCACTCCATCCATCACCCATCACACCTCACCCTCTGTTTTATTCATTCTCAAATGTTATTGGAATATTTCTTGACTAACTCTTTGCCAATAACTGACAAAAATGGGGAGAAGAAACCTACCCACCAAAACAATGTTTATCTCTTGCACAAATTGTTTGTTTCCCTTATTGCAGGTTAGTCTTGGTATACACTAAGGGAGAGTAGCATGATTTTATATTACATGTCAAGTCTAGAGTTGTAAATTTTATTTTTGATATGTTATCTTAATTGTTTTGGTTTGTCATTGGTATGGACCATGACACGGTTGTAGGTTAGGTTATTTTTATCACATAATTGACAAAGGGAGAGATTATTAGTGCACCTATTTGCACTCCTGTTTGTCAATTACGTGACTTGTTGTGTCTTGAAGTTGGATGAGTTCTAAGCAAATGAAGACCGGCGACGCAACTGGATCAGAAGCATCGAAGCCACATTGAAGACAATGGATTGCTTCTACGATCTTAAACCTTGCAAATAGATGATCCCAACCAAAATAGAAAAGCCCACCTAGGTCATTTATTCTAAGCCAATCTCAAGTCCATATCTTATATCCTATAATCTTAGCTTAATCAAGTACCAAGTTGGTGAAAGATTTATTTGACAAAATAAGAAAAACAGGAAAATCTGTCCACTGTCGATAAAACAAAGGTGCCACCAAAAAGCACCTTCGGTACCACTGAAGATACCTTCGATGTTACCAAAGGGGTTCAAAATAGTCCAGCAAGCTTACAACAATAATTTAGTGTCACCAACTAGATATTTCGGTGACACTGACTACCACCGACGAACAAAGTTCGGTGCTGTCAAAAGAGACTATTTTCAATCAACAACTTAGGAATTTAATTCGGTACTACCAAAGCAAGTTCGGTGGTAGCAAAGATTTCTTTGGTAGCACCGTAAACTAGCCATTTTCTATCCATAGGAAGCTTTTATCTATAAAAATGGCTTGTGAGAACTTATAAAATTAGTGAAAATAGGCACCATAGAATCTCTAGTGTATCCCAAGCTTATCCTAGTTCATTTAGACTCTATCCATACGAGTTCATGTTCTCTTCATTGTGATCTTTCACTCTTATGAGCATTCAAGGCTCTTATATAATGAAGAACATGAACTTATGCCTTCTTTAGAGTACAAAGACCAAATAAATAGGAATATCCCTGTTTCTTTGATACTCTAGAGCGTCCATACGTTGAATCCCTTAGGAAATCCACTCATTATCCTAGATAGGAGATTCAACCAACTCCCGTAACCTTTGTCACCTTGATAGGTACATCAAATGTAAGGTTTTAGATTGTGAAGCCAAACCAACCGGTAAATCTAAGCAACGCGATCAGGGGAGCACCAGGAAGCTGATTTAAGCATGAAAATACGAAGATCAAGCATCCCAAGATGAGCTACAAGAGAGAACTCAATCCGACAAGTAAGTGTCATTTTAAGAGTTTAAAAGTTTAGTCTTTTTCCATTGTAGGATTAAGGCTAAGAGTTTGCTATCAACAAACTCGTAGGTGCCTTGTGTGGGACCTTGGCCGGTGGGCTTAAACGTTAGGTGCCTTGTGTGGGACCTTGGCCTGTGGGCCTAAACGATAGGTGCCTAGTGTAGGACCTTGGCCGATGGGCCTAAATGTGGGTTCTAGGTGTAAGACCTTTGTTCTTGTAGAGAGCATAAATTGTGTCCTTAGTGTATGAATGTAAAGGTTGTTAGTGAACCTGATTTAAAACCATCAATAGTGAAATCTGGTGCACTCTAGGATTGAGTGTGGATGCTGGGAGTGGAGTAGGCATGTAGCCGAATCACTATAAATGCTTGTGTTTGGAATGATCATTTGTGCATCTATTTAATCATGCTTACATATGCTTGAAAGTTTAATTTTGTATACAAGATTGGATGAATGTTACACTATAGGAAACACATTCCACACACAAGCACACATTAATAGGCTAGCTATTAGATATGCATATCTTCAATAGCCTTTGTGATTGGATCCTTTAATTGACTTGGAAGCCGTTAGAGTTATATACTTTACTTGCTTTAAATTAAATGATTATTTAAGTTAGGCAATCAAGTTTTTGAATAAGCTAAAGAAGAAGAAAAAGTACTATTCACCCCCCTAGGACTATAAGAACAGTTTCATACTTCTACTAGTATGGTGCAAACCATAATTTCAAGAGGCAAGATAAATCATATCAAGTTAAATCAAGGTAAGCTTAAAGGAATCCCTCACTTTCTTCTTTCTTCCTTCTTTTGTTTCTCGATTGGCAACAACTAGGTGGGGCCTTGGACTTGGCCCGAACTTGCAGTAAGGTGCCCGTCAATAAGGCTGGTGGGCTCTCTCTCTCTCGGTTTCTTCTTTTTCTCCCTTTTCTTTCTCTCTTTCCCTATCTCTCTTTCTTACTGTCTTTTTACTCCAATCGTCAGACAAGGGAGAATTTATAGGTGTAAGGGTCTCTAAACTCTTCTTGCAAATTTCTTACGCAATCTTGTTTGTGCGAGCAAGGAAAATAGAATGGGTTCTGTTCATAACCCTAAGTGTATGGTCGCGATGCAGTAATAATCTCAATGAGACCGAGGTCGAATCCACAAGGACTGACTTGTACATATTTTGAAAGTAACCAGAACCAGAACTAGAACTAGATGAAGGTGTAAACCTAAATTTACAATATTTGAGAAAGTGATTTTAAATAAGGTAATTAAAACGTATAAATTTAAAGGTGGTAACTAGGGTGCCAAGGATCCACTAGAAGGTTCTCAGGACGCTACCTTGCTTGATTCAAGGACACAACTAGAATCAGAGTCCTATCTTATCTAATTGGTAAGAAGAGATTTGTCAGATCTCTAAACTTCTCATGGATCTAATCATCAATGGATGAGAGTTGTGAGGATTTGGAAGTGAGTTTATCACCTAACCATGCCTAGGAGACAAGGCAAACAACAGGATTTACCAATCCCACAACCACTCATAAGAGTATTATGAAGGTTAGGAAGGATTCCATCATCTTACTAAGGGACGATGGTGAATAACGGGACTTACTAATTTCACAATCTCAAATCAGGAAAGAAGATATTCAAAGCAATTGTAGATCCATTGTAATTTGAGTCATAACAAACCATTAAACACTGAAAATATTCCTTAACAAAGAACTAGAATCCAAGAGAGTACAATAAAACATGAATCAAAGCAAACCAAACATCTCAATCACACTACAAGCTTCACCTCTTAGCCCTAGCTAAGAGGCTTTACCAACCATAGACATGATTGAACTAAAGACTCTTAAGAAAAGCATAAAAACAAACTAAGGAAGAAGAAGAAAGCTTCTTGGCGGCGGCTCCACCCTTTGGCTCCACTCTTCAAACCCTATATGATGCTTAGGAATGTCCTAAGGACTCCTATTTATAGTTGTGCATCCCCCTCTTACGCACCGACTTGAAATTTCTGGAAACTGCTTGCGAAAGGCCTCAATTTACGCAACCCGCGTCGGCCTTACGCAACAACTTTGCGCAATTTCGGTAACACCGAAGCTGGCTTCAGTAACATCGAAGTTGTATCTGAAATTGTATATACAAAGTACTTAGGTAGCAAAATGTGCTACTGTAATTGACTTCGGTGGTACAAAATTAAGCTTAGGTAGCACCGAATTAAGTTATTTTCTTGCTGAACTATTTTATGCACTTTAAGTAGTTACCGACGTTGGCTTAGGTAGCAATGAAATTGGTTGTTTTTCTGTTGTTTTACTTGTGTTCTTGTCAATCTTTTCTTCATCCTTTGTACTTGGTTTCCTTAGATCTTTGGCATGAGAATTCTCCATTCTTAGTTTCCTAAGATTCCTCTGCCTTGGTGATTCTTGAGCATTAAATCCATGCTTTTAATATCATTTTCAATCTAAGCTCTTAAATTCACCTTGCAACAAAAACATGATTAAAATAGAACATTAAGCATTATCATGTTCATAAAACCAAATAATAAATGGGGGATAATATGCAATATTTGACCCTCAACAGGTTCCTTACGCAATCTTTATTCAGGCAATCAAGAAAACAGAGCGATATATTCTTGTTCTCAGCCAGCAGTACTCCTCCCGGATTTCTTCTTCTTTCCTCCACAGATCAAGCCGGATTTGACGGGTTATTGTCTTGAAGTTTTAGATCCTATAATGGGCAGACTCTAACAGCCCAGGCCTTTATCTTGAATGAGGAAGGTGATCCTGTTTCCATGGTGGATCACGTCTCAGCCGCATGATCTTGAAAGTGGCACCCCTGATCGATCCAGATTGGTTTATCGATGCTGGTTGGCCCACCAGATCGACGATCCAAGCCCCTCTCTTGCGGTGGGTTTCTTGGAACGTCGGCTTCCACAGACTGCGGTTCGTTTTCATGAAAAATGGTAAACGCTGCATTCCCTCTGCTATTTTACTTCCTTTCTATTGATGTGGGAGGATCGAAATCATCCTTAGAGGAGTTTGGAAGGCTAGGATGTAGTGATGGGTTGCGTCGATAAGATTGAGAGTGAGAGGCTTTCTCGGATCGGTGCCAATTAAAGAGTGGGTGAAGTTTCCTCCTATGCTCACTAGTGTGCACATGACTATATGCATGGATCCTCATGGACCCGGTGTTCTTTACTATAATCGTGTGCTTGACTCAATTAACAGTTCAAATATCCGTAAAGGTTGAAGTGGTGGCCCATTCTAAATCGTCTGCATGTTGTCTGCTCACACCCTAGTTGCTTGTGCTCAAAATTGTGCACCGGTGAAGCTTGGAAACATGTGGAAAAAAGCTAGGGTCTGGTCGATTTCGTCCTACAGCCATGATGAACAAATCAAATCCTCCGAGATGACATGATGGTGGGCCACAACAAGTCCAAACGGACGTTATCCGTTCAAGTTACGTGCGATAGTAAAAAAAAAAAAAGGAGAGACTCACCTTTTTGGAGATTTGCGGGTCAAACATGGTTTTACCTTGTTTGACAGTTTGGTGTGCTGGGGCATATACGCACCTCGTGTACATGCACCTCTAGGTGTGGGGCCCACAGGAATGTTCCGGAGAAATCTACTCCGTCTATTCGTCTTGTCTATTTACATTAGGGTCCTCCCAAAAGTATGAGGCAGACACGAGTCTTAGGTGGGCTATTATACCCCAGTCTGAAGCACGACCGTTACATAATTTATTCAAAGTAATTACATACATAGATATAAAGATCGAGTTAAACCGAGTTGATTCACTAGGCAAATCCATTGACCAAGGGATTGGTCGGGTAGATCAAGGTAAGAAAGTATCTACGTTCATTATTCTTCTTATGATTGGAAATTTACTTCGATCCTAACCATACAATCCATGAAAGGAAATGATCTAATCATAAGAGACGTGTTAATCATGCTGGAATTGGGACACGACAAAGCAAATCTAACAACATTAGGGTGAGATCAAGCTTAAGAGGTGAGGGTTTTTTCTTTAAATTTTACAATTTAACTGATTTGAGTACCTCTTTTTTACATACTTCAAATTTTAATGCTATTTATCTTCAATACGCAAATCATTGATACACAATTTTAATTATTGCACTAATCTCACACAATGCAAGTTTTATATTAGAAATCCCACTTCTAGTGACAATGTATTATCGTGGACATAATGTGTGAGACTCGTATCCTATTCCGTCGACTCCCGCGATCCTTCCCATCGAATTTCGGCAACCTCCGACCGATAATCGATGTTTGCGCGCGATCCTAAGTTATATCGTATAGATTTGAGTTGGCCTAATCTGAGACTTGTACTATTGTAACTGCATCGTCGCCGCGGTTCTGATGCCGCATCTCGCACGCTAAGGAGATACCCAGGCCAGGAGATGTGGGCCCGCATTTATTTCAAAGAAACACTGCGTGTTTGTAATCCCAAGAGAATCTCTACATCATGTCCCATCAATCAATTACTCAAATCAATCAATCAATCACCTCAGGTCAAGTACAAGAGCAACCCATGCTTTCTTTCTCCATAAGTCAACCCAAAATTTAACAAGTTATCACCTCACATCCATCACCCATCTCTCTCTCTCCTTACAACTCTCTCTCTCTCTCTCACTCTCTCATTTCTCAACACATTTTTCAAGCATTTCCAAGGAGAAAAAAATGGACGTCCAAGCATCCCAAGTGTTAGAAAAGGTGTTTTGTGTGGCCCACTTTCTCACCTCAAAATCCTTCATCCTAACCCTTCACTTCTCATCATCCACCATCAAAGTGAGACACATGGAGATCAGTTTTCTATCGAACCAAGAAGATCGAATGGTGGGTTCTTCTATAGGCTTAGATTTCATTCTTTTGATGATGGCTCAAGTGGGGCCTACCGATTGATGGTATGGATCTCACTTTGGACCCTAGATGTGGCCAATGGCCCACTATGATTCTCATGATCATTCCATGATGGGGCCAATCTCCTTGGACCCCATCATAATGTTTACTTTCTAAGTTTGAAAGAGGTCATCTAGACCTTTTATTTTGGTGGAGAAAGGATCTCCACCATTGATTTTGATCGGTGGGCCCACATGTAATGGGATCCACTGATTTATGTTGTGATGTACGAAAGGGAGGGCCCATAATGTCGGGGTCCCTCCATCACTCGATCTCTTTCTCTCTCTCTCTCCCTCTCTCTTTCATTTTTCTATTGTGTGTGACGATGTGGCTACATGGCCCACTTGGATGGACCCCACCTTAATGTATGTCTTATCCACGCCATCCAACCATTTGGTGCCCCACCTAGACAACTTGTCTGTAGGTGGGGCCCACCTTAAATGTGTTGTATGTAGACCGTTCAGTGTCCAGGGACACTGGATGTGGCCAGGCCGTGACGTGTGAACTGAGGTGTGGCGTGCTGACATGAAAACAGAAATATCAGTTTGTTTCAAAGCTATTTGGGTGGGCCACTCATACAGGCCCCGCCTTGACGTATGGATCCAATCCACGCCGTCCATCCCATTTCCCAAATCATTTTAGGCGTTGACCCGAAAAATGAAGCTGATCCAATTTTCTGGTGGGCCATAGCATAGAAAATAGTGTTTTTACCATCGAAATCCACTCTGATGTTTCTATACACCGAAACATGCTCAATATTGGGCTTGTTGGATCTGTTATGGGTTGTACAATCCAATGGGTGGTGTGGATTCTTCTAGTGTAAGCCCCACCTAGGAAATACCTTGAAAAAACCATTTTAAAAAATAATAATAAATAAATAAATAAAAATATAGCAAGAAGTGCCTATCGTGCCGACGTCCGCAGTAAAGCAGAGGCTCGCGCTATGGCATGCTTCAGGGGCCAGGGATGTGGGTCCCAACCATGGGCCCCACCGTGATGTGTGGGAACATCAACACTGTGCATTCCGATGGCCCCTTTCTAGTTATGGACCACTCTAAAAATCAGCTGTACTAGGAGCTCAGGTGGCCCACACTACAGGAAATAGTGTTGATTGAACGTTTGCCATTGAAACTCTTTTGGGTTGTCACAGAAGTTTTGGATCGTGATGAAATTTGTTTTTCCTCTTTACCTGGATCTGTGTGACCTTACCAATAGATGGATGAGAAATAAACATCATGATGGGCCCTACGTGGGACCCATCTTTGCCGTTGGAAGCAGCAGCCACTGCCAATTGCTGCTGCTACACATGCAGCAGCAGCACAAGATGCTTCTCGTGCCACCTGCGGTGTAAATACACATAGTCTATTAGTTGGTAGGCCACGTGTGTGAACCCTACCATGATGCATGTGTTGTATCTATACCTTCCAATCATTTTGGGAGATCATTTTATGGCATGAGCTAAAGAATGAGACAAATCTAAGATCAAGTGGACCACCTAGCAAAAAGGCAGTGGGATTGAGCTTCTGCCATTGAAATTCTTTTTTTGTCACAAAGTTTGAATCATTAGGAAATTTGTTTTCCTCTTAAAACCAGGTCTGTGTGACCTTATGACCAGATTGGATAGAAAATAAATGTTATGGTGGGCCTAGATAATTTAATGGTGAAAATCATTACCACCACTTATATTTGGGTGTGGCCCATTTGATATACATATGGCCCATGTGATTAGGCCCATCTTGATGTATTTGTGGCTCGTCCATTGAGGCCCATCTTAACATATATGAGGCTCATATGATGCAGCCCATTTGATGTATCTAAGGCCCATGGGTTGAGGCCCAATAGGATGTACACAAGCCCATTGCAATATATGATTTTACCATGGTTTATGTAATGATGTTTATGGCAGGCTATGCCTTGGGAGCAATGATAGTTTGATGCCCATATTGTAAGTATAATGTTGGTTAAATGTCCACATTGTAACTCTCCTTAGGGCCCATTGATAGGCCCATACTTGTTGTGTGTAGGCCGTTTAAGCCCATATGCATTGTAAGGATAGTTCATTGCTTTATAACATGCTTAGTATAATTCCATGACTCATGTCATACGCATCATATGTATGCTTAATATGAGTAGTGATTGATCATAGCATATGTCATTGGGCAGATTACTTATGGGACTCACTAATAAGAGTTACCTACATGAGCGCGTGGTATGCGTCGGGTTGTTGCATGACTGGATAGTGTGACTCATGCATCTCACATATGTGTGACATGATCATTATATGTCCTAACGACATCAGGGCCATGGCCTCCACAGATACATCGTGGATGGCCAGATGGGACACCGAAAATGCTTAGTTCTAGCACTGTGGGTACGTAGGATGTCCTTGGGTGAAAGTCCCAGAACCTCCTTAGTACCAGGAGATGCTCCAACGTCTAAATCGAGTGGAATATGAGCGTCGATGCCTATACCATGAGGTCGTGTCTCCCACTGTGTCGTAGTCAGTTGGAAGGGGGTGTGGCCTTATCCACCCAAGTGAGGGGGCTATAAGCTAGGCTGAGTTTGACCAGCTCGCAAATGGGTCCGCTATCGACAAGCCGGGTAGGTATTGGCAGACTACTGGTCAGGCGGATAGTGTGGTCTCTTCCACTCGCTGGGCTGTGCGGCTGGGGAGGCGGCAGTCAGTGGGGAGTGTAATGGATCCCGTGATTTTTCAAAGAGGAACCATACTGATATGTGGACTTGATATGAGGACTGACATGATATTATGACACCCTATCACTGTTACACATGTGGGCGAGCGCACGTGGACAGACGCTGATGTGGGCAGGTGTGATGTGGGTGGGGCTGAGGCCTGAGCAAGCTACCACACTAGGCGAGCTACCCGTGGTTGGCAGGCTACTGAGCAAGAGTTGCATACTTATTTATTCATCTATTCACTATCCACTCGAGCTAGTGGTGTGTAACTATTTGTTACGTGTACCTTCGCAATGGTCAGGATTTCGGTTGGGGCAAGTGACTAACTTGAGATCAAGAGTTTACCACATTGTGTTTGACTATCCAAATTTAGGTATAGGACTAGTTTGGATAGAACTCCCTTATGATGAACCTCATAGCCTGCAATACTACGTACTATCATCCCGACTTCACTCCAGCTTGGTCATTTCATTCACATCGCATATTGCATTACATTTGCAGGCATATGGCATTTTAGGTTACTATATTTCTGCACTTATATGGCCTAGACAGACTTAACAAGATTTATATATTACATTACATCCTTGGCATCTGATATTTGACTCTTTATGATTCTGCGTTTATATTACATATTCTGATATTGTATGACTCATGGACTTGCTATAATATTTCTGCTTACTCTGATATCGTACGATTCTTGATCTTGTCAGTATTTCTGCTTATTCCAATATTTTATAATTTATGGCGTTGTATTTGTATGCTTGGCACTTATCTTGCGCACACACTTTCACCACCCTCTAAGCTTTCTATAAGCTTATGCGTGATAGATGCGTGCAGGTGATGTTAGGATGCAACTGATCTGAGGGAGGAGCGTGCGGTGGAGCTTTTGGAGTTTTCTTTGATATCTTCATATTGTATTCCCATTTCAGCATTATACTTGAATGATTATATTAGTGGATATGTGGTGATGATGTTATTTTGTGACTTGGTTATGCTTGTGGCTATGCTCCATTACAAAAAAAAATCATACTGAAAATCCTCCTTGTAGGATCCCAAGATCAGAATCTGGCTCATACGGCACTGGGAGTAGAGAATGGAGTACTACGGAGGCTGTCGGCACCGAATTCGGCGATCGGGAATTTTGTGAGCCCGATTTTCGAATTTGGAGCGTGACATAATGCATTTTGGGTTGCGGCCTTCTTGGTCAGCAGGTAATCCTATAGGTTGGGTAGTGGTGCACAATCGATGTAAGTAAACTGTCAAGCATGTTACATCACTTCTCAGGATTGGATGCAGGCACTCCATGAACAAATCGTGTCACGTAAATCTATCAATCGCATTATTGTGTCGCCTTGAGATGTTCACATAAATCCACATTAACGTTGGACACGCCGACGAATCTCTGTAGTATAGGATGCAGGGCGAGCTGGATATCTTTAAATTACTTTCTATATTGTGATGATTGTTGAGTGTGATGAGCCGCACATACTTTGTTAGGATGCATTTCATGTAAAATATTTGCGCATTCCAATACCACTTGTATTTGTAGAGTATGAGATGTATTGGAACCCTTATGTTATTCTTATGAATCACTTGAATCATTGTAAACTTTAAAGGACAACCACCATTATGAGTATGGCATTGACCATCTCCAACCATGTAGATGTTGCAGGTAAATTTCAGGTTGATATAACGGACGACGACTGTTTTATGAAAAACGAGTTCGAATAGAGAAGAAAAATAGTGCCTGATTAGTTTTATTTATTTTTTGCTGCAAACTTTGATAATGTAATAAGCTCCCATTGATAGGACATGTGATGATTTGTTAAGTTCTTTTACTTTAATGGAATAATAAATATAATTAATTTTACTCTCATGAATGGCTACCTTTGTGAATGTAACTGGATGTGATCTAAATGGAAAAAAAATAAAAAATTAAATAATAATAATAATAATGTGCGATTTTGAAGTATCCAATTTTTACATTATTAACACTCGGAATTCTCGGGCATGAGTATACACTCGAGCCACAAAAACCCAGGACTGAATCTTAGGATCTACATTCCTTCTTCTTATTTTTTCTCTTCACCTCATGTTTGAAGTATGCGGGGCCCACCAAATGATGGTGGAGGCCCCACGTCTTCTTGGATGTGGCCATTGGCCCATCCTTTTGTGCATGCATAACTTATGAATGGGGTCATTCTTCATGGACCCCACCATGGTTTCTTTTCGTAGTTAAAAGGATACTTAGGTCATCTAGACCCTTGATCCTTGGTGGAGATGGCATCTCTACCATTGGATTTATGATTTGAAGATGCATGCATTGGTAGATCATGTAATACCATCAATATAGTGAGATATGTGGTTTGTGATGAAGGGAAGGGCCTCAATGTGGCGGAGCCCCCTTCCCTTGTGGCTGATTCTCTCTCTTCTCTTAATAATTTCTTATTTTTCTAAGGTGTGTGGCCCACCATTTGGCTTGGAGATATCCAGACCGTCCAAGGAGGGTGGACGCCCATGGCAGTCCACTCTATGGATGGTGATGACTTGTTGCCCCGTTTAGATGCATATACAATACATTTTTATGTGCGGAATAGGTCTGGATGTTTTTGGGGCCCACTGTGGTGGACCACAACTGAGGTTTCATAGGGTATTTTCCCCTTGATTTGAATTATTTACTCAGTTTATTTCATTAGCATGTTGCTGTCCAGAAAATTTCTGGACAATTTCTGGTTGGTTTGGGTCAGATTTTTGGACTTATTAGGGGACTGTTTCTACCCATTTGATATAATTTTCTTGAAGGTGTGGACCCCACCTAGATGTACCCCAAATTTTACCTCCACTTCACCTTGGTTGAGGTCCCAAAGGAGTGGCCCAAGTGGGGTGGACAGTCCAGATTTTCTGGACTGTCCAACAATATTGCAGTTTAGAAATCCATAAATACATAATAGTTTTTGTAATGGTGGGCCACTTTTGTGGACCCCACCTTATAGTACACTTGTATGGGGAGGTTAGAATTAATTTTTCCCAATTTTTGGAAAACTTAGGCCCACCCCTTTGGGGTGTTCAAATCAGGGACAACACTACTTTAATTTTCTGTTGTGCAATCCAGCAATGTAATCTGATAAAAGCCTTAATTCATAAACATTTCTTCTATAGGTGGGTCACTTTTCTGGACTCCATCTTGTTGTATACATGATAAGGGACCTTGGGTCCAAATTTTAGGAATTTTGGAGGCCCAGAACCCACCCATTGGATGGCCCAAATTCAGCACAGTTATATTCCAACAATATTTTACCCTGGACAGATTGTATTTTTCAAATTAATTAAAACACTTTTCAGTATCCTAAAATCATGAAAATTTATAGGGAGGTGGTTCACCAATGGTGGGACCCACCTACAAAATTTTGGAACCAATGGACCTCTATGCACACTGTGGTGAGGGCCGAACTGGCCCACTACGTTGGGACGTCCAGGTCTGTCGGATTTTCTGGACAGACTGTCTCATTTAAATTATTTAAAATACTTAGTTATATCAAAAAAAATTTTGAAATTTTGTGGGGGTGTGTCCCACCTATGGACGTGTCACCTTACAAAATTTTAGACCCAACAAATATTTGAGCTGACCATGGTGTGGCTTGCAAATTGGGTCAATTTTGGGCTAGGACTACCCACCATGGGACGCCCCTACCTTGGGCTGTTGCTGGGCCTGTATTCCAGTAGCATGACCCACTTATAATATGTGTTTTGCATTCCCTTGTCATCTAGTGGGACCCACAGTGATGTATGTGAGCCATCAAAAAATAAATATACTATAAATTAATTAAATTGTTGAACTCCAACAACCCAAAAAATGGGTGGGCTGGAATTTGGCAATGAGCCCAAAATTGTTGCCTATAAATGTTGTTTTGGGACAGTATGGCCCACTAGATTTGAGGAGGATTTAAGTCAGTTATCTTACCATTCTAATTTTATTTTTTTGGGCTTAATTAGTGCAAGATTAAAGGCCCATTCCAATTGGATTCTTGTTGGGCTAGTCTTCTAGTTAATAGGCCTTATAGCCTTGGTTAGGCTGGAACTTTTAATAGGCCCGTTGGACCCTTGGGTCCTATACTTACCATGCTATTGTAATGAGTCTTATGGGCCAAATACTCAAGTAGTTGGGCCCTTGCCTGCCCACTATAATAAATCCATACTTGGGCCAAGATGTGAGGCCCAACTTACTTGTGTTAAATATAAGGATTTTCCATATGTTGGGATAATGGGCTGCCCATTAGGCCCGCCACAATGAGTGAACCCATGACCCTTATGGTTGGGCCCTAACCTTGCTTAAGGGCCTACCAAGTTGCCTATGTATTGGGCTTAATGTATGGCCCACTAGGCCATGGATTGATTTAGGCCTTGGACTTTTCCTTTCATATGTAGTAAGCTACTCTTTTTGGGACCCAGTTGAGGTTAGATGTCCTCCTTGGTGGCCCTAAGGTAGGCCCCTAAGGCCCTTATAGGTGGTTGAAGGGCTACCTTGGACCTTGTTAGGCTTGTTTCCTCCTTAAGGTTTTAAGACTCCCCTAGCTTGTGGGTTATCCCAAATCGTTGGGCCCCTATTTAAGAGAACTTCATTTCCCCTTAGTGTACTTGTCTGTATATCTTGTCCTTGACCCTCCTTAAGACGGAAGATTCCATATTTTACAGGTAGCGCACTTACATCATTGTGACCCATATGCATCATCTGTGTGAATTGATTGTATTGTATGGTGCTCATTGAGGGATGGAGTTCCTCCCCTCATGCACATTGAGTGCCTAAAGCTTGTACATGATCTGTATGTATGACTGATGCATTGGCATCGCATTTCATGATGATACCGCCCTTGCTTCACCAGGGCCTCGCCTCCACGGGGACATTCGTGGATAGTCGTATGTGTGGACATCGAAAATATTACTTGAGCATACAGGGTGCATAGGATGCCCATGGGTGAAATTTTTAAAACTTCCATGATACCAAGGATCTGCTTCAACGCCGTAACTGAGTGGAAACTATGAGCGCACGAGAGCCTTATACCGTTAGGTCGTGCCTCCCACTGTCGTGTAGTCAGTTAGATAGGGGTGTGGCTTTACTCACCTGATGTAAGGAGGCATTGCTAGGCTGAGTCTGACCAGCTCGTGAATGGGTCCATTACCTTCAGGCCTTGTTGGTGATTGGTTGTCCACAGGAGTGAGGTCTTTTACACTCATCTGACTGTGCGAGGTCTGTAGAGCGACAGTCATTCAGCAGTATAATGGACCCCGGTGATTTCCTTATGATTGAAACTATACTTGACATATGGTTTGGTTATGAGCACTGGCATTACTTGCATCGTATTAGCATTGGCTGTATAAGCCCCCTCATGCATTGCTTTGGTATGGCACCCAGTACTCATTGCATAGTATTCATGATAAGCCTTGGTAAGGCTAGTGATATTCTCATTGAGCATGTTCTTTCCTTGTACCTCCTACTATTCTTTTGTGCACCATTGACACACACTTACACCACCCTCTAAGCTTCAATAAGCTTATGCACGATTGATGTGTGCAAAAAACTCTAGGCAGGCGACGTAGCAGCAGAGCGTGGAGTAAAGTTGAGCTTGAGGACTCCAGTGCTACTAACCCTTTTCTCCCTTTTCCATTATCTTATGTATGTCCTTTTGGACCTGATGTAAGCTTATAAAGTTCAAATTCATAGTAGATTTTGTGACGTGTGCCTTGTTATTCTCAGATATACTTATTGTGATCTTAGGGATGCTCATATTGGAATTGATTATATTGTTATGAAAATCCTCCTTGTAGGATCTCAGGATCGGAACCTGCCTCAGGAGTCAAAAATGGGGTACTATGGAGGCTGTTGTGGCCAGAACCGGCCATCGGGTTCCTTATGAGTCCGGTTACCAAGTCTGGGGCGTGACACTCACCGTATGCATCACATCTAGTGGCCAACAATCTATTCATCTTGATCGACTAGTGCAATCTTCATCCATATATTAAGTCATCTGACCGTTGGGAGTGGAATTCACCTATAAATCGAGCTTCCCATTAGATTAATCCTTAAGGTGGGCCATCACGTAATTATAGCACTTACTTTAGGGTATTAATCTCCTTAATAGTTAAAGATCCAGTTGTAATTCAAGACGGACCATACATTTGCACTAGGACTCCTTAAATAAACTATAGATCAATCACAACGTTCATTAATCAATCTAATGTCCGATTCCCCGAATTTGACCATTGGATTGTAAAATCAACTGTAAGACTGCTTGAGTAGTAGAGGTGTCTGGGATTGGACACATGGCCCACTAAGATAGGATTCAATCCATTAACGACTCTAATCAAAGGTAAGTCATACAAGATAATAATAATAATATTAATAAACAATAAATAGATACAATATAATCTATGTATGCACATACAAAAAAATAATATAAAGATAATAATAACAATTATTAAATATTTAATAATATAAAAGCATGAGATGGATAGTCCTAATAACCTAAGTGTGGGACCCACAACATGACTATGATATATATATATATATATATATATATATATATATATATATATAAAATATAAACATGTAATAACAATGAAAATTAAAATTAAAATTAAAATTTAATATGATCATTTGGATATTAACAAGTATTGAACATACAAAGGACCCATTAAGACCCTCTGACCTTTGATGGTCGGATTGGAAATGATCCGACTGTCGGATTAACGAAAACCCACCAATATGACCCAAATTAAGTTGTGGGCCTCACCTAGGCCTTAGATCCACCTAATCTTCAATCTAGGGCCTGATTAGGAAACCCCAGATCGAATGGGTGGGGTGGATTTCACCTGAACATCATGGTGGACCCCACATATGCAATGCATGTGCACCGGGGGTGGTGCACTCGCTGTGCACCAGACCGAAGGGCTCAGTCAAGCAACCACTAACCCGAGCTCTCTCAAAAAAGAGAGATTTCTCTCTCTCTCTCTCTCTCTCTCTCTCTCTCTCTCTCTCTCTCTCTCTCTCTCTCTTTTCAAATTGCAGAGGAGGAACAGACGTCCATGATTTTTTATCATGGCCCACCATCTGGCCCCCACCTTCACGATCCGAACCGTCCATCGGATTCATACAGTGGGCTCAACCAAAACCCAACTGTTACAACAAGTTTCCGGTACGTGTGGACATACAATCCTTGACGTAAAGGGAGCTTACAAACACACTGTTTTCGAAAATGGAAACTGTTCTCACGCCAGCTTAGCGACCTGTTCACTCCCCAAGTGCAGGGTTGTGATGTAGTAATAAACTCGGTAAGACCGAGGTCGAATCCCAAGAGACTGAAACTTGTACTTATTCTAAAATTAAGTAGAATTAGAACTAGACTAAGATGAATTCTAAATCAAATAGATTGCGGAATAATTATGAAATTATTATCTAAAACTTAGGAAAAATTCAGAAAGAGGGAAACTACGGTGCCAAGGATCCACTCATAGAGATCAGGGAGAACTACACTTGATTCATGAAAATTAAACTGAACTTCATTTGATCTAGTTTTTAAGAGATGAAAGGTGTATGAATTAGAATGGATTCCATCACCAAACCATGCCCAGGAGACAAAGTAAATAACAGAATTAAACTAATTACCAAACAATCAATCATGTCATGAAGGTTAGGAAGGGTACCGACATCCAACCATGCCCAGGAGACGATGGTGAACAACAGGGATACCTATTTTCATAATCAAAATAAGGGAAAAAGGAAAATACTCAAGCCATCGCAAATCTACTGTAATTTCAGTCACAACAAACCATTAAAAACTAGAGATATTCCTTATAATAAAACTAAAATTAAAAATAGTTCAGAACCTCAATCAGAGCCATTGGATCAGTCCCATCCCTCCACAAGCTTCACCTCTTAGCCTTAGCTAAGAGATTCAGCTCAACATGAATGGGCTGGATCGCTGAAAATAAAACAAAAGAAAAGAAAAGAAAAACTATATCGCTTGCTTGTCTCTCTCTCACGTTCAAGCCAAGCCTCCACGGCTGCACACGTCCCAGCAATCCCAGCCGCCCCCCTCCTCTCTTTCTTCCTTCTCCTTTTATAGCTAACAGGGTCGGCTGGTGAACGCTTTCGCAGCTGCGTGCGAAACTCCTTACGCACGCTGATTTTCAGTGTAGCCCAGGCATGGTATAACTTGATAAATCCAATCCGTTCATTGGATTGTGCACGGAAAACCAGTCAGTCATGCTTGTTTTTGCTTTGTTTTAATGCGGCCCACCAGACTTTCTGTGCTACCGTTCATTTTTCTTGTAGACTGTTGAACCCCGATCTTCATCACTTTCTACAATTCATTTATCTAAGCTTGGATGATAGGAATCATGGGCTTCTGATGGACGGTCTAGATCAAACTCTTGAAGTGCGGGGTGGCCCACAATAAAAAAACCGCAAGCTCATTGCGAAGAGCTTGCGTATTGCACCTTATTTGGGATGGTGGCGGGACCCATTATCGGAATTAAATGAGAAATCCAATCCGTCCACTCGTTGCAGCTTAAAAAAACAGGGAGGACCGACTGGTTTCGGATCAAATTCGATGTGGCCCATGGATCGTTTCGTTGAACCGTCAATCCTGCATCTAAACGGTTAAAAACTGATCTCTATTGTTCTCTCGAATTCTGTCACCTAGGGAGTGTTAAGAAGCTCCATAGGGCCCTGATGGACGGTCCGGATCGATGATCTGGATGAGGAGTGGGGCCCACACTCAAAACCCAGCGCCGTCAGCAAAAGACATTGTTGCGTCTTTTATTTTTGAGAGAGATCGTCGGTCAGCGCAGTGCTGACCGACTTTCCTTGTTCGGTGCACGGCGCCTGCGCGTGGGCTGTACACACACACATGCAAGGTGGGTCCCATCTTGATGTATTTGCAAGATCCAATCCATCCATCTACTTTCTCACCTCATTTAAACAGTTGAGACCAAAATTGAAGCATATCCAGAGATCAGGTGGGCCCAAAATCATGATTCTGAGGGCTAATCTGTCCGTTAGGCCACTTCCAGGGGGATCCGACGGCTGAAATTTGACGTGTACGGTTAATTTATGTTCTTCAGGTCATGTATGTAGTTTCAAGCCGAACGAATGGTGGGAACCCCATGATCTTGCATTTTATGTGATTTTCGGGTCACTTGAGCTTCAGTTTCCCGATTTTCTCGGATCTCTGTCATGTAATTCCGTTGATCTTAGTTCCTTGGAGTCCATCCCTTGCCTTTGGTGTCATCAAAGCATTAAATCCATGCTTTAAGAACCCTTTTCAGTCCATGCTCGTAAATACACTCTGCATCACAAACATGAATAAAATACGGTATTAAACAATACCATGTTCGTAATTCTAGGCAATAACTGGGGTCTTATATGCAATATTTAACCCTCAACATGACCCGCGTGAGCTCTCCCTCCCTACATCTTAACCGTCCCTTGGAGGAAAATCTCAGACGTCTAATGCCAGTAGATCCAGCTGTGTGAATAAAAGAAAATTAAAAAAAAGAGAGAGAGAGAGAGAGAGAGAGAGAGAGAGAGAAGAAAATCGTCAGAGGGAGAGCTAGGAGACTTAAATGGAATCCCAACCATCCTTTCTCAATCCAACGACTTAAAAATGTTAGGGAAAGCCTCATGAGAGAGGTATCCTAAAGTTAGGGCTCCTCCTTCCTCATAACAACTCAAAGAGAAAGAAAAATCAGCCATTTTCTTCTCCTTCCGAACCCACCACAAACGGCGTCCGAGCTCCATTCTGTCCATTCGCCTAGCTCCATTACACCCCTAGAAACCCTCCCATGCTGACGGAATGAAGAAAGAAACAACGGGAGAGAATCTGCCATTAACGACACCTTTCTCCTCCATCGCGAGATGTCGACTGGGTCGTGCCGCACCGAGTTACTGGGTCGTCTAGTGGCCCTGCTAGACCTGCAACAGATGAAAGAAATGAGGAGATGAAGAGAAATGAGAAGAAGGGAGGGAGAGAGAGTCGGGAGGAGTGCAACCGAACTTGCACCAGCTCGGGCCGAGTCATGCGAGTTGGGCTACTGTCCATCTGAGCTGGGCATGAGTCTGTCCAATCTAGACTCTTGGGAAGCCTAGGGAGAGAAGAGAAGCAAGAAGAAGATGAGGAGAAGAGAGAAGGAGAAAGAGAAAGAGAGAGTAGGGGTGGTGCGGCTACACCAACCTGACTCAGTGAGTCATGAGGTTGGGCTGAGTCAGGATGGGTCTGATTTCGAGACCCTTTCTCCAGTGAGAAAGAAGAAAAGGAAGAAAGAAAGGAGAAGGAGGAGAGGATAGAGTGCAGTTCATTGCACCAACTCGACCCGACCGAGTTGTTGGGCCACGCATTGGTTATGTTACTGGCGAGTCGACTCGACTCACCTGAGTTGGGTCAGGCTGGCCATTGCTGGATGCCTCCAGCAGCAAGAAGAGGAGATGAGTGAGAACGAGGGTGTCATCATATCAAACTAAGTTGATTCAAGTCGAATTAACTTTAGGTTCGCTTCCTCTCAAACATTGCATTGAAATTCTAATTACAACATTAGTAGATTATTTATGTTATATCTAGCTATTATAAACAAAGATTGTATTTATCAAACAATAGTAGTTTAATTATCACTCTCAAAGATCATCATTAATAGTAGATCATAGTATTTATTATCATCATTACTGTTACTATAATCATTGCAATTATTAAATGTGGCTAACAATTGGTAGGTTATTTTTGCTAGTATTAGTTTTTATAGATATTAATATTATCATGCTATCCCTATTTTGTCATTGTAAGATATTGATAATAAGATTATCATTGTTAGTATTAATAGGTAGTAATTATTTATTTTTACTTCATTCTAATATTATTATAAATTAATTATATGAATTAGGTTTCAACTCTAAACCAAAGTCTAATATTAGATTAATGGATAAAATCCTAAATCTAAGTAATCTAAACCATAAGTTATGATCCTAACCATAGATAGTGTGTTAGGTTTGGATCTAAGTGTAGAATTTCATAATTCATGGTCCATCATAGTACCTATTATTATGACTAGATTCATTATCGGTAATTATGCCTATTAGCTCTAGAAAATATTTATCGTTTTCCTTATGGAATTAGTATAATACTTGTTAGCATCATTATTAGCATTAGTCCTTATTATATTATCATTAGTAAAGATTCCATTGTTATTACTTGTATTATTTAAAAATTATTAGTCATTATAAGAATATTAGATAATGTCGGTACATTCAAATATGAACTTATGAACCATCATTATTAATATTAATGGATTAATGCTCCTATTATGAATATTATTAACCCATTGTACAATAATAATAATAATAATAATAATAATAATTTATGATTCAAATCCTAGAATCTAAGCATTTAATTAAACTTTAAGATGAAAACCTAATTATGCATCAAAACCCTAAAAATAAAGTAAATCCAAGCCCTAGGCTATGATCTTAAACCTAGGTAGTTCGTAGAACTTGGATCTAATTGTACAAGTTCATGTTTGTGGTAGGATTCAATTCTAAGGGCGCAAGCACTTAGCGACACTAGAAAGTGATTTGGTTCATCAGGTGATGATTTCTTCCCCTTGAGCTTTCCATTTTCCCATTAGCTTAAGTGATAGTTTTTATTTTAATTTCGATTGATAATTTATATCTTCATTTTATAATCACATGTATTAATTATTGGAATTGAATTGCTAGATTACATACTCAATATTCATCCTGCATATTTATTTCATGCTTGCGGATTATTTGTGGATTGCTTATGGGACTTACACTGGTACATCAGTGGGAAACCTTCATTTATAAATGTACACCCATACTTGGGATATAACTTGACTGGTTGTAATTGTAATAGACCTTCAACTTCGTGGTTATTGAGTGGTGGTTTAAATTAATTATTGGTATGGGCCTGCCATCCAGGGGTTGTCGCGTCTAAGTGGTCTTTTATCGCATGGTTTTAATATTGGTCCTATGTGGCTTAGTTTTGATAATTGCCCTATGTGACTTAGCTTTGATATTCACCCTATGTGGCTTGGTTTTGATATTTTTCCTATATGTGTTGGATATTTTATTTTGTGTAACCATGCGATGACAAGCCCCATATACTAAATATGATTGGGTACTAGTCGGTGGGTTTCATTAAACATCCTAAGGCGGTAGCCTCATGAGTCGGAGTGTAAGGCCCATATCCTAATCCATACTATTCCGTCAACTCCCGCGATCCTTCCCGAAGAATTTTGGCAACCCGTAACATATAATTGACGTTTGCGCGCGATCCTAAGTCATATTCTGTAGATTTGAGTCGGCTCGACCCAATACTTGTACCAGTGCGACCTTACCATCGCCGCGGTTCTGATGCCGCGTCTCACATGCCGAGATGATACCCTGGCCAGGAGAAGTGGGCTAGCGTTCAGTTCGAGGAAACGCCGCGGGTTGCAAATTCCAAGAGAATGTCCCATCAATCACATCAATCCATCAATCAAAGTCAAGTACAAACAACCTATACCTAGCCTTACCTCTCTCTTACACAAGTACCATAAAGTCAACAAGCATCTTACCTCTCATGTCACTCCACCATCCTTCTCTCCCATCACTCCTCTCCCATCATCTCTCTCTCTCTTTTATTCCCTCTCTCATTGTTTCCTCCCAAGCAACCCACGTTCAAGCTCCCCATGAGAGAGCTAGTGTGGCCCACCTTCCCATCTCCCATCTCCACCATCCTAAGCCGATCTCAACCGTTAAAGTCCATCCATTATATCTATAGCATGCATTGATGGAAGAAAAAGTCCAAGAAGACCTAAGGTGAGTGCTTATCTCTCTCTCTCTTTCTCATTTTTTGTTATGAGTGGCCCACTCGGATGGACCCCACCTTGAAGTATGTCTTATCCAACCGTCCAAGTCATATGAACCCTACTTTATTGGTGTTGGGAAAACACTAATATCATATTGATCCAAATCAGGTGGGCCACGTTCATGTGGGACACACCTTGAAGTATGTATTTTTCCTACGCCATCCACCAGAAGTGGGACCCACATGAGTCACGTGTGGTGTCCACATCGCCCATCTGGGACAGAGGGACCCACCGTGTGCTGTGGGTTCCGTTCGAACGCGTATCCAGCCGAAGTGTGATCAGAGAGTGAGGTGTACTCACACCAACAAAGCATTTTCATTTTAAGGATTTTGGATGGGCCACTCATACGGGCCTCACCTTGACCAACCATTGGCCGGTGTCAGGGGAGAAGTCAATCCAGTCTCGAATACTCGTTTTGATGGACGCGGATTTCCTGGGAAAACCTTTTGCAGGAAGTTCTTGCCTGGGAACCTGGCCCATCGTGATGTTTGTGAGAAATCCACTCCGGTCATCATCCGTTTTGTGAGCTTAATTTTAGGACATGAGAAGAAAAGTGAGAAAGATCCATGGCTTAAGTGAACCCTACTAAAGGAAAAGGTAGTTAGGGAAATTCCTACTGCTGAAACCTCCCTGCTCATGTCAGTGATGTTTACATACCATTCATACTGTCCATAAAGTCATTCCTACTGGGATGAACTAAAAAGATAAAAACAAACATGATTCAAAACCTCTATAGTCCCATGAATATTTCAACTGTGGACGTTCAATTCTCACGTTTTTGGTCCACTTGAGCATTCAGTCCAGTTAAATTTTTTTCCTAATGTCCTAAAATAAACTCATAAAACGGATGGACGAGGTGGATTTCTCACAAACATAACAGTGGCCCACCTGGGTTCCTAGCTAAGGAACTTCCTGCAAAAGGCAGGAAATCCACGTCCCTCGGTACTACCCCTGCTTGTCCAGAGCTCAAGACAGGCTGGACGTGTAGCCACTTAATTAGTGGAGAGTTGTTATGTCAGATGGCAGATGACATGTCAGCAAACGGAATGGAGTTATACAAAAAAAACTCCAAACGTTTCTTCTTTTTTTTTCCATCTTTCCATGTTTTTTCTCTCTCTTCTCACTCCCTCTCACCGTATCCCTTTTTTTTTCTCTTCGATTCTCTATCTCTCTTATCAACCCATTTGTAGGCTGCTATATCTTGAAAGAGCTCTCATTGTACCTCTACATATAACAGGTAGGGTTTCTACCCTGGATTTTTTTTTTTTTTTTTTAATTCTTTCATCCTATTTAAATACTTAGATTAGAGATTTAAAATTATGGTTTTTTTTTTTTTTTTGAAAAAAGCATTGGGATTTTGTCTTCTGCTATTAGAATTTAGAATTTCTCATTTGGAAATGTAATTGCAATTAGGGTTTTGGGATTGAGATTGGAATTGAGATTACTAAAAATTCTCTCCTTTTATATAATCTCATCCATTTGATTAATGGCCTATCCAATATTCAGTGGGTAAAAGAAAAATCCATCAATCGTTACGGGCATGCCCTCTCTGTGATGGATGATATTTTTAGGGCATGATCTATTTTTTATAGGCCTCAATGAAGAGCTCACTGTACAATGAAAAGAGATTCTTATTGAAATTTGCATTTTCTATAATCTAATTTTTGGGGCATGGCCTATTATGATGGTCCTCACTAGTGAGTCGATAGATTTCATTTATTTAGGTTATATTATATTTGGGTGGGCCCTACTCATATATTGAATGGTAGAAAGGTTTAATTATGTGCATCATATTACACTTATGCATTTTTATGTTTATGGCAGTATTTGGTAATTTTTTTAATTTTAGATAATCTTTTTTTTCTTTAATCGAGTGCATTATTGTTACTAAATGAGATGAGAATTAAAACTAAAATTATATATATAATGGATGGTTAGATCCTCATATACATATTATATATTATAAATGATTTTTGGAATGGTGAATGATTTAAATGCCATTTTCTTTTGAAGGTTAATTGGTGAAATGGATAATGATATCTTGAAGACTCAAGCATGTTCTCAGCCATTTCGAAGGTTAGAGTTTGATATGGAAATAGATGATCAAGATGCAAACCAACAAGTAGATGAATATGAAGCAAGACAAGATGTACTGGCCAGTACAGATGATGAGTTGGATGAAGAACCGAAACCAGGAATGGAGTTTATTTCTGATGATAATGCATAAGAGTTTTACAATAGGTATGCTAGGAAGAAGGGTTTTAATGCTCGAAAATCATGGAAAAAAAATTCGATGATGGTATCATGGTTAAGAGGCATTTTTCTTGTTCCAAAGAAGGTCAAAGAAGTAAAAGGAGACATATTGATCAGCCGAAGTTTATTTGTCCAATTACAAGAACTCAATGTCTAGTAAGCATGACCATTAAACTTCAGGTGAATGGAAAATATTGTGTGACTAAGTTTGTGGCAGAGCATAACCATGAAGTTGTTACACCATCAAAGGTGCACATGTTAAGGTCACAAAGAGGCTTGACCGATGAACAGAAAATTGAAGTAGATATAGCAGATGCTTCAGGAATAACACCCAAAGCAACTGGAGAATTGATGAGTAGACAAGCTGGAGGTCAGGAGAATCTAGGTTTTACACCTATCGATCATAAAAATTACTTACAGAAAAAGTGAATGAAAACAATAAAAAAGGTGATGCAAGAGTTGTTTTAGAATACTTTCAAAAAATGCAAGTAGATGATCCATCTTTCTTTTATGCAATACAAGTAGATGAAGATGATCAAATCACTAATATGTTTTGGACAGATACGAAGTCAATAATGGATTATAATGTTTTTGGGGATGTAGTTTGCTTTGATACCACATACAGGATAAATAGCTATGGACGACCATTTGCCCCATTTATTGGGGTAAATCATCATAAGCAAACTATAATATTCGGTGGGGCCTTGCTATATGACGAGACAATTGAATCGTTCAAGTGGTTGTTTCAAACATTTTTAAGTGCGATGTCCGGAAGACAACCAATGACATTCTTGACTGACCAAGATGCTACAATGGCTAATGCAATAGCTTCGGTGATGCCGGAAACATATCATCGTTTATGCATTTGGCACATCTAGCAAAATGTTGTGAAACATCTTAATGGTGCATTTAAAGCTTTAAAAAGTTTTGAATATGATTTTAATAGGTGCGTGTATGATTATGAGGAGGAGGAAGAATTTTTAGTTGCATGGAATAACATGATTGAGAAGTATAATTTAATACATAATAAGTGGCTACAGGATTTGTTTAAAGAAAGAAAAAAATGGACTTTGGTTTATGGAAGAAATACATTTTGTGCTGATATGAAAAGCACGCAACGAAGTGAGAACATGAGCAGTCTTTTGAAAAAAAATATTTGAACTCCAAATACAATTTATTATGTTTCTTCACTCAATATGATCGAGTACTAGCTGATCGACGATACCAGGAATCCATGGCTGATTTTAGAATGAGGCAAAGCACCCCTGTACTATTTCTTGATGTGAATATGCTAAAGGAAGTGGCAAAGGCATATACTCCAAAAGTGTTTAAAAATTTTCAAGATGAGTATAAAAAAAGTCTCAGTTATTCCATTTTTAAATGTAGTGAATTTGGTACGATTACAGAGTTTCAAGTTACTTATAACGAAAAAGATGAAGGACGTATTGTTAAATTTAACTCATTGGATAGTACTGTGACCTGTAGTTGTAAGAAGTTTGAGTTTATGGGTATCTTATGTAGTCATGCATTGGAAGTTCTAGATCATCATAATATAAAGGTGCTTCAACCCTATTACATTCTGAAGAGATGGCGAAGAGATGCAAAGGTGGATTTTGCTAAAGATCATACTAAATTAACAATACAGGGTGACCGCAACATTGCTTTAGAGAAGCGGAAAAAATATTTATGTCGCAAGCTTCTTAAAATTGCAACAATGGTTGGGGAACATGACGAGGTTTTTGAATTTGCAGATAGATATGTAGATAAATTTCATGATGAAGTTATGGGATGTATAAAAATGATCAAGGAATCTCCATTGATGACATCTCAAGTCGATGACGAAAGTATAGATACTGATTATGCATGCCTTGAGCCGATCGAAAGTATGAGCAATGAACTTACACACCCTAAGATGACCAAAATTGTAGATGCTAAACGTGCACACTTTGAGCCAACTGAAAGTGCATGCCTTACAAAAAAAAAAAAAAAAAAAAATTACTTTTTGTAGATAGTTCGAGTTCACAAACTGCAAGTGGCATTAAAGTAAAGCCTGGAGTTAGAGGTAGCCGCCGTGCATTTAAAAATCCGCTGGATAAAATAAAGAAGAAAAGATCTCAAATTAAATTTGTTCAGCCACAAACAAATCATGAGAAGCAGACAAAGGTAGAGACATCAAACATTATGCACCATCATTCATTTCAATCATCACCTTATCCATTTGCATTCCCCCAACTGGGTTATTTCAATCCAGTATTGTTGTGAACTTGTTTATTAAAGCTTATCATGTTATATGGTTTCTTTGTTAAAGTTTCTTATTCTATTTTTTTCTTCTCTATTAGAGTTCACATATTATGGTGATGAATTCTTTTGGATTACCAAGTGGATACCCTATAAGACATGGTAATCAAATGGTGATGAGCTACACTCCTGGCCCTAGTGGATTCATCAATGCTCCAATGCCTTAAAGTGGGTACCAACTACCTAATGCATGTTTCAACAAAACCCTGCCAACATTGGACCTCAAGTAAGAATGATATTTAATTTAGTAGTTTTGTAATATTAAATATAACATTTGTATCACTTATGCTCATTGAAGTTTTTATTATTGTGTTTTTGCTTTACCAGAGTTCAAATGTTCCTAGAGGGAGTCATTGCGGAATACCTAGGAGTGGTCCAAGTGGATTCATGAGTGCCCCTTTGGCCCCTTGCAACCATGAACCAAGTATCAATTTATGTAAAGATTCAACACTACATGATAACAATCAATCGGTGGGGTGTGAAGATCACCACCTACACTCAAGAAAATAGATTTTCTTTTATCAAAGGTGAGCATATATGCATTAATGTATGTTTGCTTTATCAACAATTTTGGCTTTGTACAAGTTGGATTGGTTGTATGAGCTTCTTCTTCTTCTTTTTCTCCCCCTTTTTTGTTGCTTCCCTTATAACTCTAGGCCAACAAGTACTCTCAATTCTAATGAAATTTCTGCAATGCTATTCTGGTATTCTTATGTTGCAGGTAGCTAGGTGCTGTCATGATCCTATTTGCTTTCAAGTCATGGTTCAATCAGGCTGGTTGCTATGTTTCTTTGTCTACATGCTAGCAGTTGGATGGTTTTGTGTGCGGTAGTGTTTTTGGAGAAAAATTTTCAATGGATAAGTGGTGGTGCTACGAGTTGTAAGCTAGAGTTTGGGTGTTTTGTTAAGTAGTTGGCAGGATGTTTTGTCTTCTCAAATTTCTTGTTAAGAAGTTGTCTTTATTTCTACCATATGATAGGCATGGCTCCGATTTTGTTTTTATTTTATTAGGGCATGCCCGAATTTTTCTTCCTTTTTTATTTTCTACTTTGCAGAAGTTGTATTTGTTTTCATCATATGATAGACGTGGCCCCCTTTTGTTTTTATTTGGTTGGGGCCTATTTGAAAAGCTGTACAATTAATTTAGAGCTTTTCTCAAGGACATTGTACATGAATTATAAGAGTAAAGCTATGAGAAGTCTAAGAGCTTATGCATTTGGGTTATAAAGCATTGTCTCCCTTTCATAGCAAATGAGGTACAAAACATAGATCAAGTTAGGCTATTAAATCTTTCGGATCCAAAAAAAAAAAAAAAAACACATGCATTAAGGTGAGTCTCATGGCTAATTTACCAACAACATCACTGGTTTTAGTCCAAGCCAAAACATGCCCTGATTAAACCGTCTAAATTCCATTTTGAGCAGCCCCTAACTCTAGTTTATGGAGACTTATTGGAGGATTGATGCAGTGAGAAATTAAAAGCCAGCTAGCAGCAACATTGGATAAACTTAGGGCTGTTCACGAGTCAAGCTAGCTCAAAAAGCTCGCTCAACTCGGCTTGAGTAAGCTCGGATTGACTCGGCTTGAATGACCGATTCAAGCCAAGCCAAGCTAATTATTTAAAGCTCGAGTTGAGTTCAAGCCAAGTTCAACTAGGAGGCATTTCAACTCGACTCGACTCGAACTCGACTCGACTCGAAGCTCGAACTCAAGCTTGACTCGGCTTGATTAATAAATATATTAAATATTATATATATATGTATATTATATTAATATAAGTTTTAAGTTTAAATTTAAAAATCAAAAAATAAAAAACAAACCCTAGAGTCTCTACCTGATCGCACGCACCCCCTTCCCTTTCCCTTTCTTCTCTTTCTTTGCCCTTTCTTTTAGCATGCTTGTGCCTTGAGCCACCACCACCAGTTTTTATTTCAGCTCCACAATAGTATGATTTCAATCTCTTGAGATCTACTTCTTAGGCAAAAAACTCAAGAAATTCGAGATGGGTTCTTCTCAGATTTGTTAGAGCTTCAAGGAAATCCAATGATCTGATTGGCTAGAGCTCTTTACTTGAATTTCTTATCTATGTTCTGCTCTGTTTCTTTTCTAGTACTTGGATTTTTGTTGGTGAAAGAAGATTAAGAACAGATCGGTTCTTACAGGTTTCTCATCCGATTTAAAGTTTTGTTTGGTTTTTTCATCTGGTTTGCTTTGATTCTATTAAGATTTTTGAATTTTTCATCAATGGAGGAGGATCAAGAACATAATCAATTACTCTCTCACCCAACAAGCTCGAGCTCGACTCGACTCGAACCACTAACTCGACTCGAACTCGACTCGATAGCTTTGGCAAACAAGCCAAGCTTCAATGTTGAGCTCGAGGCCAAGCTCGAGCTCGAGGCCAAGCTCGAGCTCGAGCTTGAACTCGAGTACATCATGGACAAGCCAAGCCAAGCTTGGCCCACCTCGACTCGACTCAGCTCGATGCCCACCTCTAGATAAACTCCGTCCATCCATTTTATCATATAAATTTAGGGCTTTGACCCAAATATTAAGCATATCCAAATCTTAAGTGGACCACACCACTGGAAACAGTGTGAATTGAAGTCTACTGTTGAAAAATTCTTAAGAGGCAACATAAGTTTTAGATTAAGCTGATATTAGTGTTTTCCCTTCATCCATGTCATTGTGATCTTATGAACCGTTTGGATGACAAATAAACATCACTGGGCCTTAGAAAGGTTTCAACGGTGGAAATAAATAATTCCACTGTTTCTTGTAGTATGGTCTATTTAAGTTTCAGATATACTTCAAATTTGGGTTGAGCCCCTAAACTGATCTGAAAAATCAGATGGACAGTGTGGATAAAACACATGAATTCATAGTGGGCCAACAGAGTTTACTCGTTATAATAAGAGCGTACTCAGTACGCAATCCGATTTCACAAATGTATTTGGGTTTCACATTATCTATTTGGTGCGCCGATAGAACCGCCATACTCGCTATGAAGTGACGTTTTATGGGCCCCACCATGATATATGTTTTGTATCCACACCGTCCATCCATTTGGAGAGATCATATTTGGGCATGGTCCAATGTTGAGGGTCAAATATTGCATATCTGACCCTAGTTAATGCTTGGATTTACGAACATAATATTGTTTAAAAGCCGACTTAATCGTGTTTATGCTGCAGGTTGGAATTAGGAGCTTTGATTGTAAAAGAGCACTAAAAGTGTGGATTTGACGCTCAAAGGTCACAAAGGCAAGGGACGAACCCCAAGAGACCAAGATCGACAAGTTTACACGCCAGACATCCGCAAAAATCTAGAAACTGAAGCTCAAGTGGCCTAAAAAGGATCCGACAGACAAGATCACAGGATTTCCACCATCCGTTCAGGTCAAGATTTCATACATCACCTGAGGACCACAAATGAGCCATACATGTCAAATTTCAGCTCCTGGATGCCTACAGAAGTTAGCCAACAGACAGATCGGCGCATAAATCGTCATTATAGGACCCATCTAATTACTGGATATGCGCCAAATTTGGAAAGAGCCAGCAAAATGAATGGGCGGAGCAGATTCCGAATATGTATCAAGGTGGGACCTGTATCACATCAGTGGTGGGCACAATTCCAGTGCACTCGCCGTGTGCTGGACCGGAGGACCACTCAAAGTCGACTTCACTCGACTATCCAAAGCGAGTCTCTCTCCTCCGATCGCAGGACGACCGCTAGGAGGTCATGTGGCCCACTTATGGGTCACGGTACCGATGTCCCGAACCGTTCATTCGATTCGAGGAGTTAAGCCGACCGTATCCTACATTGTTATCCGGGTCCCATGCATGCACCGGGTAATCTTTGCAAGTAAAACGCAAGACGGAAACAATGACGTTTCGTGGGCCCACAGAAATCGATTGAATCTAGTCACTCCAACGGTTTTTCGTCATAAAAATAATGGACGGATCGGATGGCCATACATAATCTATCACCGGGACCCACCAATCATCGAGTGTAACTCTGTTTTGCGAGGAGAAAGCTTGAAAGGACATGCGGTCCTTTTTGTGGGCCACCAGAACGACTTCAGACGGATGATCTGAGCTGTTCAACGAGATCAGGAGGGAATTTCGGTCAAAACCTGGTCATTTAAAAGCATCCATGGATGAGAACAAGATCACAGTGACGCGTAGTCTTAGCGACATCGGTTGATGGCGGGACCCACCCAGGACTCAGATCTAGTTCAAATTTTGGCTCATTGCCTAACTCGACCCTACTAATCAGAGGAACGAATCTGATCTCCCGACAGACCAACATGAGTGGGTCCCACCGACAGCCAGAGCTCCTACGTAAGCTCTGTTACGCAGTCTGAAAAATCCAGAAATTCTAAGCCCACCATTCTTGATCGGCTGAATGATCTGAACCGTTCAGGTGGAGCCCAGGCCAGCCACGATCCCAGCCATGAAGAAATCCTAAAGCCAAAGACATTCGTTATCCCAAAGACTCGAGCCAAATGCAAGTCGGCTTGCGGTTTCGCTGCACACAGCAGGCTCCGCACGCTGCAGTGTAACATGGAGTCGGTTCTCCAGCAACAGACTCTCTACCAGCTATATAAAGAAACAAGAGAGAGAAAGGAAGGAGATCATCTGAGGTGGGATCTGGAGTGCAGCCGTGGTGGCCTAGACCTGTCAAGCATCAGAGTTTCTTTTCTTCCCTCCTTTTTCTTTAGTTGTTTTATTTATTTAAGAGTCTTTGGTCCACTCATGTGTAGCTAAACCTCTTAGCTAGGGCTAAGAGGTGAAGCTTGTAGCGTGATGGGATGCCTCTTTATTTATGCCTTTGTTTAGACTGAACTAATGTTGATTTGGGTTTAATTAAGGGAATGCTTTTAGTCTTTAATGGTCTATTGTGACTGAAATTACAATGGGTCTGCGATGGCTTTGAGCATGTTCTTTTCCTCTTTATGTTTATGACGTCAGGAAGCTCTATTGTTCACCATTGTCTCCTGGGCATGGTTGGATGTCGGTACCCTTCCTAGCCTTCATACACTATTGATTGGTTGGTAATTAGTTTAATCCTGTTGTTTGCTTTGTCTCCTTGGCATGGTTTGGTGATGGAATCCATTCTAATTCATATACCTTTCATCTCTTGAAAACTACATCAAAGGAAGTTTAGTTGATTTTCATGAATCAAGTATAGTTCTCCCTGATCTCTACAAGTGGATCCTCTGAATCTCTAGTTTCCCTTCTCTGAATTTTCTTCTCAGTTTAGATAAATATTTTACCATTATTCTTCAAATTACACTCAATTTAGATTTCATCTCATACTAATTCTAGCTCTAGTTAGTTTCAGATAACGTACAGGTTTTAGTCCCTGTGGAGTGAACATCACAACCCTATACTTGGGGAGTGAACATCCAAACAATGAGTTAGATCCAAATCTCGAGTGGACCCCACCATACAAAATAGTGGAGAGAGCGATGCCCATCATTAAAAAGTTCTAAGGGCAACGAAAGTTTTTGATCAAGTTGTTATTTGTGTTTTCCTTTCTTTCATGTCTTAATTAATACATGAACAGATTGGATCTCAAATAAACATCATGGTGGACCTTCGGAATGTTTCAACAGTAGGCATCACTCTCCCCACTGTTTTTCGTGGTGGGGTTCACTCTAGCCTTGGATCTGACTTATTCTTTGTATCATGCCCTAAAATGATTTCTCCAAATGTATAGACGGTGTGGATACAACACATGCATCATTGTGGGGCCCACAAAACTTGGCGAGGTTACTTTAGTAGCATGTCTCGCTACTCAACCTCCGCACACGGAAAAAGACGGTAAACAAAAATAAGGAGACGGTTTGGGTTCTCAGTGGACCGAGTATAAACGCAAGCTAACGCCTCCATTTACTGGCGTGGCTATGCGCCTTCCGACGTAATCACTTTCCACCACTGAACGAGCTACAGAGCTAGGGACGGGCGAGGGTAGTACCTAATCCGCCCCTGAGTCTTCGGCTTCCATCATCAACAGTCCAACGTCTTCCTGTCACGGGCACATGTCTTTCTTCCTGGATGAGATGAACTCAGCATTGAAACGTTGCAGGGTTGATTAAAGAAAATACGAACTTTTGTCCAGCCCTGCTCATGCACATGCAGCACGTGATAATATCCCATGGGTGCAAGATCAGATCTGTACATGGGATGGGAAAGCTTTATTAGATCATTTGGTCCAAAATTCAGAGGGCAAGTAGAACGTCTGAATGATTTTTTTTCCCAGCCGTTGATTTTCATTTGTTTATAAACTATAGCATATATTAAGAGTGAACCAGCCTGATTTTTGGCCAGATGATCTGGAAAGTGGGGCGCACATCATGAAATGCTTAGATGTTGCACACGTGTGCCATGTTGGCATATGAAAGCGTAGTGTGGACGTGGTAAACTTCTACACCAGATATCGATTCGATGAGAGGTGCAACCACATAAGCGAACCAAATGCATCTCGGACTCAGCAGTCTTCAAAGGCGGCCATATGGAATGGATCATGAAGTATTCTCGTCCATTACTTATTTTGGACTAATTAGTGTTTCCGTAGCCCAAACGGTTAAGGATCATTCGGTCAATGTGATATTTAGCTGTAGGCTCTCCAATTGAGATTTTAGCAACGTCACAGATGACATGATTAATTAGTCTTCAGTCGTTAGCCATAAGCCATGCTCAAACAGGGAGGATCGTTGGGTCAATGTGATATTTAGCCGTAGGCTCTCTAATTGAGATTTTAGCTGCATCACAAATGATCCTTTTCATGTGCAAGCAGGCCTTTGCAACTCCACTCGAGATTTTGAGTCACTATTCTTGTACCACCTAATGGCCCATCTGGGAGCTTGTAAATGGAGGTAAATGAATTGGGAGTAACTGACTTACAAAGTTGTATTTGAATGGTAGTAAATAAAATGTATTAAAATTCAAAATATTGTGTTTGGATGGGAGTAAATTGGAGGAAATGGAAAACATTTGAATTTTTCAATATATTTATTGCCTCCGATTCAGTCAGTTAAAGCCACTCATGCGACTAAGGGCTTGGATCGGAAGTATGTGCGCATGTATGATTGCGCAGGCATGCCAAAGTCTACTCGACTCAAAGGTATTGATTGAATTGGTCGGTACTCCTGTGTTAAGGCTGTCATATTGGAGACTGGATCAAAACTCAGAGTTCTAAGAAAGGGAAGAATTAGTTCTTTTTTCTTTGTACCAGTGATTATAAAATCAGCCGGTTTAAGGACTTTTTATTTCACCAGTGCTTTAATGTGATATTCTCAATCAAAGTAAAATATTCATGCATAATAGAGTACAGACTAACATAAATATGATCGATCTTTATTAATGTATTGTCCCTATTATAATCGCCAGGCCTCACACTCTTAATAATAAAGTGAAAAGAAAAGAAAGATAAATATCTGACCCACCTATTGGAACAAGTAGTCGAGGTAAGTGGTCATCAGGATATGACTAGGGTATGAACAAATGAATTGGAACTTAGATAACAAATGAATTGGAACTTAGATGGATATAGGGATTTGACAACTTAAGGTTACAAATATTTAATCTACTCTTAAGGTAAACGTACTACAGCAGGAGCCGTTGACAGTAGCAAATTAAGATAGAAAAAGTAAAATAGACATGAAAGTAAAGTAGATATATATATATATATATATATATATGTGTGTGTGTGTGTGTGTGTGTGTGTGTGTGTGTGTGTGTGTGTGTGTGTGTGTGTGTGTGTGTGTGTGACCCACACACACACCCATATATATATATATATATATATATATATATATATATATATATATATATATATATATATATCTGTGTGTGTGTGTGTGTCCTTAAGCTCTTCTTCGTATGTTCCTTTTATAACTTTCTCAAGGCAGTGGAAGTCCCTTGTTGGGCTTCGAGATCCTTCAGAATTCTTCGTGTGGGCCTTCTAGGTATGCAATCTCTTCCTTCATGGATTTGGAGGCTCTCAACTAGGTAAATCTCTAAAATGTTAGTAGCGACTGGATCTCAGATTTTCACTTTTACATGTATATGCTCCTCTACATGACTGTTCGATTACGAGAGTATCTTTCACTTAATCACAGTCGTTTACAGTGGCGATTTGATGTAGATCACTCAGTCCTCGATGGGAGTGGGATTTAACACCCGATACTGATTTATTATTGAACTAAGTTGGATCTAGTTCTCCCATTCTCTTGATCCCGATGGGGTCATGGTTAAGGACCCAAGCCGAATGACAAAATTCTAATTATAACTAGAGTGACCGTCCATCAAGGACATGATCTTGTGTCATGCGACCTTATTGATTAGTTGATCCACTATGGGCATAGGGTACTCATTTTTTGGGATTACAAGATTTAAGTTTATGAAATCGATGCATACCCTCAATTTCTTATTTTTCTTAATCATAGGTACTATGTTAGAGATCCAATCAGTGTACCAGATTGATTTAATAAACCATGCCTTCAGTAACATATATATTTCTTCTTTAATTTTTACAGTGACCTACCTCTAAGGTCATCCTCTCTGGAGGTTGCTTGAATGACTTGAAATTGTCATTGATTGGGATACGATGTTCAAATAGGGCTCAATCTAACCCAGGCATCACATGATAGTCCCAAGCGAAACGATCCGCATAATTATGGAGAAGGTAGATCATCTCCATCAATGCTTGCAGAGCCAACCTTGCGCCAATAAACGTAGGACATGGGTTGTCTTTTGTTTAAAGATTTACCTCAACTAAGGTATCTTAAATGTCAACTTTAACGCCATTTATCTTGGGGGTGCTAGCTCAAGTTCATGAAAAGCTATCCCATCATTTGCTACAGTGTCTTCCTTTGTAAGGTACTCAGCAATGGAGATGTAGGGGTCTTTCGGGTCTTCATGAGTACTAAGATGCTCTTCAAGCCTACTGATTACGGCCATGATTTTGCACGACCTCTCTACTTTTGTTGTTAAAATCCATTAGGAGATTTCTTCAACAAAGTATGGTTGTCGATCGATGTGGGACAATCGTCGTCGGCTTGTTTACTTCGATCGTGCTTCTTCGAAAGTCACAACAATTGGCTTTGTAGACCAGTCTTCTAATATGGTGACAACTGGTCGGCGGGGCCAATCTTGTATAGGTGTAGGAACTAATCCTAGTGAGAAGTTCTGTGATATTGTAATCACATTGCCAATTTGGATGTCTAATCTATTTTTTGTCTCAGTAGATTTTTGTCTTGCAATGAAGGAATCCCATTGCCTGACCTGATTAGTTGAAATGAGTGCATCAAAGCCTTATGAAGGTTCGATTGTAGATGTAAGTCTAACCGGATGGTCGTTCTTATTTCATCCTATCAAGTGCAATGGACCAAACTGTCCATTCTAGAACTTGGCTTCGTACATGTTCGAGTCTACAATGAAATGGTGTTTCTCGGCCCAGGTGATCTCCACTTGAGGTCTACCACACAATATTATGAATTGGTGCATTGACCAGGGGACGCACTTGTTTGAGTGGATCCAATCTCTTCCTAAAAGTGTAGTATAGTTGGTATTTGGCTTGATGACAAAGAATGTTGGCATGACTTTAGAGGTTCTAACATGTAAATCACTATTAATTATTCTTTTTATATTGGTAACTGCTTCTGTGAACCTAGAAACTATTATCTTTATGGGCAGCAAATCATTCTCAATTTTGTGGAACTTCCTGACTGTTGCCATTGACATGATGTTGATTGTGGCTCCATTGTTGAGCATGACATGGGGCATATGATATTCGTCCATATGTGTGGTTACATATAGAGTTTTGAGGTGTTAGCTAAGTGTGTTTGGCGATCTTGTGAAGATTACCTTTTCATTGCATGATCCTTTGGTCATATGCTCGTGCATGGTGGTTGGGTCTTCATTTCCGACCGTTGAAGGACCAGCCTTGCCCTGTCTTCCATTTTCTTTGTATTCAAAGCATCCTTATCTAATGTGTTGGATTCTACATTGAAAACTGATGATGGTTCACTTTCATCCATAATATCTCTAGGCATTCTATCAAGTGGGCCTACTCGTGCCAGGAATTTCATTGGAAGGACGGACATCATATTGCAGCTAAACGTAATTAGGGGAAGGGTCTCAAACACAATCTTTATTAGGGGAACTTCCACTTGCTTAGGCATGGATATTCTTTTCAATCTGCCTGTTGTCATTATAGCAATTTGCTATGTCGTGCCTCAAGAAAGTCTTTTTGGGAGGACGACTATGACTAGGCCACAACCTAAGCCTTTCCCTAATCAATTGTTGATTCTTATATACTGTTTGAGTGGCAATAACAAGGACTCTAAATGCCGCTCTCTGTCGCTGG
This sequence comes from Magnolia changhungtana, assembly GCA_030180095.1. Lineage (NCBI taxonomy): Eukaryota > Viridiplantae > Streptophyta > Magnoliopsida > Magnoliales > Magnoliaceae > Magnolia > Magnolia changhungtana. The sequence goes on from JASAUF010000487.1 coordinate 42,210, forward strand.
AGTTGATGCTTCTCGGTACATGTCAAACCTTGAGGGAGCCTTGTGAATTTGTGATGGATGGTGACGGACCATTGGTTGGTAAATGTTTTCATCGGACAAATCATTCTAGGTTTGGCCGAACACTCATAGTGTGTTTTAATGTGTCTCCTTAGGGTGGTGTGTGCTACAGATCCTGGGATCATGGTTGTTCGTGTTGCACCATGACCCACACCTGCCATTCTTGTGCATGGATGATGGTTCAGATCAACCACTTAGCTCTTTACACTCGTACATTTTTTGTTGTTGTCTCCATATCGTGTGAGGTGGATGGGCCAGAGTCATGTAGCAAGGTATCAGGTTGGTCATTGATTTTAGAGTGATTTCCTTTAGCCCATCCTCTTTTGGTGCAGAAAATGCACTGGTATACTACTCTCGATGTGTCCCTTGTTGTTAGCCTTAGGACAAAGGGCTTTGATCCCAAGCTCTTTCTGTCAGTGAAGCGGTTGATTCAAGATTGGTTGCGTTGACCGAGGTTGTTATTGGGAAATGATCTTGGTTGATGCCCATTGCCTCTTTCTCAGGAAACTTGAGGAGGCCTTTATTAATATTTTTCTAAACTAGGTTTCGGAAGAGGATACAATTCTTAGTCGAATGGGTCTTAGTGTCATGCCATTTACAATATTATCTTTTTTTAGCTCATCAGTCGATGGAGTTATTTAGTTGACAGGGGGATCGATAAACTTGCACTTTGGAAGAGTTTCAAATATTTTCTTAGCCTGGGAAATTTTTAATGTATAAAGCTTGTCAGCCTCACGGGTCCCCTTTCTCGAGCTTACTATGATCGAAGCCCTATATCCTTCCATTCCTAGGGCGGGGCACTTGCACGGACGTGTTCTGACTATCTTGGCCACAACTTCCTCGAAACAGGCGTCATATTCCTCATCCAGTCGTGCAGGTTTTACGTCTGCCACAACTAGATTGTAGTTAGGCTCCCTATAATAGGTTCCCTTAGATGAACTCATCTACTATTGTTCTTCTCGGAGGATTCACTCGTATCTGGTGGCCTTGGTCAATAAATCAAACAGGTCTCTGAAGTAGGATCCTTCGAACCCCTTTCGAAGTTCAAAGTACATACCTATTAGGGCTAACCTAGCAAACTCGACCTCAGATAAGATGATCAAGCAGCAGTTCCTGGTGCCCTTGAAGCTGACAATAAATTGTTCATCCGACTCAGCCTCCAACACTTGTCCATATGGGAGAGGTTGGTCATGGAAACTTTTAGCTCAACTCGATGGAACTGCATGTGAAACTTTTCTTCTCTCGGGCCTGGTCTGAAACGAATTTGTCAATAGGCTGATATACCATGTGAATACAGTTTCCATTAACAGATTGCAAAACAAATGGAGCTTCAAGAAATCGTTTTAGAATACTTCTACACATTACATGGTGAATCGACTTAAGTACTCGATGGTAAAGTTTTCATTATCCTCTAAAAATAGGGTGAACTCTGGGAATTTGAAATCTCTGGAAAATTCATAATATAAGTTTACCCAATCAACATACGTTTTTCTATAGGTCGGTCAGGGCAATCACTAGCCATTTGTGTTAGCACTATATTCTTGGATGAGTCCAATCACATCTTCTTGGCTAATCATCTATTGGGGGACTTGTTGTTGCTGCAAGGCTTGATCTCTTTGTGATTGGCCAGGATCAAAGTCATGTGTCGTGCAAGATTTGGGTATATGCGCAGGTGCCACTAATGGTTTTCTTCCAAGCACTTAAAGCCTTTGATGATCATTGTTGAGCCATAGGCGGCACGTAAGGTTGGCCCCCATGCATCTCTATCTTACGAGATCCTGGATACACTAGAACGTCGACCGAGAGTTGCCCCCCAAGCGTAGGAGTTCAGTATGGTTCATCGTAGACCGAGGTCACGACCGAGGGTTGCCCACTAGCATTTCAATCATATATGAGCCACTATATAGTCGGGGCACAACCGAAGGTTGCCCCACAAACCCTTGCGCCATGCAACCAGTTAAGGCCACTTGTACGACCGAGGGCCTGGATCGAAAGTTCATGTGCGTGTATGATTGAGCATGCATGCCGGAGTCTACTCGACTCAAAGGTATTGATTAAATTTGTCAGTACCCCTACGTCAAGATAGATAGATTGGAGGTTGGATTGGAACCCAGAGTCCTCTCGATCATCAACTAATTTAGAAGTGTGCATCGTACTTAGGCGATTTAAGAAAGGGAAGGGGTTAATCCTTTCGAATGAGTTCTTTTTCCCTTGTACCAATGATTACAAAATCGGCCGGTTTAAGGACGTTTTATCTCACCACTGCTTTAACGTAGTATTTCTCAATCAAAGTGTGGCGCAACATTTTATCTCACAAAGCCGGACGCAATCCAGTGTTTTGGACGCTGTGGGGCCCAAACGTTATGCATGTGTTCTGTACCATCGCCATCTCTCTGTTTTGCTCCCTCATTTTAGGGCATGAACCTAAAACAAGAAGCATATCTGTAGCTCAAGTGAATCATACCACAAGAAATAGTAGTGATCGAATACCTACCATTAAAACTTCTTCAAAGACATAAAAGTTTTGAATTAGGTTAATAGTTAAAACTTTTGTTTTCCCTTCATCGAGGTTTGAATGACCTTATCAACACGCGTTAAATGAAAAATAAACATTTAAGACCTAGAAAAACTTCAACAGTGGGTGTCATTTAAACCACTATTTTCTGTTGTGTGGCTCACTTGTGCTTAGGATCTGTTTTATTTTTATGTTCATGACTTCAAATAAGTGATAAAAATAGAACAACATGGATATAAAACACGGGAAATTGCCCGTACTCGCCTCGAAGTTTGGGTCAATTATCTCGATCGCCATGACACTCCATATATTCTCTAAAGGGCCTTCTGACAGCTTTTGGAAATTATTTTGGACGAAAATGTCCCTGACCTTTGTTCAGTAGTAGCACGGTTTTCTAGGAACTAAGAAGTTACGTAGTATTTAATGCTAGTAAAGTGATGTGTACAGAACCCTTTTTGCGCGTGGGAAATGACTAAACTCATGGTGCCCATATTAATGTATGTGTATAATCCATGTCGTCCATCCTTTTTGCTGTGTCATTTTAGGGCTAGGGCCCAAATATCATCGTGATTCAGAGCTCGCGTGGGTCACATAATAGAAAATAATGGTGACAATAGAACCCACTATTGAAACTTTCCAAGCTTACCGTGATGTTTGTTAGAAGTGGAGATTGCCCATGTCAGGACATTTTGGGCCCACGCCAAGATGGCTGACGGGTGGACGGAATGGATCTCCCCATTGATGGCCTCAGGCTATTGTACCAATGACTATCCTTTCATTTGGCAGTAAAAGAAGTGAACGTGTAACAATCGCGACCCATATAACATGGGACCCACGACCCATATAACATTATAACTACGACCCATGACAACCACGACCCATATAACATTATAACTACGACCCATGACAACCACGACCCATATAACATTATAACTACGACCCATGACAACCACGACCCATATAACATTATAACTACGACCCATGACAACCACGACCCATATAACATGAGAACTATGACCATAACTACATTATAATCATAGCCGTTGCCACATTACAACCACGACCCATGTTATATGGGCTTGTTTAACATGTTATATGGGTCTCAGTTGTATAGGTCTTGGTTAACATGTTATATGGGTCGTGGTTAGCATGTTATATGGGTTGTGGTTAGAATGTTATATGGGTCTTGATTAGCATGTTGTATGGGTCTTGGTTAGCATGTTGTATGGGTCTTGGTTACAAAGTTGTATGGGTCTTGATTACCATGTTGTATGGGTCTTGGTTACCATATTGTATGGGTCTTGGTTAGTATGTTGTATGGGTCTTGATTAGTATGTTGATTAACATGTTGTATGGGTCTGGGTCTTGATTAGCATGTTGTATGAGTCTTGATTAGCATGTTGTATGGGTCTTGGTTAGCATGTTGTATGGGTATTGATTAGTATGTTGGTTAGCATATTGTATGGGTCTTGGTTAGCATGTTGTAAGAATCTTGGTTAGCATGTTGTATGGGTCGTGGTTGTCATATGTTGTAAGGGTCTTGGTTAGCATGTTGTATGGGTCTTGATTAGCATGTTGTATGGATCTTGGTTAGCATGTTGTATGGGTCTTGGTTAGCATGTTGTAAAGGTCTTGGTTAATATATTGTATAGGTCTTGGTTAGCATGTTGTATGGGTCTTGATTAGCATGTTGTATGAATCTTGGTTAGCATGTTGCATGGGTCTTGGTTAACATATTGTAAGGGTCTTGGTTAGCATATTGTATGGGTCTTGGTTAACATGTTATATGGGTCATGGTTGTCATGTTGTATGGGTCGTGGTTGTCATGTTGTAAGGGTCTTGGTTAGCGTGTTGTATGGGTCTTGATTAGCATGTTGTATGGGTCTTGGTTAGCATGTTATACGGGTCTTGATTAGCATGTTGTATGGATCTTGGTTAGCATGTTGTATGGGTCTTGGTTAGCATGTTGTAAGGGTCTTGGTTAGCATGTTGTATAGGTCTTGATTAGCATATTATACGGGTCTTGATTAGCATGTTGTATGGGTCTTGGTTAGCATGGTACTAATGATTTGGTAGAAAAGAAAGGATTTTTTAGACCCACATTGAACTGGCCAACAAGGTGGACGGATCGGATCACCCCATCGTGAGCCTTAAGTTATGGTACCAATGGTTTGGTAGAAAAGGAAGTGAACACGTTGACAACCACGATCCATTCAACATGACAACCACGATCCATATAACATGGAAACTACGACACATGCAAACCACGTCCTAAATCAGTGCACATTTATTTAAGTGAATAATCCATGCCGCCCATCCTTTTTGTTGTGTCATTTTAAGGGTAGGGTCAAATATCAACCACGACTCTTTTTGGATGAAAACCACGATCCATTGTGCATGTGAAGCACGACCTTTTATATGGATCGTGGTTGTCATATTATATGGGTCGTGGCTGTGAAGTTATATGGGTTGTGGTTGTCATATTATATGGGTCGTGGTAATGAAGTTATATGGGTCGTGGTTGTATGTATATAATCCATGCCGCCCATCCTTTTTGCCATGTCATTTTATGGGCAGGGCACAAATATTAGCCTGATCTAGCGCTCGTGTGAGCCACAAAATTGAAAATATTGATGACTGTTGAAAATTTCTATGCTCACTGTGATGTTTGTTAGAAGTGGACACTGCCTAAGTTAGGACTTTTTGGGCCCACGACAAGCTAACCGACAAGGTGGATGGATCAGATCACCCCATTGTGGGCCATAAGCTATGGTACCAATGGTTTGGTAGGAGAGGAAGTGAACACATTGCAAACAATGATTTATCCAACATGCCAACCACGATCCATGCACATGACAACTACGACACATGTATAATCTATGTCACCCATCATTTTTGTCGTGTCATTTTATGAGCAAGGAACAAATATTAGCCTGATCCAATGCTTGTGTGGTTCACAAAATATAAAATTTTAGTGATTGTCAAAACTTTCCATGCTCACTGTGATGTTTGTTAGAAGTGGACATTGCCCAAGGCAAGACTTTTTGAGCCCACGGCAAGTTGGTCGACAAGGTGAATAGATCAAATCACCCTATTGTGAGCCATGAGCTATGGTACCAATGATTTAGTAGAAGAAGAAGTGAACATGTTACAAACCATGATCCATGCAACATGACGACCACGACCCATTCAACATGATGACCACGATCCACGCAACATGACAACTACGACCCATGCAAACCACGACGTAAATGGTCTCAAAATGGAGTGATCCGATCCATATACCTTGTCGGCCAGCTCGTCGTGGGCCCAAAAAGTCCTAAAATGGATAGTGTTCACTTCTAACAAGCATCAAGGTAAACATGGAAAGTTTCGACAATCACCATGGTTTTCCATTTTGTGGCCCATCGGAGCGGTGGATTAGGCTATATTTGTGCCCTACCCTAAAATGACACTGCAAAAAGGATGGGCGGCATGGATTATACACATACATCAATGTGGGCTCATTTGGGTCGTGGTTAGCATGGGTCATATTTTCATATGCATGGATCGTGGTTGTCATGTTTCATGGATCGTGGTTTGCAACGTGTTCACTTCCTCTTCTACTAAACCATTGGTACTATAGCTTATGGCTCACAATGGGGTGATCTGATCCATCCACCTTGTCGGCCAGCTTGCTATGGGCCCAAAAAGTCCTGACTTAGGCAGTGTCCACTTCTAAGAAACATCACAATGAGCGTAGAAAGTTTCAATAGTCATCAATATTTTTAATTTTGTGGCCCACATGAGCGCTGGATCAGGCTCATATTTGTGCCCTACCCATAAAATGACATGGGCAAAAAGATGGGCTGCATGGATTGTATGCATACAACCACGACCCATATAACTTCATTACCACGACCCATATAATATGACAACCACGACCCATATAACTTCACAATCACAACCCATATAATATGACAACCTCGACCCTTGACACATGACAACCATGATTCATATAAAAGGTCATGGTTCACATGCACAATGGATCATAGTTTTCATCCACAAGGGTCGTAGTTGATATTTGACCTTACCCGTAAAATGACACAACAAAAATTAGGATGGGCGACATGAATTATTCACTTAAATAAATATGCACCCATTTAGGTCGTGGTTTGCATGGGTCATAGTTTCCATGTTATATGGGTCGTAGTTGTCATGTTGAATGGATCGTGGTTTTCAACGTGTTCATGGTTGTCATGATGTATGGGTCTTAGTTAGCATGTTGTATGGGTCTTGGCTAGCACGTTGTATGGGTCTTGCTTAGCATGTTGTAAGAGTCTTGATTAGCATGTTGTATAGATCTTGGTTAGCATGTTGTATGGGTCGTAGTTGTCATGTTGTAAGGGTCTTGGTTAGCATGTTGTAAGGGTCTTGGTTAGCATGTTGTAAGAGTCTTGATTAGCATGTTATATGGATCTTGGTTAGCATGTTGTATAGGTCGTGGTTGTCATGTGTATGGGTCTTGGTTAGCATGTTGTATGGGTCTTGGTTAGCATGTTGTATGGGCTTTGATTAGCACAACAAGCTAACCAAGACCCATACAACATGCTAACCAAGACCCTTACAACATGCTAACCAAGGCCCATACAACATGCTAACCAAGACCCATACAACATGCTAACAAAGACCCATACAACATGCTAATCAAGACCCGTACAAGATGCTAACCAAGACCCATACAAGATGCTAACCAAGACCCATACAACATGACAACCATGACCCATACAACATGCTAATCAAGACCCTTACAACATGACAACCACAACCCATACAACATGACAACCACGACCCATACAACATGCTAATCAAGACCCATACAACACGCTAATCAAGATGCTAATCAAGACCCATACAACATGTTAACCAAGACCCATACAACATGACAACCACGACCCATACAACATGCTAACCAAGACCCATACAACATGATAAGCAAGACCCATACAACATGACAACCACGACCCATACAACATGCTAACCAAGACCTGTACAACATACTAATCAAGACCCGTACAACATGCTAACAAAGACCCATACAACATGACAACCACGACCCATACAACATGCTAATCAAGACCCTTACAATATGACAACCACGACCCATACAACATGACAATCATGACCCATACAACATGTTAATCAAGACCCATACAACATGTTATCCAAGACCCATACAACACGCTAACCAAGACCCTTACAACATGACAACCATGACCCATAGAACATGCTAACCATGACCCATAGAACATGCTAACCAAGACCCTTACAACATGCTAACCAAGACCCATACAACACGCTAATCAAGACCCTTACAACATGACAACCTCGACCCATATAACATGACAACCACAACCCAAGAACATGCTAACCAAGACCCATACAACATGTTAACAAGACCCATACAACATGTTAATCAAGATCCATACAACATTCTAATCAAGACCCTTACAACATGCTAACCAAGACCCATACAACATGTTAAGCAAGACCCATACAACATGCTAACCAAGACCCATACCACATGCTAACCAAGACTCATACAACATGGCAACTACGACTCATGTGAACCACGACCTAAATGGGTCCACATTGATGTGTGTGTATGATCTATGTCGCCCATCCTTTTTATTGTGTGATTTTAGGGGTAGGGCCTAAATATAGGTTTGCTCTGATGCTCATGTGGGCCACAAAATAGAAAATAATGCTGAGCCTTAAGCTATGGTACCAATGATTTGGTAGAAAAGAAAAGATTTTTTGGGCCCACGGTGAGCTGGCCAACAAGGTGGATGGATCAGATCGCCCCATTGTTGACTTTAAATAATGGTACCAACGGTTTGGTAGAAAATGATGTGAATAGGTTGAAAACCACGATCCATTCAACTTGACAACCACGACCCATATAACATGGAAACTACGACCCATGCAAACCACGACCTAAATGGGCGCACATTTATTTAAGTGAATAATCCACGCCGCCCATCCTTTTTGTTGTATCATTTTAGGGGTAGGGTCAAATATCAACTACGACCTTTTGTGGATGAAAACCATGATCCATTGTGCATGTGAACCACGACCTTTTATATGGATCATGGTTGTCATGTGACAAGGGTCGAGGTTGTCATATTATATCGGTCGTGCTTGTGAAGTTATATGTGTCATGGTTGTCATATTATATGAGTCATAGTAATGAAGTTATATGGGTCGTGGTTGTATGTATATAATTCATGCCGCCCATCCTTTTTGCCATGTCATTTTATGGGCAAGGCACAATTATTAGCCTGATCCAGCGCTCGTGTGGGCCACAAAATTGAAAATTTTGATGACTGTTAAAACTTTCTACGCTCATTGTGATGTTTGTTAGAAGTGGACACTGCCTAAGTCAGGACTTTTTGGGTTCACAGTAAGTTGGCCGATAAGGTGGATGGATCAAATCACCCCATTGTGGGCCATAAGCTATGGTACCAATGGTTTGGTAGAAGAGGAATTGAACACATTGTAAACCACGATCCATGAAACATAACAACCACAATCCATGCATATGAAAATATGACCCATGCAAACCATGACCAAAATGGGCCCACATTGATGTATGTGTATAATCCATGCCACCCATCCTTTTTGCAGTGTCATTTTAGGGGTAGGGCATAAATATTAGCCTGATCCACCGCTCCTATGGGCCACAAAATGGAAAACCATGGTGATTATCGAAACTTTACATGTTCACCTTGATGCTTGTTAGAAGTGGACACTATCCATTTTAGGACTTTTTGGGCCCACGACGAGCTGGCCGACAAGGTATATGGATCGGATCACCCCATTTTGGGACAATTTACGTCGTGGTTTGCATGGGTCGTAGTTGTCATGTTGCATGGGTAGTGGTTGTCATATTGCATGGATCATGGTTTGCAACGTGTTCACTTCCTCTTCTACTAAACCATTGGTACCATAGCTTATGGCCCACAATGGGGTGATCTGATCCATCCACCTTGTTGGCCAGCTTGCCGTGGGCTCAAAAAGTTCTGACTTAGGCAGTGTCCACTTCTAACAAACATCACAGTGAGCGTAGAAATTTTCAATAGTCATCAATATTTTCAATTTTGTGGCTCACACGAGCGATGGATCAGGCTAATATTTGTACCCTGCCCATAAAATGATATGGCAAAAAGGATAGGTGGCATGGATTATATACATTCAACCACGACCCATATAATATGACAACCACGACCCATATAACTTCACAACCATGACCCATATAATATGACAACCTCGACCCTTGCCACATGACAACCACGATCCATATAAAAGGTCGTGGTTCACATGCACAATGGATCGTGGTTTTCATCCACAAATGGTCGTGGTTGATATTTGACCCTACCCCTAAAATGACACAATAAAAAGGATGGGTGGCACGGATTATTCACTTAAATAAATGTGCGCTCATTTAGGTCATGGTTTGCATGGGTCGTAGTTTCCATGTTATATTTGGGCCCTTCCCTTAAAATGACACAAAAAAAGGATGAGCGGCATAGATTATACATACACATCAATGTGGGCCCATTTGGGTCGTGGTTTGCATGAGCTAGGGCCCATACAACATGCTAATCAAGACCCATACAACATGCTAACCAAGACCCATACAACATGTTAACCACGACCCACATAACATGCTAACCAAGACTCATACAACCAAGACCCATATAACATAATATCGAAGACCCATACAACATGCTAACTAAGACCCTTACAACATGCTAACCAAGACCCATACAACATGCTAATCAAGACCCATACAACATGCTAACCAAGACCCTTACAACATGACAACCACAACCCATACAACATGACAACCACGACCCATACAACATGCTAATCAAGACCCATACAACTGAGACCCATACCTGGTCGTGGTTGTAATGTGGTAAGGGTCATGATTGTAATGTAGTAAGGGTCGTAGTTCTCATTTTATATGGGTCGTGGTTGTCACGGGTCGTAGTTTTCCTAGGTCGTGGTTGTTACATGTTCACTTCATTTACTACTAAATGAAAGGATAGCCATTGGTACAATAGTCTGAGGTCAACAATGGGGAGATCCGTTCTGTCCATCTTGTCGGCCAGCTCGGCGTGGGCCCAAAAATCCTAACTTAGGCCGTGTCCACTTCTTACAAACATCACGGTGAGCTTAGAAAGTTTCAACAACGGGTTCTATTGTCACTATTATTTTCTATTATGCGACCCACACGAGCTCTGGATCAGGTTGATATTTAGACTCTGGCCCTAAAATGACATGGTAAAAAGGATGGACAACATGAATTATACACATACATCAATATGGCCCCACGAGTTTAGTCCTTGCCCACGCACAAAAAGGGTTCCCTACACATCACTTTACTAGCATTAAACACTACATAACTTCTTAGTACCTAGAAAATCGTGCAACTACTGAACTAAGATCAGGGGCATTTTCGTCCCGAAACAAACTCCAAAAGCGGTGAAAGGCACTTTAGGGAATATATGGAGTGTCGTAGCGTTCGAGGTAATTTGCTCAAACTTCGAGGCGAGTACGGTCAATTTCCCCATAAAACACATACACCACATTGGGTCTCACAGATCCCAACACATCAACAAAACCGCTGGCGGCAGCGTTGGCTGGCCACGACTTCGGTGAGCTCGGGTCCAAGAAGTTTTTGGATCCTGCTTGTGGGGCCTACCTTGATGTATGTGACATAAATCCATGCTCTCTGTCCATTTTGAAATCTCGATTTTGAAATGATTGCAAAATTGAAGCAGACATAAATCTCAGGAGGACTAAACCATAAGAAATAATGGTGATTGACCATTAAAAACGCATTGTAGGTCATGAGAGTTTTGTAGGAAGCTGATATTTGTGTTGTCCTTTCATCTACTTCTTTGTGACCTTATTAACCGGTTGAATTGACCTTATTAACCGGTTGAAAGGAAAATAAGCATTCTGATGACACCTAAAAGTTTTTCACGGTGGGTATTCAATCACAACTGTTTCCTGTCATGTGGTCTACTTAAGATTTGGATCTGCTTCATTTTTTTAATACTACCCCAAAATTATCCGTAGAAACGGATGGACCGCGTGGATGTAAGGCACATACGTCAATGTGGCCCTCACAATCCACCCACCTCGGTTTGTGGTGGTTCCGGGAATCCACCGAAGCTGCCACGTACAATGCAAGAGATAGAGATGAAAACGGGACGCGCATTTCCTGCGAAAGCCTTTAGTGGAAGTTCGTTCGCTGGGAACCCAGGTGGGCCCACTGCTATGTTTGTGAGAAATCCATCCGTCCATCCATTTTGTGAGTTTATTTCCGGACATTATGGAAAAGATTGAACCGGACCAAATGCTCAAGTGAACCAAAAACGTGAGAATTGAACGTCCACAGTTGAAATATCCGTGGGGCCCTAGAGGTTTTGAATCATGTTTATTTATGTGTTTTCAGCTCATCCTAGTAGGAATGACTTTATGAACGTCCACAAAAATACTTTTTCTTTTTTCACTGTGTATAGTTTTGAAGGGTCACCACCATTAAAAAAAGTGCTGAACTCACATAAGGACTCTTGCAATGAAACGATACCATACACATCAGGTTATTTTCGTAGATGATCGGATAAGTCAACGCAGAAAAATAAAAAGAGAAAATGACCACTGTAGACAAAACCTTTTACCCAGCGGTTTCTATGAAAGATTACAAACTTTAGTTACCAATCTAGACTATCACGTGCGGACAGCGACATTGAGGACGAAACTACCCCTCCTTTCACGGAAACGGATTGGGTACTCCCCCTGCCACCGGCCAATGGCAGATGGTCGGTGGTCTGTGGGCCCCACCATGATGTATGCTATTCATCCATGCCGTCCATATATTTTTCCATATCATTTTATGGTATACGACCAAAACCGAGGTATATGCAAATCTCAAGTGTACACATTACAGAAACTTGTTGTTGAATGAGCGTCGACCATTAAAAACTTTTTTGGGGGCCCTTGTGATGTTCGTGAGAAATCCTCCCGCCTAAGTTCATTCATAGGTCACAAAGACTTGGATGAAGAAGAAAAACAAATTTCATAATGATCCAAAACTTCTATAACCCCTAAAAGGGTTTCAATGGTAGACGCTCAATTCCCCATTGCCTTTTACAAGTGTGGTCTACTTGATAGTTAGATCTATCTTATTTTTAGTCTCAAGCTCTGAATATGAGCTCGCCAAATAGATGGACAGCTTTGATATAACACATACCTCATAATAGGACCCACTAAAAAATAATGAGATTACAACAAAGAAAAATTAAAAAAAAAAAAAAAATCGTCGATATATCGACAAAAACGATATATCGAAAATGGTCCAGAACTGTCCAGTGAGTTTTCCTAAAAAATCTTACAATTTTCGATATATCGACAGTCTGTCGATATATCGAAAAAGGTGTTTTACCTTTAGCTACGGATTATAACCGTAGCCATAACTGTAGTCTATGCCAATCTATGAAATTTTTTATTTTTTTTAAAATTTTTTACATGGAGAAATTTATTCTACCTACAATTTTCTTTAATACATATTTATATAAATAGGTATATATAAGCATATAAAAAAATTTTCCCTCTTTTTTTTTTCATTTATTTCTTTAATCATTTAACAAGAATATCTTCTAAACCAAAATTAGTTACTTGATGTACCACATATGATTTTGGGGTAAGAGAAGTTACTTTAGCTAACCAACCTAGTTATTTTCCAAGATTCCATCAGGTCGATGGTTGAAAATACATGTCATTCACTTCACACAAATTCGGTCACTTCACACAAACTAGAAATTGAGCGGGACAAATATGAAATTGAGTAGGCAAATTGAAAATTGAGTGAGGCAAGGTAGGAATTGAGCGAGGAACCTAGAAATTGAGAGGCAAGGTAGGAGTTCAAATGAGGAATCTAGAAATTGAGCGAGGTAAGATTAGGATTAGAAATCGAGCGAGGCAACGTAGAAAATGAGCGAGGAACCTACAATTTGAGCCAGCAACCTAGGAATTGAGTTTAGGTGCTAGAAATTGAGTGAGGGAAGCCAGAAATGAGCGAGGCAACGTAGGGATTCAAATGAGGAAACTAGAAATTGAGTTTTGGAAAGCTAGAAATTGAGCGAGGCAATGTAGGAATTGAGCGTAGGAAGCTAGAAATTGGCGAGGCAATGTAGGAATTGAGAGGAAGTTAGAAATTGAGCGAGGCAACGAGAAATGAGCTGAGGGAAGCTAGAAATTGAGCGAGGCAACGTAGAATCGAGCGAGGGAAGCTAGAAATTGGAGGTGTAGGAAGCAAGAAATTGAGCGAGGCAACGTAGAAATTGAGCGAGGAACCTAGAAATCGAGAGAGGCAAGGTAGAGAGGATTTAGGGAATCTAGAAATTGAGCGAGGTAAGTTAGAAATTGAGCGAGGCATCGTAGAAAATGAGCGGGAACCTACAGTTTGATTTGAGTTAGCAACCTAGGAATTGAGCGAGGAAATGGGTTTGAAATCGAGGCAGCAACGTAGGAATTATTGCGTTTGAAGGTTAGAAATCGAGTGAGCGAGGAAAGAAATCGAGCGAGGCAATGTAGAAATTGAGCGAGGAAAGTTAGAAAATGAGTTTAGGCAACGTAGGGAATTGAGGTGTGAAGCCAGAAATTGAGCGAGAAAGTTAGAATGAGCGAGGCAACGTAGAAATTGAGCGAGGGAAGCTAGAAATTGAGCGAGGCAACATAGGTTCGCTCGCTCAATTCCTACGTTCCCTCGCTCAATTTCTAGCTTCCCTCGCTCAATTTCTAACTTCTCTCGCTCAATTCCTAGGTTGCCTCGCTCAAATTCTTGGTTTCTCACGAATTTTTACCTTGCCTCACCAATTTCTAGGTTCCTCGCTCAATTTCTAGCTTCCCTCACTCAATTCCTAGGTTGTCTCACTGAATTTCTAGGTTCCCTCACGTAATTTCTAGCTTCCCTCGCTTAATTCATAAGATTCTTCGCTGAATTTTTACGTTGCCTCGCTCATTTCTTAGGTTCCCTCGCTCAATTCCTATGTTGCCTCGCTCAAATCCTAGGTTGCCTCGCTCAATTTCTAGATTCCTCGCACAATTTGTAGCTTCCTCGCTCAAATCCTAGTTGTCTCAATTTCTAAGTTCCTCGCTCATTTAGCTTCCTCGCTCATTTTTCTTACTTCGATTTCGCTATTCAATTCCTAGGTTACTTTGAATCCCTACGTTGCCTCGCTTCATTTTAGCTTTCTCATTCAATTTCTAGCCTCACTAATTCCTACATTGCTCTTTCTCGGATTCCTAGGTTCCTCTTTCAATTTCTAGCTTCTTCGCATAACGCTCCTCAAACTACGAGTTGTACGAATGGTTCAAAGTGATCAACGTTACATGGGCCCCACAGTTATGTATTTATTATATCCACAACGTTCATCCATATTTGAGATCATTTCGGACCATTATCATAAAAAAAAATTATATCCAAAGATCAATGGACCACACCACAAAGAATCACAGAAAATTGATTTTCGTCGCTAAAATTTTTGTAGGTTGTCATCAGTAACATTTATTTTCATCCAACCTATTCATAAGGTCAAAGATCAGATGAAGAGGAAAACAAGTTTCATAATGATCCAAAACTTGACCCTTAAAGGGTTTGATGGTAGGCGTTGATCATCACAGAATCTGAATTTTTAACAAGATGTGGTCCACTTGATAGCTAGATCCTGTCTTATTTTTCAGTATTAAGGTTTGAGACAAAAATAAGACAGATCTAGCTATCAAGTGGACCACACTGTTAAAGGTGGATGATGAACGCCTACCATTGAAACCCTTTTGGGTCAGAGTTTTGGATCATTATGAAACTTGTTTTTCCTCTTCATCCTGGTCTTTGTGACCTTCCTCAATAGGTTGGATGGAAAATAAATGTTACGGTGGGCCCTACAAAATTTTTAACGTGAAAATCAATTTTCTCGTTGTTCTTGTGGTGTGGTCCAATTTGATCTTTGATATGATGGGTTTTTTTTTTTTATAGATAATGGTTCGAAATGATCTCGAAATATGGATGAATGTTGTGGATATAATAAATACATAACTGTGGGGCCCATGTAACGTTGATCACTTTTGAACCGTTTGTACAACTCGGAGTTCGAGGAGCGTTAGCGAGGGAAGCTAGAAATTGAAAGAGGGAACCCAGAATTGATTGAGCTGAGGCAATGTAGAATTGATGAGCGTTGGAAGCATAAAATTGAGTTGAGCAACGTAGAAATTGAATGTTGAGGAAGCAGAAATGTGAGCGAGGCAACGCAAGAATTGAGCGAGGGAAGCCAGAAATGAGCGAGACAACGTAGGATTCAAATAAGTAACCTAGAATGAGCTAGCAGGAAGTTAGAAATTGAGCGAGGAAGCTAGAATTTGAGCGAGGAACCTGAAATTCAACGAGACAACAAGGATTTGAGCGGGAAGCTACACAAATTGTGTAAGGGAATCTAGAAATTGAGCGAGGCAACCTAGGATTTGAAGCGAGGCAACATAGAATGAGCGAGGGAACCTAGGAAATGAGCGAGGCAACGTAGAAATTCAGTGAAGAATCTTAGGAATTAAGCGAGGGAAGCTAGAAATTAAGCGAGGGAACCTAGAAATTCAGCGAGACAACCTAGGAATTGAGCGAGGGAACCTAGAAATTGAGTGAGGCAAGGTAAAAATTCAGCGAGGAAACCGAGAAATTGAGCGAGGCAACCAAGGAATTGAGTGAGGGAAGTTATAAATTTAGCGAGGGAAGCTAGAATTTGACGAGGGAACTTAGAAATGTGAGGCAATATAGATTTGAGATGGGAATTAATAACAAAGTGTCACTTAGGAAGCTAGAAATTGAGCGAGGTAACCTAGGATTTGAGCAAGGGAATGTAGGAATTGAGTGAGGGAACCTATGTTGCCTCGCTCAATTTTTAGCTTCCTTGCTCAATTTCTACGTTGCCTCGCTCAATTTCTAGCTTCCCTCGCTCAATTTCTAGCTTCCCTTGCTCAATTCCTACATTGCCTCACTCAATTTCTAGCTTCCCTCGCTCAATTCCTACGTTGCCTCGCCTCAATTTCTAGCTTCGCCTCAATTCCTCATTCCTACGCATTTTAAATCGCCTCAAACCTAGCTTCCTCGCTCAATTCCTACGTTGCCTCGCTCAATTTCTAGCCTCCCTCGCTCAATTCCTACGTTGCCTCGCTCAATTTCTATCTTCCCTCGCTCAATTCATACGTTGCCTCGCTCAATTTCTAGCTTCCCTCGCTCAATTTCTAGCTTCCCTCGCTGAATCCCTACGTTGCCTTGCTCAATTTCTAGCTTCCCTCGCTCAATTCCTACGTTGTCTTGCTCAATTTCTAGCTTCCCTCGCTCAATTCCTAGGTTGCCTAGCTCAAATCGTAGGTTCCCTCGCTCATTTTCTACGGTGCCTCGCTCAATTTCTAGCTTACCTCGCTCAATTTCTAGATTCCCTCACGAACTCTACCTTCCTCGCTCAATTTCTAGCTTCCTCGCTCATTTCTAGCTTCCCTCGCTCAATTCCTACGTTCCTCACTCATTTCTAGCTTCCTAAAAAGCAATTCCTACGTTGCCTCGCTCATTTCTAGCTTCCTCGCTCAATTTCAGGTTCCTCGCTCAATTCCTACGTTGCCTCGCTCAATTTCTAGCTTCCCTCGCTCAATTCCTACGTTGCCTCGCTTAATTTCTAGCTTCTCTCGCTCAATTTCTAGCTTCCCTCGCTCAATTTCTAGCTTCCCTCGCTCAATTTCTAGCTTCCCTCGCTCAATTCCTACGTTGCATTGCTCAATTTCTAGCTTCCCTCGCTCAATTTCTAGCTTCCCTCGCTCAATTCCTACGTTGCCTCGCTCAATTTCTAGCTTCCCTCGCTCAATTTCTAGCTTCCCTCGCTCAATTCCTACGTTGCATTGCTCAATTTCTAGCTTCCCTCGCTCAATTCCTACGTTGCCTCGCTCAATTTCTAGCTTCCCTCGCTCAATTCCTACATTGCCTCGCTCAATTCCTACGTTGCATCGCTCAATTTCTAGCTTCCCTCGCTCAATTCCTACGTTGCCTCGCTCAATTTCTAGCTTCCCTCGCTGAATCCCTACATTGCCTCGCTCAATTTCTAGCTTCCCTCGCTCAATTCCTAGGTTGCCTAGCTCAAATCATAGGTTCCCTCGCTCATTTTCTACGTTGCCTCGCTCAATTTCTAGCTTTCCTCGTTCAATTTCTAGATTCCCTTGCTGAACTCCTACCTTGCCTCTCTCAATTTCTAGGTTCCCTCGCTCAATTTCTACATTGCCTCGCTCAATTTCTAGCTTCCCTCGCTCAATTTCTATCTTCCCTCGCTCAATTCCTACGTTGCCTCGCTCAATTTCTAGCTTCCCTCGCTCAATTCCTACGTTGCCTCGCTCAATTCCTACGTTCCTCACTCAATTTCTAGCTTCCCTCACTCAATTTCTAGCTTCCCTCGCTCAATTCTTACGTCTTCCCTCGCTCAATTTCTAGCTTCCCTCTCTCAATTCCTACGTTGCCTCGCTCAATTTCTAGCTTCCCTCGCTCAATTCCTACGTTGCCTCACTCAATTCCTACGTTACCTCGCTCAATTTCTAGCTTCCCTCTCTCAATTCCTACGTTGCCTCACTCAATTTCTAGCTTCCCTCGCTCAATTCCTATGTTGCCTCGCTCAATTTCTAGCTTCCCTCGCTCAATTTCTAGCTTCCCTCGCTGAATCCCTACGTTGCCTCGCTCAATTTCTAGCTTCCCTCGCTCAATTTCTAGCTTCCCTCACTCAATTCCTACGTTGCCTCGCTCAATTTCTAGCTTCCCTCACTCAATTCTTACGTTGCCTCGCTCAATTTCTAGCTTCCCTCGCTCAATTCTTACGTTGCCTCGCTCAAATTCTAGCTTCCCTCGCTCAATTCCTACGTTGCCTCGCTCAATTTCTAGCTTCCCTTGCTCAATTCCTACGTTGCCTCGCTCAATTCCTACGTTGCCTCGCTCAATTTCTAGCTTCCCTCGCTCAATTCCTAGGTTGCCTAGCTCAAATCGTAGGTTCCCTCGCTCATTTTCTACGTTGCCTCGCTCAATTTCTAGCTTACCTTGCTCAATTTCTAGATTCCCTCGCTGAACTCCTATCTTGCCTCTCTCAATTTCTAGGTTCCCTCGCTCAATTCCTACCTTGCCATACTCAATTTTCAATTTGCCTACTCAATTTCATATTTGTTCCGCTCAATTTCTAGTTTGACCGCGAAGTGACTGAAATTGACAGCGAAGTGAATGAAATGTATTTTTTACCATCGACCTGATGGAATCTTGAAAAATAACTAGGTTGGTTGGCTAAAGTAGCTTCTCTTACCCCAAAATCATATGTGGTACATCAAGTAACTAATTCTGGTTTAGAAGATATTCTTGTTAAATGATTAAAGAAATAAATGAAAAAAAGAGGGAAAATTTTTTTATATGCTTATATATACCTATTTATATAAATATGTATTAAAGAAAATTGTAGGTAGAATAAATTTCTCCATGTAAAAAATAAAAAATAAAAATAAAAAAATAAAAAATTTCATAGACTGGCACAGACTACAGTTATGGCTACAGTTATAATCCGTAGCTAAAGGTAAACACCTTTTTCGATATATCAACAGACAGTCGATATATCGAAAATTGTAAGATTTTTGAGGAAAACTCACTGGACAGTTCTGGACCATTTTCGATTCGGTTTTTTTTTTTTTTTTTTTAAATTTCTTTTTAATTTTTTGCTGTTGTAATCCCACCGCTTTTTGTGGGTCCTATTATGAGGTATGTGTTATATCCAAACCGTCCATATTTTTGGCAAACTCGTATTAAGGTTTGAGACGAAAAATAAGACAGATCTAGCTATCAAGTGGACCACACTGTTAAAGGCTGTGGATGATTGAACGTCTACCATTGAAACCCTTTTAGGGGTCACAGAAGTTTTGGATCATTATGAAACTTGTTTTTCCTCTTCATCCTGGCCTTTGTGACCTTATGAATAGATTGGATGGAAAATAAATGTTATGGTGGACCCTACAAAATTTTTAACGGTGAAAATCAATTTCCCTGCTGCTCTTTGTGGTGTGGTCCAGTTGATCTTTGGATATGATTTTTTTTTTTGGATAATGCTCCGAAATGATCTTGAAATATGGATGAACGTTGTGGATATAATAAATATATAGCTGTGGGGCCATGTAACTTTGACTCTTTTAAGCCGTTCGTACAACTCTCAGTTGGAGCAGCGTCAGCGCTCGTCTTCGCAGCGAAACGGAGGGGTAGTTTCGTCCTCAAAGTCGCTGTCCGCACGTGCTTGTCTAGATTGGTAACTAAAGTTTGTATTCTTTCATAGAAACCGCAGGGTAAAAGATTTTGTCTACAGTGGTCATTTTCTCTAATAAAAAAAGAATGAGGTGTTCTGGCATACATCTCCATGTACTGCAATTGTATGCAACCGATACCTTAGAAGATGGATCTTGGTTCTTTTCGAAATGATATAAACCATTTATATGATTGGCCACACCCCATAAAAAAAGGAAAAAAAAAAAAAAGAAGAAAAACTTCAGCTTTAAATTTGTAACCATTTGATTATTCAAAGGAGAGGTAGACCGTCCATATTTAAAGGAAAATATGCCTTTGATAAATCGGTTTGAAAATTAACTTTTATTTGTTCTATACCCCATCCAAAGTTGGGCCCATCATATAAACAGTTTGGATCATTAAAAAAAATACCCCAGATTTAAATTATAATAGTGAGATATATCCTACGGCAATGAATACGGGATGTATTCTCGCAAACCTCCCATATTTTAAGCGTGCTGATTTCACCCAGCTGAATCCGCTCTGCACCTCAAATGCGACCCGTAAAAAAACAGAGACGAGGAGAATTAAGAGAGAGAGAGAGAGAGAGAGAGAGAGAGAGAGAGAGAGAGAGAGAGATGGCGGGTTAGAAATCTGCGTTATTTAAAGGGGCTTATCGGACTAGGTTGGATTTGATCATATCCTGTGGTGAGATGTGATACACTCATCCAACGGGTCTTTTATAGTTGTGTCAGGCATGTCCCATATTCAATGGGCATGTTTACCGTGGCCATGTCGCATGCGACAGTTTGTCTCCATACAGGGCTCAATAGGAGTTGCACCATCGCAATAATGACAGAATGTGTAATGCCAAAGAAAAATTAAATGCAAATCTCCTTCGGATGTGACGTAGGGAAGGACGTGAGGTTGAGTACCGTCTTCCTCAGGGGGGATAGCTATTCCGAATCCACAGAACTTCTCTAGACTCTTTACAAAGATGACTCAAATCCGCAAGGAAAAATAAGAAAATAGAATAATTCTAGAAAATTCGTAATAAATTGATTGATGATGAAAAACTAGCTTACAACCTCTTAAATAATAACTTAAACCCTATGAAGAATTTCAGAATTAAACTATGACTAAAACTCTTAGAAATCGTGACTTACTATAAACAGTAAACTTACTATTTATAGACGGTCGTGATTCCTACTAATGCGCATGGTTTTCGGCCAAAAATAGTAAGTGTCCTATTAGGCCGAACCATGATGTTCCCCTAACTATTCTAAGCACTTTTCATGTTGGGCACAACTCCTAAAGCCAACGGATGAAGAGTTATACTCAAACTAAAAATTACTATAAATAGTAAAAATAAAAATAAAATAGGAATTTGACCGTCAATCTAAAGTAGCTCGTCCTACCCCAAAATCATATATGGTATGTTTGATAGCTCATTCCAGTTTACGAGATACGTTCGTTTTAAGTTCTAGCGGTCCGAATCACTTCTGTCATTGACCGAGCCTTTTCTGATCCATCTTGGCCATGAAACTATTCACGACCCGTTCTACATCAGGATGCGAGCACGATTTTGATTGTGTCAAATACGTAATGTCTCCATGTGGCATCTTCCCATTGATACATGTCAGGGCACTGAAAATAGGTGTAAACAATATTCATATAAACGCATGATATTCTAAATAAGTTTTAATATCCGAAATTAGTGTACATATATAATATTTGATAGAATAATTGTAATAAGTCTATTAAAATATATAGTTTAGTAAAAATGAGAAAATTCCAAGCCTTAGGTAGGCCACAACATAAGGATTACAAACAAGTGACTTGTCAACATTTTTTAACCGTCTTTTGGATAGCTAACAGTTAGACAGTTTGGATTATTTTATTAGTGTGATTTTAGTAATGTAGTTGACAATTGGCTTGTTTAATGAGTATCATTAACTATCACCATGTGTACGGCAGACGTATGCGACTCTTCTAAAGAGCAGAAAAAGACCACTTGCCAATGGGAGACCAACAAGGCATTTACCATAAGCCACAGAAAGGGGAAAAAACAGCCGTCCAACACAAACCCTCCTGCTTTTTAAACACTCCAGCTTTTTTCATTACCTCTTAAAATTTCTTTTGCAATTTTAATACGGAATAAAAGGTTATGCAAACTCATTGGAGATAAAAAAACGTTTCACAAAAGAGTAAAATATTAGAGGAAAACACATGGGAAGAAATTTTGGAATACCGAGTGCGTTTAAAGATAAAACACTGGTCACTTTCCCTTTTACCTGAATACTCATACTTTAGAATGTTTATTTATAGGAGACCGCTAGCTATCTCATAGCACTCAACCCAATCAGTTTAAAAGAGTCAATGGCTCTCAGCACCACCCTCTCACCATGGCTTCCTCTTCTGCTAATGATTATAATCCCTTCTCTTCCTCTCTTCCTTTTAATACAGAAAAGGAATAGTAAAAGACGCTCAAAGCTACCTCCAGGTCCACCTGGGCTTCCCATCTTAGGCAACCTGCACCAGCTCACTTCCCTGCCTCATCGCAAGTTCTGGCTACTCTCTAGAAAGTATGGCCCACTCATGCATTTGCAACTAGGTCATATACCGACCCTCATCGTTTCTTCTGCGAGAATTGCCAAGGAAGTCATGAAATCTCAAGATCTTCATTTCTGCAGCCGGCCGGCACTCGTCTCGCAAAGAAAACTCTCTTACAATTTCTCTGATGTGGCTTTCGCACCATTCGGTGAGTACTGGCGAGAGATGCGTAAGATCAGCATCGTTGATCTTCTTAGCACGAAGAGGGTGCAATCCTTTCGAGACATTCGAAAGGATGAAGTCGCAAAAATGGTTGCTTCGATTTCTTCGTCTTCTTCTCGCGCAGAACATGTTAATCTGAGTGAGATGATGCTTTCTCTCACCTACGATATAGTTTCTAGGGCTGCTTTCGGTAAGAGCTATAACGAAGGAAGTGAAGATGAGAAGATGGAATTTCATGAAGTGCTTAAAGATACAGGGATCATGTTGGGGAGTTTCTTTGTTGCTGATTATTTACCATGGATGTGGTGGGCCGATGTTATCACGGGGTTGTATGGACGGCTGGAGCGGAGTTTCTCTAAGTTGGATGCTTTTTATGAAAGACTCATCAACGAGCACCAGAATAGGAATAAGCCTGAAGCTGAGGAGGATGACTTTGTGGATGTGCTGCTTCGCTTGCAGCATGAATTCCATCTCACCAAAGATCAAATCAAAGGAATTATTATGGTAATCTACGTTTTCTTCGTTTCTTCCAACTACTTCATTTCATAGATAGAAAAGAATAATTTCATTCAAGCTGTGAACTCCCTTCCTATGAAAATAGAAATCATGAGATACAGCAGCTGTATCAGTAGTTTATTATTATTATTATTATTGAGAGAGAGAACGTATATTTATTAAGATATCTTTTCCACCGACATGCCACGTGTAGAATATCCAATGTAGTGCAAAAGGTAGGTTGCACCATCATGATCACACTTAATGCGTTCCATATCAAATCTAGTGCAAAAGGTAGAATATCCACCGACAGTTGATTTTGATGCTGTCCCACTTAATGCGATCCATATCAAATGATCATCGTAGTATTAGTCCACCAATGAACGGATTAGATGTTGTAAACCTGACATGTTGTTGTAAAATATTGATTTTTAATAAAATATATTAAATAATGATATAAAATATATAAAAAGTTATTTTGAAAAAACACCGTTTTGTGGGTTTTTTGGAAATAGTCCCACATGAAAAAGGGAAGAGAAAAATCTTTGGTTTAAATGATAATAATGGCGTATTATAATATTTGCCTACCTAGTCCGTGGACTATGGACCTTGGGCGCGCTCGGGCTCGGGCTCGGGCACGGGCACGGGCTCAGGCTCGATCTTGGTCACGGGCTCGGTGCGAGGGTGTGGGCATGTGAGGCAGTGTGGCTGTAGAGGCGCTAGTGGCGCACTTTGCACTTCGCACAGAGGGTCGCTCCCTTCGCGAGACGTGTGCGAGTCGCGGTACGACTAGTGGCTAAGACAGATGGTTGGCTGGACGAAAATCTAAAGGACTGAATGAGAGTCCCTCTGATTATATAGAGAGCTAGAAAATAGAGTCATTGCTGACAGTCTGTAATGTTGTGCAATAAGTGTAGGGTCCAACAGAATCGCCGCATGGCTAGCCCAATGCCTAAAAAACTAGTCATTGTCTCACAATGATCAAGACATGCGGCAAAGACTTAATGGCCCATGCACAACAGTAAGAAAACGGCTAGTTTTCTCCAACAGCTAGAAAACGGTCATGAGATTTATTTTCCTGGACCATAACCCCCAGCCATCATAGCCTATAAAAGGAGGACCTGGATGGGTTTCCAATCCATCTCAAAACCCACTCTAGTAGACCCATACGAACTAAGACAGCCTACTACTCCTCTTCTATACTCCAATAGTTCCGGCAAGACAGTAAGGGTTAAACCTTTACTAGAAGAACAAACCAACGGTGTGGTCTAGAACGATTTAACTGAACCAGTGGCTGAAGTACTGACCAGTGCAGTGGTCTTAATCCAAAGAACCTTTTTTCTCTTTTTTTTTTTTTTTTTCTTTTGAGATTTTTCTCTATGTTATAATACTGCCAGAAATTGTGTAATTGAGTTCCAATAGGTGGGCCTTCGTGTTTGTTGAACGCAGACCCACACCAGGCTCGTCGTATCCTAGAAGCTATTTGTCTGTAATCTATCGGCACACTCAATTTACCTGAGTAGGGGCAAATAATGCTTTAAGGACAGCGTTTTCAGACGTGCTTCAGCCTGTCCTTTTTTCTGATTAATGTAATTTTTCGGTTTCCATATTATACAGAAAATACATTAATCTGAATAATTTCTAACAATCTTAAAACGTTATTTTGATAATGGAAGCCGACAGTATTTCATCCATCAAGTTGATGAATTAGGACTTGATATGTCTTGATCAGTTCGATGAAACTAATTTTATGAGATGACAAGACAAGATGAAATTTCTCCCAACGACGTTGAAGATCTACTACATATTAGATCCAAATCTACAAGCGCTACCTGAAGCAACCGACGACGACACACCTGAACATGTGGCAACACGCACCAAACGAGCCGAAGACGAATTCTTGTGTCGAGGACACATTCTGAACGCTCTCTCTGACCGTCTGTACGATCTGTACCAACAGACGTCATCAGCAAAGGAGATCTGCGCCGCTCTGGAATTCAAATACAAGGCTAAAGAAGAAGGTACCAATAAGTTTCTCATCGCCAGGTATTTTGACTTCAACATGGTAGATAATAAACCGCTGCTACCTCAAATCCAAGAATTGCAGCTAATAGTAAACAAAATCAAAGCGATAAAGATAGATCTTCCTGAATCATTCCAAGTCGGGGCTATAATCGCCAAATTGGCACCGATGTGGAAAGACTATAGAAAGAAGTTGCTGCATAAAACTAAGGACTATACACTGGAACAAATCCAGAAACACCTCAGAATTGAGGAAGAATCCCGTAACCGTGAAAAAAAGAATGATAACGGGAATACCTCGTCAAAGGTACATGCAGTAGAGAACTCTAATAACAAACATCCCGAGAACGACAATTCCCTGAAACCCAATAAAGGGAAATTCAAGAAAAACACTTAAAAGAAGAACAGAAAGTTCAAAGGCCCATGCCATGTCTGTGGAAAAATCGGGCACTATGCTCGAGTATGCCGATATAACAAATCTAAACAAGAGGCAAGTGTAGTAGAAGAAGGTGATATAGTGGCTATGATCACTGAGGTGAATGCCATCCAAGGCAAAGTTCCAGGTTAGTGGTATGATACTGCCGCTACAGTACATGTGTGCTACGACAAATCTGCCTTCAAAACCTATGGGGAATTGACTGATGGTCAAGAAGTCCAAATGGGTAATGAAGTCCGATTGAAGGTCGTCGGCAAATGAACTGTCGAACTGATATTCACCTCTGGGAAGAAAGTGATTCTAATTAATGTACTGCACGTTCCAGACATGAGGCGAAACTTAGTTTCTGGGAATCTTCTGGGAAAACCAGGTATAAGGGTGGTGTACGAGTCAGGTAAACTGATTCTGTCTAAGAATGAGAATTTTGTCGGAAAGGGATATGCTTGTAACGGGATGGTCAAGTTTTCTCTAAATGAAAGTAACACTTCTGCGTATATAGTTGAATCCGCTGGACTGTGGCATGATAGACTAGCCCATATAGGGTATAATACCTTGAAGTTCATGGCTAAGAATGGTTTAATCTCATACACAGATAATGAAACTGAAAAATGTGAGGTGTGCATACGATCCAAAATGACGAAGAAACCTTTTCCAAGTATTGAAAAATCGTCCCAAGTGTTGGATCTTGTGCACAATGATGTCTGTGAGTTAAACGGTATTCTTACTTGTGGAGGTAAATGGTACTTCATAACCTTTATAGATGATTGCTCTAGATATGTGTATGTGTACCTATTAAAGAGTAAAGATGAAGCATTGAACATGTTTAAAGTATATAAAGCAGAAGTAGAGAATCAACTAAATAAGATAAAAATTCTCTGTAGCGATAGAGGAGGAGAATACTTCTCAAATGAATTCGATAACTTCTGTGAACAACATGGACTGATACATCAATGTACTGCTCCATACACACCTCAACAAAACGAAATAGCTGAAAGGAAGAATAGGACATTAGTAGAAATGATCAACTCAATGCTTATAAGAGCAAAGTTAACACTAAGTCTATGGGGTGAGGCACTGCTTGCAACATGCCATATTCTAAATAGAATGCCATCTAAAAAGTATAAAATATATCCATATGAAACATGGAGAGGTAGAAAACCTAACCTAGGATATCTAAAAGTGTGAGGGTGTCTTGCATACTGCAGAACCCCTGATCTAAAAAGAACTAAGTTAGGACCAAGAGCTATTAAGTGCGCATTCGTAGGGTATGCACAAAATAGTAAAGCTTATAGACTTCTGAACATGGAGTCTAATACAATAATAGAATCAAGAGACGTTGAGTTCTTTGAGAACTCACTATCCTTTGACTATCCTTGGAGTCAAAGGATAATGAAATCCAAACTCCTAATAGATAACCAGATAGCACAACTTCACAGAATGTGGAAGCTCCTATTGAACCTCGTAGGAATCAAAGAACAAGAATAGAGAAAAGTCTTGGAAATGACTACATAGACTCACAACGTATTATTTTCCATCTTGTAGAAGCAGATAGGGAAAATGTTATAAGACAAATACTTATAGTGATGACTATAGAAGATGATCCTAAATCATATAAAGAGGCTATATCCTCTAGAGACTCAGCTTTCTGGAAAGAAGCTATAAACGATGAAATAGAATCCATACTGTCAAATCAAACATGGGAACTAGTAAACTTACCTCCAGGTTCTAAACCCATAGGATGTAAGTGGGTATTTAGGAAGAAACACTGATGGAACTATCCAAACCTTTAAAGCTTGATTAGTAGCTAAGGGTTTTAGACAAAAAGAAAGGATAGATTATTTTGACACATACTCTCCTGTAGCTAGGATAACATCCATTAGGATATTATTTGCGCTAGCTTCCATAAATCATCTTCACATCCACCAAATGGATGTAAAGATCACTTTTCTGAATGGTGACCTCAATGAGGATGTATACATGAAACAACTTGAAGGGTTCTTCTACCAGGAAATGAAAACAAAGTATGTAGATTAGTCAAATCTTTGTATGGATTAAAACAAGCACCAAAACAATGGCATGAGAAGTTTGACTCCAAAATACTATCTCATGGTTTCATGCATAATGTAGCTGACAAATGCATATATTCTAAAGTAGATGGTAGTTGTATCGTTATTATTTGTCATATGTTGATAACATGTTAATAATAAGTAATAAAATGAAAGGTGTAACTGAAACAAAGAGGTTTCTATCTTCAGTATTCAAAATGAAGGATCTTGGACAAGTTGATACCATTCTAGGTATCAAAGTTAAAAAACATTATGGGGGTTATGCTTTGTGCCAATCTCATTATATTGAGAAGATACTGAACAAGTTTAACCATCTAAATATAAAAGAAGCAAAGACCCCATTTGATCCAAGTATCAAGCTAAAAGAAAATACTGGAAGAACCATTGCACAATTAGAATATGCGAGTGCTATAGGGAGTCTTATGTATGCTATGCAGTGCACTAGACCAGATATCGCATATGCTGTGAGTAAACTTAGTAGGTTTACTAGTAACCCCAGTAATGAACATTGGAATGCAATTAGTAAAGTACTTGGTTACTTAAAAGCAACCAAAAACTTAGGACTGTTTTATTCAGAATTTCCTGCCATATTGGAAGGATATACTGATGCGAGCTGGATATCGAGTGCAAGGGACAACAAGTCTACTTCAGCGTGAGTATTCACCCTAGGGGGTGCAACTGTATCTTGGGGATCCAAGAACCAGACCTGCATAATACACTCGACTATGGGGTCTGAATTTATAGCCCTGACTGCAACAGACAAAGAGGCTGAGTGGCTAAGGATCTTCTATTAGAAATTCCTTTCTGTGTAAAGCCTATTTCGGTTGTGTCATTACATTGTAATAGTGAAGCCACATTAGCTAGAGTCTATAGCGGCACTTATAATGGTAAATCTAGACATATAAGTCTTCGACATGATTATGTCAGACAGTTGATTCAAGATGGAATCGTTGTTATTTCCTATGTGAAATTAAGCAACAACCTAGCAGATCCTTTCACTAAACCTCTACCGAGAGAGGTAGTAAAGGCTACATCTAGAGGGATAGGGTTGAAACTCTTCAGCCAAAGTTCCGCCAGTGATGGTAACCCAACCTGAAGTTAGAAAATCTCTAAATTTGGGTTTAATAGGTAAAAACAAGTCACTGATATATGAAAAGTTTTTTAGCACTAAATTATAAAACCTCATCCATAATAGATAAGTGCTGAGCGTTACGAAAAAGGGTTGAGTCTGAAAACTCTTAATGAAATCCAGTCTATAGGACAAGTGTCTTATAGTAACGGAGACCTTGGAAGGAATTTCACCTATATGAACGTAGAGATGGTGCCGTCTCTCATGAGAGTTAGGAGTTTTTCTCTCGGGATCGTTCATGAATTAGGATAAGCACATGGCCATTAAATGTGCTGAGCAAGATTGTGGGAACTCTAACAACACATAGCGAATATGTGTGTGGTTTCTCCAACTTTATTATCTAGGAATAACTGGTTCAAAGCTGTGGCTACTAGTCATTTCGATAGAGTTTTGAGATACTTACACTAAGGAAAGATTAAAATCGAAAGATATCTTTCTTTATGCATATAAGCTGATTATTCTGGCAGAAATGTTTAACCGAGAAAATATATTTTTATAAAAAATCAAGTGGGGGATTGTTGCAAAATATTGATTTTTAATAAAATATATTAAATAATAATATAAAATATATAAAAAGTTATTTTGAAAAAGCACCGTTTTGCGGGTTTTTTGGGAATAGTCCCACATGGGAAAGGGAAGAGAAAAATCTTTGGTTTAAATGATAATAGTGGAGTATTATAATATTTGCCTACCTAGTCCGTGGACTATGGACCTTGCGTGTTCTAGTGCGTAGCACTGGAACACCCGCGCGCGCGGGCTCGGGCTCGGGCTCGGGCTCAGTCTCGGTCTCGGTCATGGGCACGGGCACGGGCTCGGTGCGAGGGCGTGGGCATGTGAGGCAGTGTGGCTGTAGAGGCGCTAGTGGCGCACTTTGCACTTCGCACGTGCGCATCGTGTCGCAGAGGGTCGCTCCCTTCTCGAACCGGAGCGAGACGTGTGCGAGTCACGGTGCGACTAGTGGCTAAAGCAGATGGTTGGCTAGATGAAAATCTAAAGGACTGAATGAGAGTCCCTCTGATTATATAGAGAGATTTGAAAATAGAGTCATTGTGACAGATCATGTAATAATTGTGCAATAAGTGTATGTCTATCCAGAATGCTTCTTTGCATGGCTAGCCCAACAGCTAGAAAACGGCTAGCTGCTGTCTCACAACAGTCAGCATGCAGCAGCTTAATGGCCCATGCACAACAGTCAGAAAACGGCCATAAAATGGCTAGTTTTCTCCAACAGCTAGAAAACGGTCATGGGATTTATTTCCCTGGACCATAACCCCCAGCCACCATAGCCTATAAAAGGAGGACCTGGATGGGTTTCCAATCCATCTCAAAACCCACTCCAGTAGACCCATACGAACTGAGACAGCCTACTACTCCTCTTCTATACTCCAATAGTTCCAGCAAGACAGTAAGGGTTAAACATCTACTAGAAGAACAGACCAACGGTGTGGTCTAGAACGGTTCAACTGAACCAGTGGTCAAGAAATCTTGACAGTCAAAGATGGTCTTAATCCAAAGAACCTTTTTCCTCTTTTTTTTTTTCCTTTTTTTCTTTTGGGATTTTTCTCTATGTTGTAATACTGTAAGAAATTGTGTAATTGAGTTCCAATAGGTGGGCCTTCGTGTTTGCTGAATGCAGACCCACACCAGGCTCGTCGTATCCTAGAAGCTATTTGCCTGTAACCTATCGGCATACTCAATTTACTTGAGTAGGGGCAATAACGCTTTAAGGATAGCGTTTTCAGATGTGCTTCAGCCTGTCCTTCTTTCTGATTATCGTAATTTTTCGGTTTCCATATTATACAGAAAATACATTAATCTGAATAATTTCTAACACATGTTAGTGGAAATATCGTTTGTATCTACGTATCAGAAAGTCGTAGTGCGTTGTTTGTGGGGAAACAGATTGGCTACAACCCCTGCCACCGGCCATTGGCTGGTGGTTGGTGATCTGTGGACCCCTCCATGATGTATGTGCTTCATCCATGCTGTCCATCTTCTTTTAAAGATCATTTTATGTTATGGAAGAAAAAATGAGGTATATCTCAATTCAAGTGCTCAAGTGGAACACATTACTGGAAATAGTGTTGAATGAATGTTGACCATTAAAAACGTTTTGGCGGCCATAAAAGTTTTGGATCAAGCTGATATTTATTGTTTCCCTTCATCTGGGTCTTTATGACCTAGCCAACATATTGGATGTCAAATAAACAGCATGGTGGGCCTTAGGAGAATTTTAATGGTGGATAACCAATCATTATTTTTTCTTGTGGTGTGGTCCATGTTGGGGCATAAAAAAATGATCATCATGAAAAAGAAAGATTGACATTCAGTGGAAAAATGCTGGAGGAAGACAAGTTACGCGGATTGCGTGACCGAGAAGTCACTTGCGCTGATCGTGTAACCGAGAAGTCACTTGATCGGGTCACGGAACCGGAAGTCACTTGCGCGGATTGCGTAACCGAGAAGTCACTTGTGCGGGTCGCGAACCGAATGATGCAGTTGTGCGGGTGGCGTAACCCAGTGATTCACTTGCGCAAGTACCATAGCTGAGACAACAGTTGTGCGGGTCACTGAACAAGGGCGGACAATTATGCGGGTAGCGTAATAAGGGTGACAGTTGTACGGATCGCGCAATGAAGAAGGCAGTTGTGCGGGTCGCGCAATCAACAAAGACAGCTGACACGTGTGAGGGGCCTATAAATACCCCGCTCTCCTTCTCATTTGGGGATTGGAAAGATTTCAGAAACTGAAGCAGAATAACTGAAGGTAGAATAGAGAGGCAACGATTAGTTGCGCGGACCGTGCAAGGAGCAATATCAGTTGCGCGGACCGCGCAAGGAGCAATATTAGTTGCGCAAACTGCATAACCACATTACGAGTTGCGATCGCGCAAAAGTCACTCAGCTTGCTTGGTGCAGGAGTTTTGCTGAGTCTTCAAATTTTTCTTTGAAAGGAGAGATCAGTTGATTAATGCAACATTCCTCCTAAGTATTGGGAGATGACTGAAGAAGCTAACGGAGTGCTGCCGGAATTTCTATCTCCAAGAAGATTAACTGATCAATTCAGTAATTCCTCCTAAGTATTGGGAGATGACTGAAATAGCACTGAAGTGCTATTGAAAATTATATTGAATCATAACAATTGCACTTAGAATAAAATTTCAATCTTGAGTGATCTATCTTAGAATCAAGGGATATAGAGAGGATGTAAATGAATTCAGAACTAATAAAGTGTGATAATTGTCTTTGTACCTTTCCATTGTTATGTTTGAATAAGATAGTTTCCCCAAAAGAAATACCTTTGTTTCCTTGTCGAAACAAAATGGCGACTCTGCTGGGGAACTTTTTATCTTATTTAAACAGTAACATTGGGGAAAGTTGTAAGACTCTTATCACTTTTTGGCGTCTCTTAGATGCCAAAATGGTGACTCTCAGTGGGAACATCCTCCCCTTCATCTCTAAGATAGCTTACCTAATCTCTCGTATACTAACTTTACGTATGTTTCATGACTGAAGGTACCCAAATTCAATTACATAATACTACTAATGGCTAACATTGCAAGAAAAGTGAACTTCCGTTTCATCTCCACTGGGTTCATAGTCGAATACGCGCCCAGCCGAACTCCCAAGCATACAAATGCATGCACCACAGACAGGCGTAGAGTTACTCAAGTAACAACAGGAGTCATTTCCGTCTCACCTCAACCACAAAAAAGTGACGGGAACTGGACTGTGGTCTTGTCTAGGAAGACAAAAGCAAAGAACTTAAAGAACCACAAGGAAAACTTATTTGTACCAAGAGCTGAGGGACCAATCATGCGCAATATAGCAAGAAGAAAACCCGAGCTCGCTCCTCCTGCGATATACCCTGAACAAGCAGCCTTATAGTTCACGTCGTGCGATTTCTCGGCTCTGATCGCCCCAAGGACTAAATGGACAGAAGCACAGAAAGGTACAACACTGATGATAGGATCACCCCAAACAAGTCCACCCATAACTGTATCGCCCCGATCAATTAGTAGCACGGGAAGCGTACAAAAGTCAAACGAGACTCCGATCTCTCTTCTCTTTATAAGCCCTGTTACGTCAACATACTCTCGTTTTACTCCAACAACAGCCTCGACAAACAGTCAAGGGGCCGCAATGTATATGGCAGAGACGGGTCAAGAAAACAGGCTGACCACTGAAGAACGTGTTGACCAAATGGCAGAGGCACAAAGAGCACTAATGGATGAATGCCGGAACCTCAGAGAAGCTCTGGCAACTCTGGCACATAATGTAGCCCAGATAGTGGCTCCACCTATGATGGGAATGACAAATGGACGGGAGAACCAACTTGAAGGTTCCCGTCCACAGGGGATAGTGTCGCGAGGATCCGTTCCAGCAACAAGAGCTATAACACAGGAGGATGTAAGGCAAGTCGTCGAAGAAGTAGTCAGAATAGAGAGAGAACGCGCGAATACCGGCCGTTTCAGATACCGAACACCCTATCCGAGAGAGGTAGAAGATGTTCCGTTTCTGGCCAATTTTAAGCATCCAAACTTCCAGAAGTTTAATGGGGAAGGATCACCAGAAGAAGCATCTGATGCATTTCATTACTAGCATGGGAAATTTCTCCACGATACCTCAATACTGCTTACAATTATTTGGGTCATCATTGACAAGTAAAGCTTTCAGATGGTATTCAAATTTAGCACCAGGATCTATACGCACATGGGAAGAAATGCAAGATGCTTTCATGTCAAACTTCTTCTCGTCAGAGCGCGATGTTAGCATCACAGAATTAGCTTCAGTACGACAGCGAGAAGGAGAACCAGTCGAAAAATTCATAGACAGATGGAAAACACTGGGGGCATCATGTAGACAGTTGCCGGAAGAAAAGGAACAAGTCAAGATGTGTTTGAACTCTATGGAAACAGGAATCGCATTCGGACTCACCAGCGCCGATATCGGAACCTTTCGCGATTTGGCTACCAAAGCCCATGCATTGGAATTAATGACTCGTAAAATGCCAGCATTTCATCATGAAACCGTCAGGAGAATACCTGGCAGAACGACCGTCAATACCATTGATCGGGATAAGAAGAATCAAGATGCGAGGGGCTCAAGAGACAAAAGGTTAGAAGGAAAAGAAGGCTGGAATCAATCAAGGGACAGATACGGCGGAAAAAAGCTCAGAATGCTTGATTCTCATGAAGGATTTGAATTCGATAAAGAAGACGTAGTTCTATGATGCAGCAATTGTTAAAAGCGGGTACACTGGAATTACCGTGAGCCCGAAGATGTGACGAGGACTCGGGAAAGAAAATTTTGCTATCATCGCCTAGTGGGACATTCGACGGAGAATTGAAACTTTTGAAGTACATCATACAAGAATGATAAATAGAGGTGATATAATAACCAGCGAAAGCAAAGAAAAGAATACAAGGGCAACAGCAAATGTATTGCCAATCCAGGAAAAGGCTCAAGAAATAAAAGAGAAGGAAAATCGAAAGTCAATAAAGAATGCGGCATGATTACATTGCGAGCGAGGAAGCAGGTAATAAGTCCGGTGAAGCAAAAAGCAGGAACTGCAAGGAAAGAAGTGACCGAAAGACGGAACGGCGAGGATGGAAGTAAAAAGGGGACGTAGTGACAAAAGTGGTTTATGACGTAGTTAGCCACTTGAAGGGCATACTGGCACGTTTAAGCATCTATGATGCGCTCAAGTTATCAGAAGAATTTCGATAGAGTTTGATTTAAGCACTGTCTGATCACAATGTGAGAGAAGCTTTATTGACAGA
Organism: Magnolia changhungtana; assembly: GCA_030180095.1. Classification (NCBI taxonomy): domain Eukaryota; kingdom Viridiplantae; phylum Streptophyta; class Magnoliopsida; order Magnoliales; family Magnoliaceae; genus Magnolia; species Magnolia changhungtana. Next base: position 76,876 of record JASAUF010000487.1, read on the forward strand.
AATGAAACATGAAAAATACAATGAACAGGTGAATTGTCTACCAGTAATCTCTTTCTCTGATGACGATTTGATTGGTGAAGTAGAACATAACAGACCACTAATGATAGAAGGGTATATTTGTGGAAAGAAGATAAAACGGATTTTGATAGACAATGGGTCCGCAGTAAATCTTTTGCCACTCTCCATGATTACTAAATTGGGCTATCGCCATTTTGATTTGCGCCCCAGCGGAATGATGATACAAGGGTTCAATCAAGATGGACAACGCGCACTCGGTAAGATTATAGTGACATTGGAAGTGGGAGACTTAATTACTACTGTTGTATGTCACATTATAAATGTTGTGACAACGTATAACCTTTTCTTGGGAAGGCCGTGGATACATTAGTACAGTATTGTACCCTCTACTCTACACCATGTTTTAAATACTGTAAGGACGGAATGCAATGCAAAGTGATGGCTGACGCGAAACCATATACGGAAGCTGAGTCTTTCTTCGCGGACGCCAGCTATTATAAAGGTTTCTCCAAAGAGGTGGGAAATGATGATGAAAAGAGAGTCTTAAAAGACGATCGAATAAACAATGTTAGAGAAGAGAGGGCGGAATCTTCTAGGACTGCAGAAGCAAGAAAGAAGTTCTATTTTGTACCCAAGCGTCTAAGACAGCTAGTGCAGCCGCTGTTGACATTGTTATCAGCAGAACAGTTGAAAATCTTACAGTCCAATTATACAATGCCCTTACCCAATATTGAAAGATGTAAGCCGTTTACAGCCGCTCCAGGAAGATTTCAAGTCAAGGCTAGTGTTAAATACCCTGAGCCGATAGAATTCCATGCTGCAGTGGAAGTGAAGGATGAAATCACAAGAAATAAATATCACGGAGAGTTAACACCACAAAATTTTAAAAAATACAGTGCAGTAAGTAAGAAAATCATGAGAAATATGGGTTTTGATTGTAACAAACCCACTGGACTAAATCATGGGAAAGGAATTCAAATCCCTCTCGGGGTTGATCACGAAAAGCGGAGAAAATTTAAGGGGCTAGGAGCAGAGTCATCAGTGAATATGGTATCAGTAAATATGACTTCGGCCGCAAAAATACCAGAACAAGATACTAAGGTAGTCAAGTATCCTGAAACAGCTCCAAAACAAATAGAAGATGGGGGGCAACCGACAATAGATGGCTTGCGAGAAATAAATTTGGGAATAGAAGAAGAGCCGAGGAATACATTCATCAGCATCAGTCTTTCTGAATAGGAATTGAGAAATATAGCCAACTTCTCAAAGAAAATAAAGACGTCTTCGCCTGGACATATGAAGAAATGCCGGGACTGGAACCCTCCGTAGCGATGCATCGATTAAACATCTCCAAAGAAAAGAAACCAGTAAAGCAAGCATAAAGGCGATTTCACCCAGACCTGATTCCGTTAATCGAAGAGGAGGTAAACAAACTAATAAAGGTTGGATTCATCAGGGAAGTTAAATATCCCAAGTGGATATCAAACATCGTTCCTGTGAAGAAGAAGAATGGGCAGATCAAAGTATGTATTGACTTCAGAGATCTGAACGAAGCATGTCTAAAGGACGACTTCCCTCTCCCGATAACAGAGTTATTGATCGATAGTACTACTCAGTATGCTATTATGTCTTTTATGGATGGTTATGTAGGCTATAATCAAATCAGGATGGCGCCTGAAGATGAAGAGGCGACGGCATTCAGAACACCGCTCGGAATTTATTGTTATAAAGTTATGCCTTTCGGTCTCAAAAATGCCGGGGCAACATATCAAAGGGCAATGAAAAATATCTTTCAAGATATGATGCATAAACATGTTGAATGCTACATTGATGACCTAGTGGTTAGGTCGGGAGATCATCAAGAACACCGTGAACATTTGGCAGCAGTCTTCCGTCGACTCAGAAAGAAACAATTAAAGATGAACCCTGCTAAATGTGCGTTCGGGGTATCTTCTGGCAAATTCCTCGGCTTCATTGTACGACATAGAGGCATCGAGATCGATCTAGGAAAAATTAAGGCTATTCCAAATATGCCGCCACCAACGACGTTGAAGGAATTGAAAAGTTTACAAGGAAAACTGGCGTACATTCACCGTTTCATTTCAAACCTCGCAGGAAGGTGCCAGCCATTTTCTCGGCTAATGAAGAAAGATACGGAATTCATATGGGATCACGCATGTCAGAATGCATTTGATTCAATTAAGGAATTGCTTAAACAGCCGCCGGTATTAACAGCTCCAGTGAGAGGTAAGCCGCTTATCTTGTATATATCTGCAACTACAAATTCTTTGGGTGCTTTGTTAGCACAGGTAAATGAAGCTGGAAAGGAGACTGCTCTTTATTATCTAAGCCGAACATTGATGGGGGCAGAATGCAATTATTCCTCGATCGAGAAAGAATGTCTGGCGTTAATATTCACTGTACAAAAGTTAAGACATTATTGTCTCTCCCATGATATAACTTTGATTTCAAGAGTAGATCCGATCAAATTCTTGATGACCAGGCCAATGTTGTCAGGAAGATTAGCTAAATGGATGTTATTGTTATCAGAATATACTATTTCATATAGACCAGCGAAAGCAGTAAAAGGGTAGGCCATGGCAGATTTCCTCGTAACACATCTTGTGGCAGAAAGTGAAGAAATTAATGATGACTTCCCGGACGAACAAGTTATGTTGGCCGAATCTCAGAGCCCATGGAAAATGTATTTTGCTGGCGCTGCTCGAACATCGGGAGCGAGGGCAGGAGTGATATTCATTACTCCTCAAGGCGATCTGTTACCATGCTCCTTTACACTGGGCACCACATGCACGAACAATGAAGCTAAATATAGAGCCCTCGTTATCGGAATGGAAATAACGCAACAAATGGAAATAAAATTATTGCATATCTTTAGAGATTCTAAATTGATTATAAATCAATTAAAAACAGAATTCGAAATAAGGGAGAAGAGCTCCTGCCTTATTGTCGGAAGGCACGACAGTTACTTGAACAGTTTTGTCATGTGGAAATCAAACATATACCGCGATCTGAGAATGCAAAAGCAGATGCTTTGGCCAGTCTGGCAGCGGCTCTGTCCTGCACAAATCGAAGTCCTCTCCAGGTAACTATAGAAGAAAGAAGATTCCTTCCATTCGTAGAGGTTATCGAAGAAATCGTTGAAATATTTCCTATATCCTGTCTAGAAGTAACGACAGATGATTGTCGTCAGCCTTTCGTCGATTATCTCAAATATAACATTCTGCCAGAAGATAATGCACAAAGACAGTAGATTAACCAGCGATCGGGCAAATTTGTCATATGCAGCGAAGTATTGTATAAAAAATCTTATAATGGAATGTTGTTACAGTGCTTAGACAAGCAAGAAGCAAACTAAATGCTGCGGGAGGCACATTCAGGAGAATGTGGAGCGCATTAAGCCGGCCGAAATTTATGCCATAGAGTGCATCGAATGGGTTATTATTGGCCTACCATGTTCAAAGATGCGATAGAATATGCAAAACGGTGTCATGAATGCTAAATACATGGGAATATAGTACATGTCCGTGCGGAAGACTTACATCAGTCCATTGCTTCTTGGCCTTTCTCAGCTTAGGGACTCGACGTGATTGGCCCTATAAATCCACCTTCATCTAAAGGAAAACAGTATATTCTGCCAGCAACAGATTACTTCTCCAAGTGGACCCAAGCAGTCGCCTTGCGTAATGTTAAAAAAAAAATGTGGTCAATTTCATTCGGCATGCCATAATATACCATCATGGTATTTCGAAAAAGATAGTCTCTGATAATGGCACCCCTTTTAAAAATAGAGGCATGGAAAAGTTGTGTTAGAAGTTCGGCATCCAACATTCGTTTTCAACACCTTACTATCCTCCGGCCAATGGATTAGTAGAGGCGTTTAACAAAATGATTGTCAAAATAATAAAGAAAACGGTGATAGGCAATAAGCGCGATTAGGATGAAAAGTTACAAGAAGCATTATGGGCCTATAGAACTACCCATCGGACAGTAACAGGGGCGACACTGCATTCATTAATCTATGGCATGGAGGCAGTCATCCCAATCGAAATACAAGTGGCATCGCTCAGAATAGTGGTACATCAGTCTATAACAGATGATGAAAATGCAAAAATAAGGCTAAAAGAACTAGATCTGCTCGATGAGAAACGTCTTGCAGCTCAGCAGCGGTTGCAGTCATATCAGGCCAGGATATCGGTTGCCTTCGATAAGCAAGTTAAATACCACTCTTTCAAAAAAGGGGATATAGTGCTAATGCTGAAAAGACCTATAGTGGTCACCCGCCAGACAAGGGGAAAGTTCGAGCCTAAATGGGATGGTCCATGTGGTAAAAGAAGTATACTCCAATGGGGCATATAGAATCACAAATCAAGATGGGCAGGGTATCAGTATACCTGTCAACGCCCGCTTCATCAAAAGATACTACCCCTGAAAAGAGATATGCTGATTTTGACTTAGAATATTATCAATATAATGATTCTGTATCAAAAGGGGGCAAGGAAGAATAAGATCATGTCTATATGTCAACAAAAAGAAGCTATGAAGAAGAAATTCACGAGCATGTCAATTATCAAGCATCAATTCTAAAAAATATATTGATCATCATCATCACCAAATAAGTTTGACAAAGTCAATATCATCTAGAAAATTCTTCTCTTGAAGATATTGATTCTTTTGAAGATATTAACAAGATTGATATATTGCCTTATAAGGCACGGATCTTCTTGAAGATATTATCTCAGTCGGAAACATCTACTATACTGGCAATGACGATGATCATAATTATTATTGCCTTATAAGGCACGGATCTTCTTAAAGATACTATCAAAAGCAAGGACATATCAATCTCAGTCAAAGAGGCAGTATAGCCAAGCCAAATCCTAAAAGAGCAAATCCTAAAAGAACAAAAAAAAAAGATCAAGCTCAAGCTCTCAAAGGATCAAGTTTTAAAAGAGCCGGCCAACTATACGTAAGACCTATGAAGATCGCCATTTGGGCAGCGGCGGGGAGTCAGTGGCGCTAAAAAGCCCGCGAAGACCATCGTGCGCACCCATGCGGGCAGCTGATGAAGTCAAGGATTCAAAGCCTAAAAGGCCATAAATCCGTGAAGACTAGTCACCATAACTCCCATGTCGTCTATATAGCTTTCCGGCAGCGCCACGGGGAACGGATGAAAATGCCCTCCCGTGAATGGGCTCGACCTTGCAGATAAAGAAAATAGGGGCCGCAGTGCGAGCTTTTAGGCCAACCATGCGTAAGACCCTCTAGATTTAGGGTTTGATTTCAGTAGTAACTCGTGAGGAAGGGCTTAAACCTACTCATTGATGGACTGGCGACCCTAAATTTAGTGCCCAAAGGTAGCCTTGTGAGCCCTGCGAACTCTAGATAGTTACCGTGGCCAACCCTGTGCGTAAAACCAATAGTTCACCGCCCGGTAACGTCAATGGGCCCCTCTGATGGACCGTGGCTGTGAGCTCAAGGCAGTGAAAATTCCAAGAGAACTCTAAAGAGTTACAGCGGCCATCACATAAGACCCATAAGTGCTCCACTACTCATGAGCTTAAACTGTGTGTGTGCGGGCGCTCCACTACTCATGAGCTTAAACTATGTGTGACTAACTGAATTGAAACATAGTACCGCCAATTAAGAATAAGGATCATTTAGGAAATCCCCACTGACTAGGCATAAAAGGATATAAATAAATATACAATATAATAGTAAAATAAAATAAAAGGGACATAATGCATCATAAACACATTGATTAGAACATCACATAAATTAGACATTGTATCGTTATCTGAATGTCATAAGTCACTTATGATTCTTCTCTGAAAGCATGAACAGTAACAAAATATCTATTAAAGTTATGCATTTTTACAGCTCTCCTGTGATGCCTAATGTTGCTAAGTATTGCTGCAAATTTTCTTGAAGACTAACTTGGGCAGCGACATGCTTTAATCGAGCATTCGAAATCAGTTGGGCATGATCTGGAACCCTCGCCAACTTTCCCTCTAAAGAAATGATTAGCTTTTCATTCTCCAATAATTTAGATCTCTCGGAGTCCGCAGAATGACAGCTACATTCTATTTTCTCCTGGATCCTTTCAATATTTAGCTCTATCTCCGAATTCTGCCTCTCCAATTGCAAAATTTCTTGCTTCAAGGCTGTAATATGATCTAGAACAGATGATTTCTCATTAACAAGAGTCTTCAATTGATCTTGTAAGGATGATTGTTCTTGATCGTGACGAGAGACAAAAGGGACAAGCTGGGAAATTCTCTCTTTAAGATCTACAAGCTGTTTTCTGTATTCTAAAATCTCGGGAGGAATAGTCATGGTTGCAGTTGATGATATGACTATTATTGAATTATGAAATCTCAAGAGAGCATCACGTAAGGAGGAGATATCAACCTTAGCCATGCGAGAAGCGCTGTTCAAGACATCCAAAGCAATAGTCAAGTCACACCATTGATCAGGATCTTTAAAGATTTCGACAATAGCCAGTATCGAATTTCTGATCAAAGCCAATTTATGCGCAGAGATCTTCTCAAAAGATGTTGCATTCAATGAAGTGCCAATAGAACCAGAATTGGCTGCACTACTTGGAGGTAAATTCCCTGTTAAGGAATGAAATAAATTGTTGATAAAGGTTTTATGTACAGGTGATAAGAAAAGTAGCAACAAGAAAAAGAAAAAGAATATACCTTCTGCTGGTACCGAAACAACAAGAGGTTGCCCTCTTTCAGCAAGAAGAGGATCGGGTGCTATCATATCGGCAAAAGACGGAGCTGTGTTTTCAACACTTGTGGTGGTAGTAGCAGGGATGACTGAGTTAGCAGGCTCTTCTGAAAAAGTGATTTCACGCGCCACCAAGCGCGGGGGAATGGAAGATCTCGGTGAAGCTGATGGCGCGATAGGGGGCAAGTTCAGAGGAGAAGCGTTACGTGCTTCTGCAGTTACAGTATGATCACCTGAAATGAAATGGGTGAGATAAGAGAAAGGAAAAAAAAATGAAATGATGATAGCAAAAATATCTTACGCGGCGAATATCCGTATTCTCCATAATCAAGAGGTTCTTCTTCCTCCCTTGCTACGGGGGAGGCTTTGCAAGAGTAGCTTCGGAAGTAGAAGGGACATGTCTTTCGTCAACAGGAATATTTTCTGCGATTGCCTCATCCTCGCCACTAATATTCACTTCTCCTTCTTCATAAGCATCATCAGAATTCTCCCTTTCTACTTCACTCTCATTAGAGGAAGTATCCTCAGACGAAGAAGTTGAAGAAGACGAATCTTCGTCAACAGTATCCTCTGTGCTTGAATCTTCGATGACAACCTACTTGCCTCTAGAGGGAGGAGGTTGGGAACTTTCTAGTTGAATATCCGCAGTAATTTGAGCTGGGCCAGTAACGACAGTAGTCTCTCCCTGTGGAGAAGCCTGAGCGCGTGTGCGAGATCTTGTCATTGGAGAAGAGGGTGGCTGCTCCGAAGGGCGAACAGTCTCTGATGCAGGAGAAGAAACCGGTCGTTGTTGATGGAAAGTGGAAGAAGAGGGTTGGTTAGGAGGGCCAGCATTAATCTCAGTTTAAATAAGAGATTTTGTTCTAACTTCTTCTCTGGGCGGTTGATAGAGGGAAATTTGCTCAAATTCACAAGTATCACCATATGCTCTCCATCCTTCAAGAGTATTATCAGGCTTTATTTCACGAATGGGTTCATCTACTGAGATCATGACGCGAATACTACCTGAAGGAGCATGACTGGTTTCTGCAATGAAGCCAACGCCTGCCTCGAAAATGCGACCTCTGAGCCTGGGGGGAGGAAGCCAGACTGACAGCGACACTGGAAGACTTTTTCGGACCAGGTATGATTGGTGCACCCACCATCTCATGTGCTTGTATGATGCCCTTGGAGTACGATCGCATCCTGGGATAATGAAGGAAGAATTAGCTTGGTCCAACAATTGCTTCCAGATCATTGCCCAATTATATGGACCAGTCTCGTAACTGCGCATTCTTCGAGTAACCAGTCCACAGTCTTCCGGTACTGCCTGGTCGAAACCGAATTGACGCGCGAAGCGACTTGGATAATATGGCTCTCTCCAGAATTCGGTCCCTTCTCTCAAGGGCAGGCTGCATGATCTGATAGATATAAAAAATCCCCTTTCCGCTGGAGAGAGTGAGTCAGTGTCCACCTTTTCAGTATCTTCGATATAGCGGGGAAGGCTGAAATGGAAGTAATTTATCTTAGCGTCAGAAGAAATGGCATCCTTGGCGTAGTCATAAGATCTTTTGGCAATGGACCTCTTTTAAAAAAAATAAAGAGGAACTTTGGAAGGGTGAATGTAGGCTTTTTCCGGAACTTCGAAAGTCCAGGGAAAGTAAACGCCAAACCAACCCAGAAAATAATGCCATGGCATGTAAGTTGAGGCTGAGCCTACAGGACTTTTTATGTGGCATGCTATTTCCCCAAAACCTTTATAGATTGAACAGAGGACAGGTGGAGCAAGAGAAAACTTCATTCCTTCAGCCATAGCACCTGCGACTACGAATAATGAAGGACGGATGGCATCTGCTGATTTGGAACTGGGAAAGACCACTATACTTAGCTAGTATGCGATGAAGGCAGCAAGTTCCCCATGAACAGAATATTCGGCACGACCTTTTATGCCTTTCCGAAGGCGTTCAAGCTCTCGCGAATGATTATCGTTGAATCTGAAAGGGTAAATGAATAAGATTAAAAGTTATATATATATATATATATATATATATATATATAAAGCTGTGATAAAAAGCAAAGAAAAGAAAATTACTTGAGCACAATTTGAAATCATGACCATTGCATAGGGTGGATCTTATGAATATTCGGAAAATTTGACATCTCCTTAAAGAGTTCAATGGTTGACTCTGAGATGAAAGGGAGGCGATCAGGAGATGAAACGAAAGAAAATTCTTCATTAGTGGGGACGAATTCATCAAAAAACCGGCCGGTAATTGGTAAACCTGCGATTATATGGATATCCCATAATGTAATGCTCATTTCACCTTCAGGGAGATGAAAAGAATTGGTGGAAGGACACCAATAGTTGAGGAATGCTTTCAAGATAGAAGATTCTTTACAGAAAGGATGTGATGTCGCTTCTATTGCCAAAAAGATGCCAAGGTCCGACAAAATCTTATCATACTTTGTCAAGACTGCCGTGGCCCATTCAGAATAATAATTTCTGGGAGTCAAAAGGCCTCTGGTTCTGAATTCTTCTGGACTCCAGAGTTGGGGACGATAGCCGAAACGCTGCTTGAGGGTTTCATAAAAATGTGACGGGTATAGGCTATGGACGTTGTAAGAAGGGATGAGAAAAATCATAGAGTGAATATCGCCTATCTGTTGCCTCGGTCTTGGTGGTTGCAGAATTCCTTCCAATAATCTAGCTTCTTTAAAGGACCAAGATTTCACGTAAGATAACCTTTCTGCTGACAGGTGATCTTTAGGTTCACAGCCTAGCATAGAATGATGGCGGTGCATGCTGAGTGGAAGAGAGACAATACCCCGTTTATAAGGGTTGTCAAATTTGATGGCACCCTGTACTTCGCGTACAGATTTCCAAGAGATGTTGAGTCTTTTCCGATTATGTTCCTTAATCTTCTCTTGAAATTCTTTGGCCTTATTTCAGCGATGCTTCTTAGGCCTGGAAGGAGGGGGGGTATCTTCTCTGTTAGGTGGCCTCTGACTATCTGTCCGATAATGAACTGTGGTCTTCAACCACTCATCCCAATCATATTCGCGACCATGCTTTGGAGGCATAGTCAGGTCACCTGTGGCGATGGCTCTGTGAATGGGGGATGATAACGATTTGATCCGCGAAGAGAAGTCAAAAGTGGGAAGTACGGGCTTCTTGAGGTAAGCAGGGCATTTAGCAGTCGTCTTGAAATGTTTGGATGAAGGTTGAGCCGGAGGGGATGGCGATCCTGTTACCTGAGGAGTTGTATGATAAGCTTCAGTATTTGGTAACTCTTGATGGGATGGTTGACTAGAAGGAGGGTTGATAACAGTAAAAGTTCTCTTGGTACGAGCCATGAAGAATGAAGCAAGCTGAATTTGGGAAGATAGGCTAAAATGACAGTTGCGCGGATCGCGCAGCGGAATTGGGAGTTACGCGGATCGCGCAGCCCAGTCGAGAGTTGCGTGGGTTGCGCAACAAGATTGGTCGTTGCGTGGACAGTGTAACGGCTTAGAAGCCTTGCGCGATGAAAAGTCGTTGCGTGGGTCGCGCAACAGTGATCAGTTGCGCGGATAGCGAAAAAATTTCACCAAGGCTTCGCTGCAGAAATTTGAAGATAGAAAAAAATGAGAAGTTTCACTATTTATAGACAACACAGTCGAGTACGGTCCTCGGGTGCCGGTTGCGCGGGTCATGCAACCAGTTGAAAATTACAAAGGGAAATTTAGTGTAAGTTGATCCTGATTCTTTGATTAAGTAAAACAAAGAACGGATCAAGGGGGCATCTGTTGGGGCATAAAAAATGATCATCATGAAAAAGAAAGATTGACATTCAGCGAAAAAATGCTGGAGGAAGATAAGTTGCGCGGATCGCGTAACCGAGAAGTCACTTGCGCGGATCGCGTAATCGAGAAGTCACTTGCCCGGATCGTGTAATCGAGAAGTCACTTGTGCGGATCGCGTAACCGAGAAGTCACTTGCGCGGGTCGCGAACCGAATGATGCAGTTGTGCGGGTCGCGTAACCCAGTGATTCACTTGCGCAAGTACCATAGTTGAGACAACAGTTGTGCGGATCACTGAATAAGGGCGAACAGTTACACGGGTCGCGTAATAAGGGTGACAGTTGTGCGGATCGTGCAATCAAGAAGGTAGTTGCGCGGGTCGCGCAATCAACAAAGATAGATGACACGTGTGAGGGGCCTATAAATACCCCACTCTCCTTCTCATTTGGGGATTAGAAAGATTTCGGAAACTGAAGCAGAACAATTGAAGGTAGAATGGAGAGGCAACGATTAGTTGCGCGGACCGTGCAAGGAGTAATATTAGTTTCCCGGACAGCGCAAGGAGCAATATCAGTTGCGCGAACCGCGTAACCACATTACGAGTTGCGCGGATCGCGCAAAAGTCACTCAACTTACTTGGTGCAGGAGTTTTGCTGAGTCTTCAAATTTTTCTTTGAAAGGAGAGATCAGTTGATTAATGCAACATTCCTCCTAAGTATTGGGAGATGACTGAAGAAGCTAACGGAGTGCTGCCGGAATTTCTATCTCCAAGAAGATTAACTGATCAATTCAGTAATTCCTCCTAAGTATTGGGAGATGACCGAAATAGCGCTGAAGTGCTGTTGAAATTTATATTGAATCATAACAATTGCACTTAGAATAAAATTTCAATCTTGAGTGATCTATCTTAGAATCAAGGGATATAGAGAGGATGTAAATGAATTCAGAACTAATAAAGTGTGATAATTGTCTTTGTACCTTTCCATTGTTATGTTTGAATAAGATAGTTTCCCCAAACGAAATACCTTTGTTTCCTTGTCGAAACAGTTCACCTAAGATTTATATCCTTATTATTTTTTGTATTAAGCCCTAAAATGATCTGTAAAAATGGATGAACTTAATGGATGAAACACATACATCACGGTTAGGCCCACAGAGCACGGACCATCAGCCACGGGGCCGGTGTTAGGGGGAGTAGCCAATCCGTCTCCTGTCTGTTGACTCCGCCATGATGTAATTGTTACATCTCCATTTTGCGAGATTGTTTTACGGCTTGAGAAAAAAAGAAAAAAGAAAAAAGAAAGAGAGGCCTAAAGTTTAAATGGACCAGGCCATATAAAGCAATGGGGATTGAACATCTACCGTTGAAAACTTCTCATATCTCGATAACGATGCATGGATTATTTGGTCGGTCTGATTTTGCAGGAAGTTCCTACGCAAGGATGCTCGGTGGGGTCCACTGACATGTTTGTGATAAATCCACTCTGTCCATACGTTTTTAGAGATCATTTTGTGATAAATCCACTTCGTCCATATATTTTTGTGATAAAAAATGATCTGTATCCAACACTTAATTGGCCACATGTTAGAAAATAGTTGGCATACAATGAGCACAGTTGAAGCATTCTTACTGCCATAAAAGTTTTCTATCAGGCTACATTTTTTGTTTTTTTCACTTCATCTCATTGGGAATTATCTTATAAACGGTTTAGATAGCATATAAACATCAAGTGGAGCGTGGAAGGTTTCAACGGTAAGAATTTCTTTCCCCGATTTTCCCTCTTATGTGAGTTAGCTTTTTATCCACATAATTTTTTATGTCACGTGTTAAAATGAGCTCTTTGGATGGACGGAATGGATTTCTCATGTACATTTCAGTGGGCCCACCCAACATCCTTGCACATGAACTTCATGCAAAAGGCTTTCCCCGGAAATCCATGTCCGTTTTGAAACAATCTGATATTTAGTTTGTCCCTTCATCGAGGTCTGTGTGACCTTATAAACAGATTGGATGACAAATAAACATCATGTTAGGCCTGAGAAGGTTTAAACGGTGGGAATCATTGTCCACACTGCTTTTTGAGGTGTGGTCCACTTGATCTGCCTCGTTTTTGGGCTCATACCCTAAAATGATCTTACAAAATGTATGGATCAGCATAGATATAACACATAAATCATGATGAGCCCACATAATTTGGTTACATGGTAAAAATGATTGTGACCGTCATCTACTAATAATAGAGTATGTACTAATAATCTAACTCTATCCACATAGCCGTACGTTGCCAGTAATGCTGTCAATGACTGGATATTGGGCTTAAATCTTGGCCAACTTTGGAAAATTTGTTGTCTTTGTTGTACCAATGATCTCTGACGTTGACAAGGTCGATCACTGTATTTCTCTTTCTCAAGGATAACTACTCCGAAACCAGGATTCATAAGATTCCTCAGTTCACACAGGATGAAAACATAAATAATTTCAATAATTCAAAATAAATTGATTGGTAAAAAAAAAAAATATTAAAATACTTTAAATGGTGAACTCAAACTTAGAACCGAGTTTCAAATCAAATAATCTAAAAATGTGACTTACTAGCAAACTTATTATTTATAAATACTCATGATTTCTATTATGCTTCTTGGTTTTCGGCCAAAAATAGTAAGTGTCTAATTTAGCCTAACCATGTTATTCTCCTAAATTTTCTAAGCCCTTTCATGTTGGACACGACTCCTGAAACTCAAAAGATCAAAAGTTATGATGGAATTAAAACTTACTACTTATAGTAAAATGGAAATAAAATGGACTTTCGACCATCGATCCGATGAAATGTTGCAAATCCGGCGTGGGCAACCTGACATAGAAGGGTTGGTTGGCTAAAGTAGCTTCTCCTACACCAAAATCATATATGGTATGTCGGAAAACTAATTCTGGTTTGCAAAGTACGACTGTTTAAAGGTTCTGACACTCCTGATCACTTCCGCCTTTGATTGAGCCTTTTCTGGTTCATCTTAGCCATGAAAGTGTCTGCGACCTGCTCTATATCAACCACGCCCAAGGAACCGGTGCTGGCTTAAAATTCAAGCCTGTTTATAAATCAGGCTGAACTCGAGGTTCATATAAAGACTGTCAGTCCAGCCCGAGTCCAGTCCCGCCTGGTTATGCAAAGCATTTTTATAACATATCAATGTGTGGTTAATAAGTTAAACTTATTTGAAGTATGCTTTTGGATTTCAATGTCATACATTAAATAATTTCCTTTATTGCAATTATCTTTCACTTTTTTCTCTCTCTCATTTTTAATAACCTCATTATTAAAATTTTATTTTGCAATTGACTGTTGGTTGCTGTGAAATCCACTCAGTCAATCAATAGAGGCACCACGTTAGGACCCTAGCTGAATATTCATGCCCATTTAAACCTTAGGTTGGGTAGTAATATCCTCACCAACCTGTAGAAACAACCCACGTATTTAAATCTTGAAATCTTTGCCCTTGATTGAAGGGGGGGAGGGATTAGGAATATTTTTACTATAAGAAGTATATTATATATGAAAGTGCCCTTTGCAAGCCAGGTTGGGTTCAGAGTCTTTTGGTAATGTAGTCCAAGCTTAGCCCAGTTTAGAAATTGCCTTGATTTTTAACTCCAATTCTGGCCCTCAGGCCTGATACTCCTAACCAAGTCTAGCCCAATGCCCATGTGCTGACTTAGTCCATTGACACCCCAACATGCAGGAACCAGTTATTGAATGCTATTTATGTGACCCGACCTCGGTGTTGTGTGTGCATGGTACCATGACATCGAGCTCCATGGGGCCTCTTCTATAGTAGGTCATGGTGATGGGTTTTTTGACCCGTCGTTGACCAGTCTTGAGCCCTACTCGACCGGTCAAAGGCTGGTTTCGATCAGTCGAAGGAGTCGAGCCGCGGCACGACTCAAAGTCCAGCGACTGTGAATTATTTTTCTCCGGGGTGCTCGACCAATCGAAGGAGGTGCTCGACCGGTCGAAGGTGGCTCTCGACCAGTCGTGGACTCGGTTCGACCAGTCGAGGTTACGCAGATTCGTTCTGCGATTTTGCGCAGATTTCGTGTCGCAAGTCCTTTCGCAACTGGGATGTGGAAGGGAGTTTCCTAAAACTATAAATAGGAGTTCCTAGGGTTTTCTAGGTATGACAAGAGGGTTTCCTAAAGCTTTACAAGGGATTTGCTAAAGGGTTTATGGCTATCAAAGGTGAGAGAGAGGGAGAAAGAGAGAGAGGAAGCTTATAGAAGGGAGGTTCTGCTCGTGGAGGTTATCTACTGTTCAATCTATATCTCTGCGATTCTATGTCCTCGTAATCAGTTAGATCTCTCCATTTTCTCTATTTCACTTATTGTTTATCCACTCCTGCGTGAGTGAAGAAGGTTGTAACGTTCTACTTCATAGTGGATTGTTGATTTGGACGAGGTCCCGTGGTTTTTACCTCTTTGAGGGTTTTCCACGTAAAAATCTCTTGTGTGGTGTGTGATTGATGCATTGATTGTTTTCATTGCTTTATTATCCATAATTCTGGTTTGTTCTGGAGGGCTAGATCCTACGGTTTTGTGCAAGGCCCCCAACAAAGTGGTATCAGAGCTAAGTTCATTGAACGGGTAGGATCGGTTTTGAATTATGGAAGGTGGCTCATCAAGGATGATCAGCCTCAATGGTTCTAACTGGACCATATGGAAGGCTAAGATGGAGGACTTGCTTTATTGTAAGGACCTATATTCTCTAATTTTAGGCATATCAGCAAAATCTAAGGATATGACTGATGATGATTGGAAGAAGATAGACCGAAAGGCAGTGGAGTTTGTTAGACAATGGTTGGATGATTTAGTGTTCCACCATGTGTCTACAGAAACCTCAGCCGCTAGCTTATGACTGAAATTACAAGGGTTGTATGAGAGGAAGACAACCGGTAATAAAATTTTTCTGATAAGGCAACTTGTGAATTTTAAGTTCAAGGATGGTGGTTCTGTGGCCGAGCACATGAATGAGGTCAGCAATATAGTGAACCAACTCACCTCTATAAAGATGGTCCTGGATGATGAAATGCAGGTTTTACTATTGCTTAGTTCATTGCCTAACAGTTGGGAGACATTGGTGGTGTCTCTAAGTAACTCCGCGCCAGATGGAAAGATGTCCATGGAACAGGTAACTAGTTGTCTCTTCAATGAGGAGATAAGGAGGAAGTCTCAGGGGTCTACTCAGCAAGAGGCCCTTGTGACACAGGAACGGAGGAGAGAAAAGAACAGGAAGGGCGGGAAGGCCCGACATAAATCAAGAGGCAAGTCGAGTAACAGGAAAGATGTTGATTGCTGGAATTGTGGCAAGAAGGGCCACTACAAGCATGAATGTCGTGGTAAGAAGAACGACAAGAAGGGAAAAGGGAAGGAAGATGAATCTGATTCCACTGCGGTCACTTCAAATGGTGACGTTGTAGTTATTCTTTCTGCAAATCATGATGTATGTCTCACGGCTATGAGTCAGGACACCGACTGGGTGATAGACTCGGGAGCTTCTTTTCATGCGACTCCACACAGGGACTCCTTCACAAGCTACAAGTCAGGTGACTATGGGACTGTGAAGATGAGAAATTCTGGTGTATCAAAAATCATGGGAGTCGGTGATATTTGTGTGAAAACTGATGTGGACTGCACATTGGTTCTCGGGGATATGAGGCATATCCCAGACCTTCGCCCAACTTAATGTCGACGGGAAGGTTGGATGATGATGGCTATGAAAGCCGGTTTGCTGGTGGGCGATGGAAGCTCATCAAGGGTTCATTGATCGTGGCCAAAGGAAAGAAGTGTTGCACCTTTTACAAGGCAAGTGTCAGTATGTGTAAGGGTGGGTTGAACGCAGTGAAAGATTCAGCTATTGACATATGGCACAGGCGTCTAGGCCACTTGAGTGAAAAAGGACTTCAGCTACTAGCAAGGAAGCGGCTCCTTCCAGACGTAACAGGTACACCTCTCAAAACCTATCTTGATTGTTTATTAGGGAAATAGCATAGAGTTTCATTTGTTAAATATACTTCTCATGTTAATAAAGTGCATGCATTAGATTAGGTTTATTCTGATGTTTGTGGTCCTATGAGGACAAAAACCTTGGGTGGGGCATTGTATTTTGTTACTTTTATAGATGATGCATCTAGGAGGGTTTGAGTTTATGCTTTGAAATCCAAGGACGAGGTCTTTGGTGTGTTTAAATTGTTTCATGCTATGGTCGAGAGAGAGATAGGTAGACCATTGAAGTGCATCCGCACTGACAATGGTGGTGAATACATTGACGACTTTCATGAGTACTGCAAGTCCCTGGGTATACGGCATGAACAGACGGTTCCCAAGACCCCCTAGCATAATGGTGTAGCTGAGCGAATGAATGCACCATTGTTGAGAGAATCAGATGCATGTTATCCCTGGCGAAATTGCCCAAGATGTTCTGAGGAGAAGCAATGCACACGGCAAATTATTTGATAAATAGGTCTCCATCAGCCCCGTTGAATGGAGAAGTACCTGAGAAGGTGTGGACTGGACATGATCCATCGTACAATCATCTCAGGGTGTTTGGATGCAGGGCATCTGTTCACGTACCAAAGGACGAGAGGTCCAAGCTCGATATGAAGATCAGGCAGTGTATGTTCTTAAGGTACGGTGATGAAAAATTTGATTACAGACTATGGGATCCGATCGAGAGGAAGCTCGTCAGGAGCAGAGATGTGGTTTTCTTTGAAGATCAGTGTATAGAAGACATTGGTAAGCCAGAGAAGAACCAACCTAGCTCAGGTGAGCTAGAGGACATGGATTTGATTACTCCTTCCGTAGTGCCTGATAACAGGGGAGTACAGCAAGGTGCAGAGGACGAGGGAGTTCCTTTAGAAGATGGACCAGGGGAGCAGCCCCCACTTGATCCACCTGTTGAGCCACAGGTGAGGAGGTCATCTAGGGACAGACAACCATCTAAGAGGTACTTGCCACATGAGTACATTATGCTGACTGATGGGTGAGAGCCAAAAGATTATTCTGAGGCCCTAGCCGATGAGCATAAGGGGGAGTGATTGAAAGCTATGCAAGAGGAGATGAAATCTTTACATAAGAACCACACCTATGATATGGTGAAACTGCCTGCGCAAGATAGCTCTGAGCAATAAGTGGGTGTTCAGAAAGAAGATTGAGCAAAAGAATTCACAGACGAGGTTCAAGGCCAGACTTGTGGTGAAAGGGTTTGGTCAGAGGAAAGGCATAGACTTTGAGGAGATATTCTCACCAGTGGTGAAGATGAAATCCATACGGGTATTGCTTAGATTGGCGCGCAGCTAGCATGGATCTGGAGATAGAGCAGTTAGATGTTAAAACTGCCTTTCTCCATGGTGACTTAGAAGAAGAGATCTACATGCACCAACCAGAGGGATTCGAAGTCAAGGGCAAAGAGCATATGGTGTGTAGGCTGAAGAAGAGCTTGTATGGGCTGAAACAAGCTCCACGGCAATGGTACAAGAAGTTTGACTCATTTATGTTGAAACATGGGTATGGCAGAACGGAGTCGGACCACTGTGTGTTCACGCGCAAGTTCTCAGATGGTGATTTCTTAGTTCTACTATTATTTTGATGACATGCTCATCATGGGAAAAGACATCAAGAAGATCGACAGGCTGAAACAGGAGTTGGGCAAGTCCTTTGCGATGAAAGACTTGGGCCCGGCTAAACAAATCCTAGAAATGGAGATAACCCGTGACAGAAGCAATAGGAAGCTCTGACTGTCACAAGAGCGGTATATTGAGAAAGTCCTAGAGCGGTTCAATATGAATGCAGTGAAGCCGGTCAGTACTCCACTTGATGGTCACTTCAGATTAAGTGACAGACAGTGTCCCAAGACAAAGCCAGAGGTAGAAAAGATATAGAAGAACCCTACGCATCAGCGGTAGGAAGTTTGATGTATGCTATGGTGTGCACATGCCCAGACATAACATATGCGTTTGGTGTTGTCAGCCGATATCTTGTCAATCCTGACAAAGAACATTGGGCAGCGGTAAAGTGGATACTGCGGTATCTAAGAGGCTCATCTAGGTTGAGCCTATGTTATGGTGATGGTAAACCTGTGTTAGTGGACTACACAGATGCAAATATGATAGGTGACATAGACTCCAGGAAGTCTACATCGGGGTTCATGTTCACGTTTGCAAGGAGAGAAGTTTCTTGGCAGAGCAAGCTACAGAAGGTCGTAGCATTGTTGACGACAGAAGCCGAGTACATTGCACTCACAGAAGCATGTAAAGAGATGTTTTGGATGAAAAGGTTCCTACAGGAACTTAGCTTAAAGCAGGAGGAGTACGTGGTCTATTGCGATAGTCAAAGTGCTATACACTTGAGCAAGAATCCAAGTCAGCATTCCAAGTCGAAGCACATAGAGATTCGGTATCACTGGATCAGGGATACTTTGGAACAAAAGGTGTTACAGTTTGAGAAGGTCCACGCGGACGATAATGGGTCAAACATGATGACCAAGGCTTTGCTCAAGGGCAAGTTTGAGGTTTGTAGAAACCTAGCTGGCTTGAAGAAGGTGGATCCCTCCCGGGTCAAAAAGGGGGAGATTTGATGGGTTTTTTGACCCGTCGTCGACCGGTCGTGAGCCCTGCTAGACCGGTCGAAGGCTAGTTTCGACCAGTCGAAGGAGTCGAATCGTGGAACGACTTAAAGTCCAGCGACTATGGACTATTTTTCTCTGGGGTGCTCGACCAGTCGAAAGAGGTGCTCGACCAGTCGAAGGAGGTGCTCGACCGGTCAAAGGTGGCTCTATATCGGTCATGGACTCGGTTCGACTAGTCGAGGTTACGCAGATTCATTCTACGTTTTTGCGTAGATTTCGTGTCGCAAGTCCTTTCGCAACTGAGATGTGGAAGAGAGTTTCCTAAAACTATAAATAGGAATTCCTAGGGTTTTCTAGGTATGACAAGAGGGTTTCCTAAAGCTTTATAAGGGATTTGCTAAAGGGTTTATGACTATCAAAGGTGAGAGAGAGGGAGAAAGAGAGAGAGGAAGCTTATAGAAGGGAGGTTCTACTCGTGGAGGTTATCTACTGTGCAATCTATATCTCAGCGCTTCTATGTCCTCGTAATCGGTTAGATCTCTCTGTTTTCTCTATTTCTCTTATTGTTTATCCACTCCTGCGTGAGTGAAGCAGGTTGTAACGTTCTACTTTATAGTGGATTGTTAATCTGGATGAGGTCTCATGGTTTTTACCTCTTTGAGGGTTTTCCACGTAAAAATCTCTTGTGTGGTGTGTGATTGATGCATTGATTGTTTTCATTGCTTTATTATCCATAATTTTGGTTTGTTCTGGAGGGCTAGATCCTAAGGTTCTGTGCAAGGCCCCTAGCATATGGGCCTAAAAATCAGGCTAATTCATGATTTAGGTGGGCAATACCACGGGTATCAGTTGAGAATAGATACCAATCCATTGAAACCTCCACGATTGTTTATAAGGCTCACTAAGATATGGTACAAACGTATAGCCCATCCGTTGTGTGTATCCCACTTGGATAAGGGATCACACCAAATTTCAGCTGTATCCTAAGTTGGTATAGCTATGCACATTTCTTTAATTATATCATGTTAATTTTATATATAAAGACATTATAACCCCTTATAACCATGCCAAGGGGTCTTGGAATACCAAATTGGAACTCTCTCTCAATGGTATATGCTTGAACCCGATATTTTATCTTATTTAAATGCTTACCTTTTTCTTCTTTTGTTGCAGAATGTTTTGATCGCTGGAACAGAAACAAGCTCGACACTAGTGGTTTGGGCAGTGACAGAACTTATGAGGAACCCAAAAACAATGAAGAAAGCACAAGATGAAGTTAGAAGAATTGTTGGGAATAAAGGAAAGGTGGAAGAAAGCGATCTTCATCAACTTGAATACCTTAAGATAGTTATAAAAGAGACACTGAGGTTACACCCTCCAGGGGCACTTCTACTTCCTCGAGAAACCATCCAGGATTGTAGGATCGATGGATATGATGTTGCTGCGAAGACTAGGGTGATTGTGAATGCATTCGCAATCGGGAGAGACCCCAATT
Source organism: Magnolia changhungtana (assembly GCA_030180095.1). Lineage (NCBI taxonomy): Eukaryota > Viridiplantae > Streptophyta > Magnoliopsida > Magnoliales > Magnoliaceae > Magnolia > Magnolia changhungtana. Next base: position 97,514 of record JASAUF010000487.1, read on the forward strand.
CATGGGAAAACCCAGAAGAATTCATGCCAGAGAGATTCACGGGCAGCTCTATCGATTACAAAGGGCAAGATTTTGAACTCATACCATTTGGGGCAGGTAGGAGAGTTTGTCCTGGGATGTATTTTGGAGCCATGATTTATGAGCTCGCCCTTGCGAATCTTCTCTATTCTTTTAATTGGGAATTTTCAGCTGGGATGAAGAAAGAGGATATGGATATGACTGAGGTATTCGGTGTTGTTGTGCATAAGAAACATGATCTTTATCTTGTGCCGACCAAATATAGCAAATTTGGTTAACAATTTTTATTTATTTTTTTTTTTATATAAAAATTGTGGAACAATCACATATGGTGGTTGTATCAAAGTTGTGATCCACCCAATACAATAAGCCATACCATCAGTTTTTGGTTGAATTAGACATTTTTGTACCGTGTGATCATTATGGTGTGGTCCACCTTTTGTAGGATAGTATATTTGATGTATTTGGCACATTCGCAGGAAATAACAAGGCATTAGCATGTGCTGTACTCCGTGCTTTTCTTGTCATTTTGTATTATGTCTCCAACTGCTATAAAAAGTACATTTATATTGGCTAAGACTTAAATTCCTCATGTATTGAAGCATATATGTATTATATATTGAGATCTTGTTTTTGGACATGAACGTTTTTTTGTTCATAGTGCTATTGACTTAGAAGTCTGTCTGTGGTAATTCTTTTCTTATGCATGCAGTATTTTGGTCATTCTAATAAACGTCATTACATGCTTGATTGCTCCTCTTGCCACTGCCTAATTTCCTTGTTGAAAAAGAGTATTATTTATTGCAATATATCATGGTCGAGCGTAAAAGAGAACCTTGAGAGAATTTGGATATACCTCTAGGTGGTGAGTTGACACATGATGAAACTACTATTATTACCAGAGTTTTGGACTTACGTTTTTATAAATGACCTCCATTCCTATTAGACCTCATGGTTTTCACCCAAAAATAGTAAGTGTCCAATATGGCCCAACCATGTTATTCTCCTAACTTTTCTAAGCCCTTTACATGTTGGGCATGACTCATACAATTCAAACGATCAAAAGTTATACTCGAACTAAAACTTATCATTTATAGTAAAAGCAAAATTAAATGGGACTTTTGACCATCGATCTCATAGAATCTTGCAAATATGGCATGGACAACTTAGCATAGCAGAGTTAGTTGGCTTAAGTAGCTTCTCCTACCCTAAAATCATATACAATATGTCGAAAAACTCATCCTGGTTTGTGAGATACGATTAATTTAAGGTCGGGATAGTTCGGATTGTTTGTGCCTTGATCCGGCCTTTTCTATTCCATTTTTGCTATGAAAGTGTCTACGACCTGCTCTACATCAGTCCCCTCCACACTACAAAAAAGAGAGTTTTTACCGACAAAACTTTTAGCAACGAATTTTTTTTTTCATCACTAAAAGTGACTTTTAGTGGCAAAGTTTTTTTTCATCAGTAAAAGTTTAAGTTCGTCGCTAAAAGTAACTTTTAGCGACGAAAAGTTTCGTCGCTAAATGGTATTTTGAATTTTTGAAAAAAACAAAAAGTAAAGAAGTTTCCTTTTAGCGACGAAATTAATTTCGTAGCTAAAGTTGGTTTTTAGCGACGAAATTATTCGTCGCTAAAGGGTGTTTTGAATTTTTGAAAAAAAGTCGAGAAGTTTCCTTTTAGCGACGAAATTAATTTCGTAGCTAAAAGTTACCTTTAGCGACGAAAATTTTCGTCACTAATGGGTGTTTTGAATTTTTGAAAAAAGCAACAAAGTCGAGAAGTTTCCTTTTAGCGACAAAATTAATTTCATAGCTAAAGGTGTCTTTTAGCTACGAAAATATTCATCGCTAAAGGGTGTTTTGAATTTTTAAAAAGACAAAAAAAGTTGAGAAGTTTCCTTTTGGCGACGAAATTAATTTCGTAGCTAAAAGTCACCTTTAGCAAAGAAAAGTTTCGTCGCTAAAGGGTGTTTTGAATTTTTCAAACGACAAAAAAATCGAGAAGCTTCCTTTTAGCGATGAAATTAATTTCGTAGCTAAAGGTGGCTTTTAGTGACAAAAATATTCGTCGCTAAAGGGTGTTTTGAATTTTTGAAAAGACAAAAAAGTCGAGAAGTTTCCTTTTAGTGTCGAAATTAATTTCGTAGCTAAAGGGGGGTGTTTTGAATTTTTGAAAAGACAAAAAAGTCGAGAAGTTTTCTTTTAGCGACGAAATTAATTTCGTAGCTAAAAACCACCTGTAGCAACGAAAATTTTCGTCGCTAAAGGGTGTTTTAAATTTTAACAAAAATTTTTTCGTGCTGTCTTGGAAATGTTCGCGGTAAGACATTTACCGACGAAAATGTTCATCGGTAAAAGTGTTTTTCGTAAATCTTTTTCCCAATGGCTGAAAACCGTCGGTAATAATGTAAAAATGTTTTATTTTTAAAAAATTTTATCGGTAAAATGTGTGTGTGTGTGTGTGTGTGTGTGTGTGTGTGTATATATATATATATATATATATATATATATATATATATATATATATATATATATAATTAAAGGTAATATTTAAATGATTTGTAATATCACATGAAAAAGAATATTGAGAAGTTTAGAAATTTTAACAATGTTTGAGAAAAATTTTGAGAATAAAATGATGCTTTTGAAGAAAAAAATCAGCAATTTGAAATTTTTGAGAAAAAAAATTAAAATATGAGAAAATTTTTGAGATTTTGAAAATAAAAATTCAGAATTTGTATTTTAAATATTTTTTGAAATATTTTTTAATAAAAATGATATTTTGTTAAAAGAGAAAAGATATAAATTTTGAAAAACAAAATGTTATTTTTAAAAGGAAATTGAAATTTATCTGTGAAAAATAAAATTACTAAATTATTAGGCACATCCACTAATTGAACCTTTAATCATTTTTGGACAATCTAATCAGTTCAAATTGAAGAGAAAATAACTTCAGATGTTTAAATAAAAATTCACTGAAATTGTTGATAAATCTTGTATGCCCAATATCTTTCTCATATGTAGCCTGATTGAGGCGAGTAACTAGTCAAATTGAGAGTATTGATCAGTAAAATAGAGTGAATGGACCAGACATGTAAAATGGGCCAAATATTTTGGTTAAAATTGTGACCTAACTTACTAACCTCGTGAGAACCAAAGAATTGATGTTAGTAAGTTTTGTGGGCCCCATCATGATGCGTGTCGAACATCAACACCGTGGATTTGATGTGTCCCCTTTAGGTTATGAGATATCTCAAAAATCCTCGGTAAATGAAACTTAAGTGGGCCATACCATTTAAAACTATGTGAAGACATCCTAAAAAATATAAAAGCACTTGGTGGGGCCCACATGAGTTTTGGATGCGATTGAAACTTGGTCTAACCCCTCAACCAAGTGGGACACACATAATGAGTGAATTGGATATGTGAATCACATTTAGGCAGGCCCAATATATGATTATGAATGTTTTAAGGAAACCTTTCTCCACTACATTTAAGTGAGTTACTCGTTACCTTTACCAGAGTAAACTCTGTGGGGTCCACCGTTATTTATTTATTTTATCCAATCCATTCATCCATGTTAACAGATAATTTGAGGTCTAACGAACAAAAAGGAAGCATATCCAAAGCTCAAGTGGACCACACCACAAGAAATAGTGTGATTGAACCTCTACCATTTAAAATTTCTTGGAGGCCATAGAAGTTTTGGATCAAGCTGATGTTTGTGTTTTCTATTCATTTATATATTTTTAGATATTATGAACAACCTTTAACTATTTTTGGACAATCTGATCAGTCCAGATTGAAGAGTAAATAACTTCAGATGTTTAAATCAAAATTCACTCAAATTGTTGATCAATCTTGTTTGCCCAATATCTTTGTCATATGTAGCATGATCAGGGCAAGCAACTAGTCAAATTGAGGGTAATGATCAGTAAAATAGAGTGAATGGTCCAGACATGTAAAATGGGCTAAATATTCTGGTCAAAATTGTGACCCAACTTATTGACCTCGTGAGAACCTAAGAATTGGTGTTAGTAAGTTTTGTGGGCCCCATCATGATGTGTGTCGAACATCAACACCGTGGATTTGATTTGTCCCCTTTAGGTTATGAGATATCTCAAAAATCATCGGTAAACGAAACTCAAGTGGGCCATACCATCTAAAACTAATTGAAGACATCCTAAAAAATATAAAAGCACTTGGTGGGGCCCACATGTGTTTTAGATGCGGTTGAAACTTGGTCTGACCCCTCATCCAAGTGGGACACACATAATGAGTGTGCTGGATATGTGAATCACATTTAGGCATGCCCGATATATGATTATAAATGTTTTAAGGAAACCCCTCTCCACTACATTTAGGTGAGTTACTCGTTACCCTTAGCATATTAAGTAAACTCTGTGGGGTCCACCATTATTTATTTATTTTATCCACTCCATTCATCCATGTTATGGGATAATTTGAGGTCTAAAGAACAAAAAGGAAGCATATCCAAAGCTCAAGTGGACCACACCACAAGAAATAGTGTGATTGAACCTTTACCATTGAAAAATTCTTGGAGGCCATAGAAGTTTTGGATCAAGCTGATGTTTGCATTTCTCTTCATTCATATCTTTTTGATATTATGAACAGGTTGGATGGTAAATAAACATTACTATGGGCCTAAGTAAGGTATCAACGGTGGAAATCATTATTCCACACTATTTCGTGTGGCATGGTCCGCTTGAGCTTTGGATTTATCGAAAATTTAGGATCAACCTACACCATTCATCCATTTTTTGAGATCATTTTAGAGATTTATCCAAAAAATAAATCATATCCAAAGATTAAATGGACCACACTACAAATACCAGCAGGGGTGACGATATTCACCGTTAAAAAATTCGTAGGGCCCACCATAACATTTATTTTTCATCCAATCTGTTCATAAGGTCACAAAGACCTGAATGAAAAGGAAAAACAAATTTCTTATTGATCCAAAACTTCTGTCACCCCCAAAAGGGTTTCAATGGTAAGTATTCAATCCCTCACTGCTTTTGATGGTCCACTTGATAGTTAGATTTGTCTTATTTTTCGTCTCAAGCATTACGACGAGCTCGCCATATGGACGGACGGTTGGATACAACACATACCTCATGATGGGACCCACAAAACTTGTTGACGTCACCCACCCCATTCCTATCGGGCCGTGGATTAGCTACTGACAGGTTGAGTACAGAGACTTGCTACTGAAGTGACGTCACTAAGTTCTGTGGGCCCAACCATGTTGTATGTTTTGTATCCACACTGTCCATCTACTTGGAGAGATCATATTAGTGGATGATCCAAAGAATGAGTCGGATCAAAATCTCGAGTGGACCCCACCGTAGAAAATAATGGGGAGAGTGACTCCCACCATTAAAAAGTTATAAGGTCCACAAAAGTTTCAGAACAAGCTGATATTTGTGTTTTCCCTTCTTTCATGTCTTCACTAACACATGAACAGGTTGGATCTAAAAAAAAAACATCATGATGGACCTTTGGAAGGTTTCAACGGTAGGCATCACTCTCCCCACTGTTTTCTATGGTGGGGTCCACTCCAGCCTTGGATCCGCATCATTCTTTGGTTAATACCCTAAAATGATCTCTAAAACTGTATGAATGGTGTGGATCTGCATCATTCTTTGGTTAATACCCTAATATCATGAGTAGTCACTCTACTAAGATTCAAGGCTAATTGCTCATGATGCTATGCACTTTGGATGGTAGATGTGTCTGTACTAAAACTAGGTTCCAAAATTCATGTACTGATACTTTGTGATGGACTTGCTCTTGATCATCCCTCATTTTGTGGTACAAAAGCTCTAGGAAATTGACATATACACCCACCCTTTTTAGTAGATCATACACCCTTTTTTTTTTTTGCATTTTGTCATATAACATTAGAATTATAATGTTGATTATCAAATGCAGAAAAAAAATGGGTGTGTGTAGAAAAATGGGTGGGTGCTCATAATAGCTATGAAGCTTTATTGTATATGCAATGCTAGGTAGGAGTATGGTACTTTGTAGGATTTGGATGTTTTATGCTTCTCCGTAGATATAATGTTAAGCTTATATGTATTTATGCGTGAATGAATGTGATGTGGATAAGATTGTTTGGGTTTGGATGAATTGTTTATGTTTGGATGAATTTACTAGTTTGGGTTTAGATGTGTGAATGTGAATATGATGAAATATATTATATAACAGGTGTATATCAGGATGAATATGATGAAATATATTGTAATAGGTGTATATCAGGAATTTTGTGCGGTATTTTCTGCTGGAATATTTTTTTTTAAAATGAGACTTTTACCTATGAAAATTTTCGTAGGTAAAAGTTTTGTAAATATTTTTACCTACGAAAATTTTCGTTGGTAGAAGTTTTTTACGTATTTTTTAGCAACGAAAAAGTTCGTCACTAAAAGTTTTATAATTATTTTTAGCGACGAAAACTATCGTCGCCAGAAGTTTAACATTTATTTTTTAGCGACGAAAATATTCGTCACTAAAAGTTTTGTAATTATTTATAGCGACGAAAAATATCGCGCTAAAAGTTTAACATTTATTTTTTAGCGACGAAAATGTTCGTCGCTAAAAGTTTTGTAATTATTTTTAGCAATGGAAACTATCGTCGCTAAAAGTTTAACTTTTATTTTTTAGCGACAAAAATGTTCATTGCTAAAAGTTTTGTAATTATTTTTAGCGACGAAAACTATCGTCACTAAAAGTTTAACTTTTATTTTTTAGCGACAAAAATATTCATTGCTAAAAGTTTTGTAAAAGTTTTTTAGCGACAAAACAATTCGTCGGTAAAAGTTTTTTTAGCGAAGAAAAAATTTGTCAGTAAAAAGCTTGCCTTTGCCAATGATTAAAATTTTTTGTCGATAAAAACCTTTTGCGTCGGACTTTTAGTGATGAAAATTTTCATTGCTAAAACTTTTTCGCTATGAAAATTTGGCTTTTAACGACGAAAATTTTCGTCGGTAAAAGTGGGATTTCTTATAGTGCCACTTTAAAAGAACTTGGCATCGAGTTCTCGTCCAGCTTCGGTTCATGATATTCAGTCAAGTCTATAATGTCGAAAGTATACAAGATCTCCATGTCATCCGGAAGATCAACAACGTAACCATTGTTATTGATCTTTCGAAGGATCTGTATTAATCTAATCTTCTTGTTCTTCAACTTGTTGTAGGTCCCGATCGGAAATCTCTCCTTGCAATGCTTGTCGGCTTGCTCCTTGTACTCGTCGTTCGAAGCTTGGAACTTGGCTTGCAAATCCGTACGAATCCCCATGATTCGGTCCTTCATATGCTCTGCTTCAATGCTCATGCCCGAGAGCTTGGGAAAAGGAACCAAGTCAAGTGTGTGGTGGTGCACTCGACCATAAACAATTTGAAACAAGGACTTCCTTGTTGAGCGGTTCACCATACTGTTGAATGCAAACTCCACTTGAGACAAGGTCAAATCTCACTGCTTCGACTTAGAACATGAAATAAACCAGAGGAGTTTCTCAATGTGCGATTCATAACTTCAGTCTGCCCATCAGTCTGTGGTTGGTATGTAGAGTTGTACACGAGTCAAACCGAGTCAAGCTTGGTACAGCTTGGCTCGGCTCGGCCAGTAGGTAACCCTGGCTTGAACTCGGCTCTGTCCACAAGTCTGATTGGCTAGCTTGTCTCGGTTTGGCCTATAGCTCGGGATAGTTCAAGCCTATGCAACGTTTTCTCAATTACACATATAGTGCATCTTCAATTTCTCACAGAATGCAAAATAGTTGTTAAATTTTTATTTTTTATTTTTTAAAAAAGAAGAAGAAGAAAGAACGCAAAACAGTAACAACACTATAAGTATTTCATCAAATACTCAACGAGCAGTATCGAAATCCAGATATGAGGGTAGTCTTATAATAAAAAGGTTTTTTTTTTTTATTATAAAGATTTGTTTTATATCCATTCCTTCCTTGCCACTAGTCAATCCCACGGAGAATGCGTGTACCCGAAACAACACTTCATTGAGTCATTTCATCAAACACTTGGCGAGCAACATCAATATCAAAATAACCGAGTCACTAAGCCGATTCAATCCAAATCAATTCGAGTTGAGGTTCGATCCGAGTTGAGTCGAGTTGACCTCAGGCATGCTCGAACTCGACTCAAAAAAATTTCAAGCTCCAAAAAGCAACTTGACTCAAAAAAATTTCAAGCTCCAAAAACCAACTCGACTTGGTCCAAATCCAATTTCAAGCCAAGGCGAGTCGAGTCGAGTCGAGTGAGCTGACCGAGCTAACTCAACTCGTGTATAGCTCTAGTGGTAGGCACTACCAAACTAAAGTTATGTACTGAACTGATTCCATAAATTCTGCATGACCTCTTTGAAGAATAGATTTGCCACATATGTTACATCAATGGTCTTCTTACATGGGAAAAAATGCATCATCTTTAAGAAACGATCTACCACCACGAATACTGAATCCATGCCGGGTTGTGTTTGTGGGAGACTAAGCATGAAGTCCATAGATAAGTCCTCTTAATGGTCGTTAGGCACAAGTAATGGGGTGTAGAGGCTCGTATTCTTAGATTGCCCCATAGAGGTATGACAAACATAACAATGCTGTACCACTCTACCCACGTCACATACCAATTGTGGCCAGTATACCATTCCTAACAAGAGATCGCGTCTTGTCTCACCCAAGGTGTCCACCAAGGCCACCTTTATGTAGCTCTTGTATAATCTGCTACCTCAGAGAACTTTTAGGGATGCATAGTTGATTCCCTTTGAAGAGAAAATCGTCTTGCACATGTAGGTCATTAGGATTACCCTCTTAGCACCTCACCCATACATCCCTGAAGTCTTCATCATCAGCATACAAATCCTTGAGACAGTCAAAGCTGACCACCTCATTGCACATCTATGTTTTCTTCATTTCTTCCAACTTCATTTCTTAGATAGAAAATGAATAATTTCATTCAAGCGGTGAACTCCCTGCCTATGAAAATAGAAATCATGAGATATAACAGCTATATCAGTAGTTTATTATTATTATTATTATTATTATTATTATTATTATTATTGAGAGAGAACAGATAATTATTAAAATTCCTTTTCCATCGACATGTCACGTGTAGAATATCCAATCTAGTGCAAAAGGTAGGTTGCACCATATGATCACCTGAAATGAGAATTGACATGATCAACTCATTGGGTGGGCCACACCAGCACATTGACTCTTACTTTAACTGTCCATTGATTTTGATGTTGTCCCACTTAATGAGTTCCATATCAAATGATCATCATAGTATTAACCCACCTCTGAACGGATTAGATGTTCTACACGTGACATCTTAGTGGAAATATATCGTTTGTATCTATGCATCAGAAAGTGGATTGGGTGGCGTGCCACATGTCATCAACCTCAGTAGTGGGTTGTCTGTTGACGTAATTGTAACATCTCCATTTGGCGAGATTATTTTACGGCTTTAGGAAAAAAAAGTAGGTTTGTAGCTCAAATGGACAAAATCATATAAAGCAGTGGTGATGTAGAGCGGTTCACGGATAGTTTCATGGCTAAGATGGATCAGAAAAGGCCCGATCGACGACAAAAGTGATCTGGACCGTCGGACCTTAGATCGAGTGTATCTCGCAATCTGGAATGAGTTATTTGACCTAAAATATAAGATTTTGGGTGTAGAACGAGCTATTTTAGCCAACCAACCCCGCTATGCAGGGTTGCACAACCCGGAATTGTGAAAAACCCCTGGATCGACGGTCATTTCCCTGTTTTAATTTCATTTTTACTATAAATAGTAAGTTTTAGTTTGATTATAACTCTTCATTCGTCGAGCTTTAGGAGTTGCGCCCAATGTGAAAAGTGCTTAGAATAATTAGGAGAACGGTTTCGTGAAGCCAAATAGGACACTATTTTTGGCTGAAAACCTTACGCACTAATAGACATCACGACCGTCTATAAATATTAAGTTTACAATTTATAGTAAGTCGCGAATTCTAGGAGTTTTAGTTGTAGTTTGATTCTGATTTCTTTTAAATTGCTTGGTACCCCTATTTAAAGGGTTGTGAACTTGTTTTTATTCATTCATTAATCAACTTCGAATTTATTAGAATTTATTTGTATTTTTTGCTTTCTTTCCTCGTGGATTCGCACTACGTGAAAAATGGGAAAAAAGGACAGATTTTGAGACGGTTCTGGACTGTCTCTAAAATTGCTTGGTTTAAAGACGCTTTAGAGACGGTCGTAAACCGTCTCTAAAATTTTAGATGGCCCCTGACTGTCCTTAATATTGTCTTAAAAATTTGAACGTCCACAAATCATTTAAGACGGTTGTGGACCGTCTTTTTTAGTCATCTGAGATGGTTATTGGCCGTCTGCATTAGAGACGGTCTTTAACCGTCTTATACGTGGTCATCTGAGAAGGTCATTGGCCGTCTGCATTAGAGACGGTCAGTGGCCGTCTGCATTAGAGATGGTCAGTGGTCTTCTTTTACTTGTAATTTGAGACTGTCAAAGACCGTCTCTATTAGAGACGGTCCTTAGCCGTCTTATAGCCCTACTAAAGACCGTCTCTAGTAGAGACTGTCGAGGACTGTCTCTATTAGAGACAGTCAAGGACTGTCTCTAATACAGACGGTCCTAAACTGTCTCTGTTAGAGACTGTTAAAGACCGTCTCTACTAGAGACGGTCCTAAGTTGTCTCATAGCCCTGTCAAAGACCATCTCTATCTAATTCCCAGGTAAAAAATTAAGAAGCTCAAAAAAATTATAAATTTCGAAAAAAAATAGTTAAGAAACTTAGAAAAATAATTAACAATGTTTAGGAAAAATTTAAATTTTGAAAAAAGAAACTGTAATTTTATAAAAATCTAGATTTTGAAAAAAAAATTAAGAACTTTGAATAACGTTGATAATTTTAAAAAAAATTCGATAAAAAAATTGATATTTTGAAAAAGGAAATTTTAAAAATTGATAAATTAAAAAAAATATATATTTTTAAAAAAAGAAAACTAAATTTTGTATTTTGACAAGAAAAATTAAAAAGTTATATAACAAAAGTGAGATTAAAAAAATGATATTTTGAAAAAGAAAATTTTAAAAATTAAACAAAATTGTGAAAAAATTGACAAATTGTAAAAATATTTTTTTTTTTTAAAAGGAAAACTAAATTTTGTAAAAAAAAAAAAATGTTAAATTTGTTTATAATAAAAATGATATTTAGTTAAAAGAGAAGAAAAAAAATATGCATTTTGAAAAAAAATGTTAAATTTATTTGTGAAAAATAAAATTACTAAATTATTAGGCACATCCACTAATTGAACCTTTAATCATTTTTGGACAATCTAATCAGTTCAAATTGAAGAGTAAATAACTTCAGATGTTTAAATCAAATTTCACCGAAATTGTTAATCAATCTTGTATGCCCAATATCTTTCTCATATGTAGCTTGATTGAGGCGAGTAACTAGTCAAATTGAGAGTATTGATTAGTGAAATAGAGTGAATGGACTAGACATATAAAATGGGCCAAATATTCTGGTTAAAATTGTGACCCAACTTACTGGCCTCGTGAGAACCTAAGAATTGATGTTAGTAAGTTTTGTGGGCCCCATCATAATAGTGTCGAACATCAACACCGTAGATTTGATGTGTTCCCTTTAGGTTATGAGATATCTCAAAATTCATCGGTAAACGAAACTCAAGTGGGCTATACCATTTAAAACTATGTGAAGACATCCTAAAAAATATAAAAGCACTTGGTGGGGCCCACATGAGTTTTGGATGCGGTTGAAACTTGGTCTGACCCCTCATCCAAGTGGGACATACATAATGAGTGGGTTGGATATGTGAATCACATTTAGGCAGGCCCAATATATGATATATGATTATGAATGTTTTAAGGAAACCTTTCTCCACTACATTTAAGTGAGTTACTCATTACCTTTACTAGAGTAAACTCCGTGGGGTTCACCGTTATTTATTCATTATATCTTCATTCATCCATGTTAGCAGATAATTAGAGGTCTAAAGAACAAAAAAAGAAGCATATCCAAAGCTTAAGTGGACCACACCACAGGAAATAGTGTGATTGAACCTCTACCATTTAAAATTTCTTGGAGGCCATAGAAGTTTTGGATCAAGCTGATGTTTGTGTTTTCTATTCATTTATATATTTTTAATATTATGAACAACCTTTAACTGTTTTTGGACAATCTGATCAGTTCGGACATGAAGAGTAAATAACTTCAGATGTTTAAATCAAAATTCACTCAAATTGTTGAACAATCTTGTTTGCCCAATATCCTTCTCATATGTAGTATGATCGAGGTGAATAACCGTTTTTGGATGTTGGTCGGTGCTCTATGGGTCCCACCATGATGTATGTGTTTCATCCATGCCATCCATCCATTTTTACAAATCATATTAGGGCCTGATACCAAAAATGAGAGGGATATAAATCTCGGGTGGACCACACCACTTGAAAACAATAGTGATTGGATATCCACCATTAAAACCCTCCTAAGGCCCACTGTACTTTTTATTTAACATCCTATCTGTTGATTAGGTCATACAGGCCCAGATGAAGGGAAAAAAAATATATCAAAATGATTCATAACTTTATATGGCCCCTAAAAGGTTTTTAATGGTCTATGCTCATTCAACACTGTTTCCTATAATGTGGTCCAGTTGAGATTGGGATATACCTCATTCTTTGTTTCATACCATAAAATAAAATGAAAAATAGATGGATGGCAAGGACAAAACATGCACATACATCATGGTGGGGCCCACAGAGCACCGACCACGTGACCCATGACCGCTCGTGAGAAGTCTCTCTCGCTCTCTGTCCTCCCTCACTCTCACTCTCGCACCCTCTCTCTCTCTTGCTCTCTCTCTCTCTCTCTCTCTGTGGACGAAGTGGACCATACCACAGGAAATAGTGGGAATAATGATTTCCATCGTTGAAATCAAATGGATGATGATTTTTATTTGGATGGATAGATCACAAATACATGGATGAAGGGAAAACTAAAATATCAACTTGATCCAAAACTTCAGTGGCCTCCCAATTTTTTTTAATGGTAGACGTTCAGTTTATACTATTTCCTATGATGTGGTCCACTTCAGATTTTTATAGGCTTTATTTTTGAGCTTATGTAATAAAATTATATGTTAAAATGGATGGATGGAGTGGATACAATGAATAAATTATGGTGGGCCCCACAGGATTTACTTTGTATGCTTGGAACGGATTAACTACTCCCCTGACACCAGCCAATGACTTGTGGTCGGTGCTCTATGGCTCCCATCATGATGTATGTGTTTGATGCCCGTCCATATATTTTTATAGATAATTTTACAATATGAGACCAAAAATGAGATATATGCAAATCTCAAGTGGACCACATTATAGGAAACAATGTTGAATGAGTGTCGACCATTAAAAATATGATTAATAGCCATAAAAGTTTTGGATCAAGCTGATTTTTGTTTTTTGTCCTGTATGACCAAATCAACAGATTGGATGTCAAATAAACAGTACAGTGGGCCTTAGGAGGATTTTAATGGTGGATATCCAATCACTATTGTTTTCATGTGGTGTAGACCACCTGAGATTTATATCCCTCTAATTTTTGGCATAAAGCTCTAAAATGATCTTTAAAAATGGATGAATGGAATGGATGAAACACATACATCATGGTAGTGCCCACGGAGCACCGTCCATGGTCTCGCCCAAAATTGGGAAGCGGATTGCGTACTGAGTTACTCAGTACGGTAAGCGTACTGAGTAAACTCCATGGGCCCCAGTGTCATTCATGCATTGTATCCACTCTGTCCATATATTTTAACATATAATTTTAGAGCTATATTCCAAAAATGGAGTATATTCAAATCTCAAATGGACCACACCACCAGAAACGGTGTGATTTGAACATCTACCGTTGAAAAATTCTTCAAGACAACAGAAGTTTTAGATCAAGCTGATATTTGTGTTTTCCCTTCATCCATATCTTTCTGATCTTATGAACGGGTTAGATGACAAATAAACATCAATGGGGGCCTTAGAAAGTTTTCAATGGTTGAAATCAATACTTCCTCTTTTTCCAGTGGTATGGTCCACTTGAGCTTTGTATATACATCGATTTTAGGTTGAACCCATAAAATGATCTGGAAAAACGAATGGACGGCGTGGAAAAACCACATGCATTCGCGGTGGGCCCAACTGAATTTACTCAGTACGATATAACTCAGTACACAATCTGATTTCCCAAAATTGGGCGCGGTCTCGCCCAAAATTGGGCACCCAATCCCTTTGCCCTCTCTCTCTCTCTCTCTCTCTCTCTCTCTCTCTCTCTCTCTCTCTCACACACACACACACACACCCGCCCTCTGCCCTTTTTCCTTCATTTCCCCCATTTTTCCAGCCCCGTTTTTTCCTCCGTCTGCAGATGCGAAAAGCATCGTCTACTCTCTCTGTCTGATATGCCCGATCTTTCCAAACCCTCCTTCCCCTTTTCCACCGGGGCCAGATCCTCCACTTCCGACCCCCCTCACCACCCCATGCACATGATAGCACCGACGGTGCAGTGAAGTGCCAGATCCGGGAGGCGGAGGACCGGCTTTGGGAGGCGATCGAGGAGCTGCAGCGCTAACAGTGCCATGCCTGCGGACGTCACCCACCTTGCGAGCATGCCGACGAGTCGTGCGTCTCCGTTTCCATCTCTCTCTGGGTGTTTGATACAAAGAAGGGAGGGAGCCGAAATGATGACCTCCGTACCTACGCATGCCCTCCTCAAGATCCAAAGAGGTATCTCTCTCAATCTCTCTCAATCTCTGTGCTGATTTACGAATTTGGGGAATTTAGTAATTTGTAGATTCCCAATTAGATGTGGACCCCCATTTAGGGATTTGGGGATTTTAGGGCTTACAGATTTGAATGTGGACCCCGATTCAGGGATTTTCTGATATTACAAATTAGGGATTTGGGGATTTTAGAATTTTAGGGATTTGGGGATTTTAGAATTTTAGGGATCTTGAGGATTTTTGAAATTAGGGATTTCTCACTCATCCTTTTAGAAACTTCAATTTGATTTCGAATTGGTGAGTTTTTTTATTTGAAAAACTTCATCGATCTGTTGTGGTAAGTAGGCTACTGAGGTTGAGGAAATATGGATATGTGATGTGGGTCCATCTGATGGATGGTTTTTATTGCTTAATTGTGGGTGCCTTAAAACTTAGGTTATTATATGCTACATGGGGTGGCATTGTCCATTTTGTATTTGATAAAATGCTTCATTATCTGGTCATTGTGGATATGTAAATTCCCATTGGACTCGTTCCCTTGAAGTAATATTGATTGTGCGTCTTCTCCTCTCTGTTAATAGCCTTCCCATTGGACGCACTATTGCAGGTCATTTTTTCCCCCCTATAACGGGCATTACAGCCCTATAATGTGTAACTCTTCCCACTGTTACCGTTATGTAATGGCCCTTATGACCATTCCATTACAGTTTTTGAATACCTTGATCCCAATTGTATGCATATGCTCCATCGGTTTCTCTATATGCTAGCATGTGCATCTCCATCTTCTATTGAAAGGCTTGACTGTCTTTGGTTGGAAATATAGCCATGAAACGTGTGTCCTTGCACATGAGAAAAAAGTAGGTACTTGAAAGTAACAAAATTAACATCCTTTGAACATTCTCTTTGATGAATACTTCTGGCACCACATTTTTTGGTGTACCTAGAACAAATACTTATCCAGTGCATATGATATGGCTTGCAAGTTGTGATGTAAGTGTCCGTATTAGTAGCCCAACAAGTGCTCCTCACAACTTGTAGCTTATTCAATGCCTGGCATTACTCATGTGAGTTAGACTTATGAACTGTTTTTCATGTCATGTTTTCTGTGTTTGGTATATGTGGACCCAAAAGTGGTTTCTTGATGCGCCCCTTCATGGTCACAATTAATATATTTTCAGTCCAAAGAAGATGTTGGCCATGTAATTGATGGTATCTTCTCTTCAACTCCAAAATGTAAGGCTTGCAAAGGTTGCACTTAGGCCTGGTGCGGGTAACATGGTGAATGGAATTCTGCAGAAGCTACTTTTACTGAAGGTTTGTCATTTTCTGTAACATTCACTATACTCAAATTAAGGGGTCACTAGAAACCAGTTTCATTTAAATGCCTTAGCCCTTTCATATATATTGATTCAGGGAAAAAACTCACTTCCACTACCCAAACTGGGGGGGTGATGAACATGCAAAAGCACGCTCTCTGGTAACTATTTATTCACATCCGGTGGTATGCTTGTCATTGCACCTTCCCTTATTATTATTATTATTTTTTCTAGAAATTTTCCTACAGGAAGAAGGGTTTTCACATTTTCATTCGCTAATATTTATTATTGAGGAATTCTACCTCGGTAGCATGCTTCATTGAGTTCTGTGAAGTGTACATCGGAATATGTCCAATTTACATGTGGTGCTTGTGCATGGTGATCAGCTCATTGATTTTGTGGACACTGGAAAGCAATGGTATCATTTATTCTCGCCAAGCATCTTCTCGGTGGTCAGAAGCGGACAATTAACCCAAAAGAGCAAATGTACGTACATGTTCGGTGGGTAAAACTTGCAATAATTTGGTGGTCAAACTCTAGCCCACATGTGACGGATGTGCCTGCGGAGAATATAGGATATACACCTCACACACCTTGCACTGAAAGTGACATTGTCAAATGACACCACCAACTTAATCAATGCCTGGATTTGATACATGATGGATTTCAAACGCCATCTGATTCCTAAGTTTTAATCAAGTTTCCAACCGGTGTGGATGCAATTTTTCTTTTTCTAAATGAACAAGAAAGAGCATGTTTCCTCGCCCCAACAATGTTTTCCTGTGCTTGATATTTATGCCTTGTTTTATCATTAATAATGCTTTTCTTGAACTTCAGGTTCCTCATGAACCATCCTTGCATATGGATGATTTTGTCCGCATCGAAGCAGGCATGCGGTGTGTGTTAAAATTATAACACAACAAAAAGGGTATTGCTATTACTGTTTCCTTTTCATAGGACTTAATATTTTTTCCGTTTAAGGGTCTAGATGGTTATTCAATTCAAACTAAATTGATCTTCATCACAAAGAATACCAAGTACATGGTTAATGCATGGGGCTGGGGGTAGTGTGGTACAATTTGACTTACTCGGATCATAGAACATTTGTTTGCACTTTGATACATGTCCAAAAACCATTGGCCCCTTGCCATCAATGTTTCCATTATTGTTTGAGTCAGTTATTCTTTACTTAGTGTCTATCAGAAAAGGAATTGTGGCTTTCCTAGTGAAGGAAATTTGAGTTCGCAATTCCTCATGTTACGCTAATAGCTTTTCTTAAGAATGAAATGCAACATTCTTCAAACAGCTGATCATAAGTCTCCGTCATTGTTATTAACCGCTTTTTTGCTTCAATTGTTTTATCAAGTTTCCTAATGAGTTCAACATTTTATTTTATTTTATTTTTTCTGCTTCTCAGACTTTCATACAAGCGGGGTTATTGAAAGATGGTCCATGTTCAGTTCAGGATGAGAGTGTAGGTCAGTTCTTTTTCCAGACCCTACCCCAGCCATTTTTCTAAAATAGGGTTTGAAGGCTATGCCTATTGCATATAATTTTATTACATATATTGATCTTTAGTCTTTTAATTTATATCATTAATTTGATTCCATGCATTTTGTAGAAATTCAACTGTTTGTATAGTGAAATCAAATTCTGTTCCCAGACAGGTAAATCAAGAACTCCCAATTGGTGCATTCATATGCCTTTTTTCAGGGGCAATGTCTTAGAAAGAAGGCTAGTCACCAAACTCTTTCCAATGAAACATGTCTAAATTGCATTGGTTAGATAAAAGTAAGTGTGAAGTGGAAATTGGAAAATATAATTCTAAGAAGTTAAGAACAGAAAATTTATAACCAAGTACAATTTCAGTAGAACTTTTAGCTTAAAAATCAAGTGTTTCCTTCCTCAAGTTTTTAGAACTTTTAGCTTAAATCTCTAGTATTCCCATCGTGAAGCAGGAGAAACCACCAATTACAATATCTGCAATGAACAGTATATTGCAACAAAACCATGTTTCTTCTTATAGCTAATACTATAGTTTTTAGAAGTAATCAATGATTTATCATAACAAATTGTGGAAAAGAATAGAAATTTGTGGAAAAGCTCTCCCTTGACTTTTGTAGGTAAAAATGCATGAATTAGCTAAAATATGTGATGTCTAATTGCCTATGTATATGTGTGTATATGTAAGCGTCTTTGATGTGCATGTGGATGAATGATGGCATTCTTTTTCTTATTCAATGCACTATAAAATTCAAAAGGATGAAGATGATGGAAACATCCTTTGGTTGTTCGTTATTATGATGATTCACTTTCATATTTGAGGAAATGAAATCATTATATAACTACACATCTCATCTCAAATTGCATCAGGCTCTAGCAATAGGAACACTAGAACTTGCATTTTCCCTATTTATTATTATTATTATTATATATATCTGATTTTATTTTAATTTTTAGAAAAAAAAAGTGCTAGATAGCCATTTGAACTTGTCCTTTTCCTCAAATTTTTAATTAAATACTTATATTTTCAAATGGAGATTAACCACTTTGAGAAGAGTAAATTCCATCAGTTATGTAACGTTTTAACTTTTAGGTGAAGTTTTAGAAGAGTAAATTACATTTTTTGTTGAGGTGTTTTATTTTTTCATTTTTCAATTTTCAATTATAATTAAATTGTTCTTAGCCTTTCCTTCTCCATCATCCTTCAGCTATTGAGCATCCTTAGTGGCATATATATTTTGGGTTTTTGAAGTCTCTTGAATAGGATTATGAAAGAGAGAAGCTTAATGAAAGAATAGCAAAACTCTCTGGTGGTGTTGCTGTCATTCAGGTATTCTTTAGGAATCTTCTTCTCCCTCAAACACGGTGGTTATGATTGAACTACAAATTAGTATAAATGTGTTCAATTCCCCTATATGTATGCATGCACGCATGGATATTTTTTTTCGTATGGATGCATCATGCATGGTTTTATGATAAAACACATGTATGTATGTGTGTATATGTATGCATGCACGCATGGATGGATGAAACGTATGCATGCATGCATGGATGGACAAATTATGCATGTGTGTGTATGCATGCATACATGCATGGATGGATTTATGTGTGTGTATATGTATGTATGTATGCATGCATGGATGGAAGACCGGATGGATGGATCATCACTCATGTGTGTGTATGTGTGTATGCATGCATGGATAGATGGATGGATTGTTAGATCATGGATGGATGGATCATCATGCATGTGTTTATAGCAATCCGAGGGGATATAGCAATTCCATAGGAAGGTTTAATCCCGAGATTGGCCGAGTGTGCCAAACAGACTTGATATAGCAATCCGAGGGGATATAGCAATTCCATGGATCTTAAAACAATCCATTGACAACGCCATCATTACCTTGAAATCCATGCCATCCACCCTAATACCATTCAATCCCTTCCAATCCACCCATCCAAACAGGCCCTTAGTGGTTGAGTCCACAATTAAAGTATATCTAAAGCTCACGTGGACCATACCATAAAAAACCGTGGGAATAATGATTTCCACCATTGAAATCTTCCTATGGCCTACAGTGATTTTGATTTGTCATCCAACCTGTTTAATCCATGCCATCCATCTATTTTTAAAGATCATCTTATGGCCTGTATGAGAATATGAAAGTATTACAGCACAGGAAACAGTTTGATTGAACATCTACTATCGAAAATTTTTTGGAGGCCAAAAAAGTTTTGGATCAAGCTGATGTTTGTGCTTTCTCTTCATCCATGTCTTTGTGATCATATTAACAAGTTGGATGACAAATAAAAATTACTTTAGACCCTAGGAAGGTTTCAATAGTGGAAATCTGGATTTTCTTATTAGTAAATTTTAACTGAACTCGTTCTTTTGAAAAATAAAAAAATGGGAATATTAGTAAATATGGATTTTCTTATTAAGAAGAAAATGGAAGATGGATTGAAAAAACATAAAAGAGTTTTACAAAAATTATTTGTTCCAAATAGGACATTTATCAAAGGAGCACTATTGGGTGATATTTAAGATTTTCATTATAAATAGATTAAGAGCCAATAATAATTATAAGTAGACTTGTAGCCAAAAATAAAGAATTTGATTTTTTTCAAAACATGGAAAGACTAATCAGTCCTACTTCTTGTAACTTCAGCCATTGCTTCAAATGGAGGGACTGCACAAAGATTTGGTTAGGGAGACCACTGATGGTGAACTAGCACCTACAACAAATATGAGAGTTACAAAGGTGAAAAGAAACATAAGTCGGTCGGTAAGATAAGATGCATGATTTTCCTTTTCAATTGTTAGTCATAGATTGACGGTACTTGTTTCAATTTTCTAGGATGGATGATGAATATATTTGAGAATGTTAATGAAAATAAAAAACTTATAATATATATATATATATGTTATCAATGGAGGATACCTTGTTTAGGGGGACATGAAATTCTTGTAGCTTATGGTATGGTGCCCCATATTGGTTGTATGTTACTAGTATGTAGTAGATAATACTAGGTTCAATAGTAGATAATACTAGAAAATCCCTAAACCTAAACCTACACCTAATCCTAATCTACTCCTTAACCCAAATCCAAACCTAAACCTATACTTATAACCTAAAACTATTCTCAAATCTCAAAACCTATAACCTAAACCTAAATCCAAACCCGAACCCGAATTCCTAAACCTTAACCTATAACCTATAACCTAAGCCTATACCTAAACCTAAAACCTAAAGCTAAAGTTAAACCTATAACTTAAACCTAAACTCAAATCCTAAACCTTAACCTAAACCTACAACCTAAACTTAAACTTATAACCTTAACCCTAAACCTACACCTAATCCTAATCTCAACTCCCTAACCTAAACCTAAACCTAAACTTGAAAACCCAAAACTAAACCCGAACCCGAACCCAATCCCGATTTCCTAAACCTAAACTTAAGACCTTAACCTAAACCTATTCTCAAATCCCAAAACACCTTAACTTAAACCTAAACCTATAACCTATAACCTATAACCTCAACCAAAACCTATAACCTAAACCCGAACCCATTCTCAAATCCCATAACCTATAACCTAAACCTAAATCAAAACCTATAACCTAAACCAAAACCAAAACCAAAACCCAAAACAAAACCTATAACCTAAACCCGAACCCAAACCCAAACCCGAACCGAATTCCTAAACCTTAACTTAAACATGTAACCCATAACCTATAACTTAAGCCTATACCTAAACCTAAAACCTTACTTATAACCTAAACCTTAACCTATTCTCATTCCCTAAACCTATTCCCTAAACCTATAGCTTATAACCTAAACCTAAACCTTAACCTAAACTTAAACCTAAACCTTAACCTAAACCTATAACCTTAACCTAAACCAAATTCTATGACCTAAAACGTAAATGTATTCTCAAATCCCTAAACCTAAACCTTCACCTAATCTTAATCTCAACTCCCTAACCTAAACCTAAACTTAACTTCAAAACCCAAACCTACTCAATCCCAGGGAACCAGAAACCAGAACCCGATTTCCTAAACTTAAACCTTAACCTTTTCTCAATTCCCTAAACCTTAACCTATAACTTAACTTAAACCTAAATGTAAACCTATAACCTATACTTATAACCTAAACCTAAACCTAAGCCTAAAACCTAAACCTTAACCTAAATCTTAACATATAACCTAAAACATAAACTAAACCTATTCTTATAACCTTAACATAAACATAAAACCTAAACCTAAACTAAACCTAAACCTATTATCAAATCCCAAAACCTATAACCTAAACCTAAACCTATACATAAACCTAAACCTAAAAGCCAAACATAAAACGATCTTGAACCCGAACCTGATTTCCTATACCTAAAGCTTAACGTATTCTCAAATCCCTAAACTTAAACCTACACCTAATCCTAATCTCAACTCCCTAACCTAAACCTAAACCTAAACTTGAAAACCCAAACCTTGAAACCTAAATGTATTCTCAAATCCTAAACCTAAACCTACACCTAATTCTAATCACAACTCCCTAACCTAAACCTAAACCTAAACTTGAAAACCCAAACCTAAACGCGATCCAGAACCCAAACCCGATTTCCTAAACCTAAACCTTAACCTATTCTCAATTCCCTAAACCTATAGTTTATAACATAAACCTAAACCTAAACCTAACCTAAACCTAAACCTAAACCTATAACCTTAACCAAAACCAAAACCTATGACCTAAAACCTTAACCTATAACCTATAACCTAAACTTATAACCTATAACCTAACCTTAACCTAAATCAAAAACCAAAACTTTAACCTAAAACCTAAAACCTAAACTAAACCTAAAACCTAAATGTATTCTTAAATCTCTAAACCTAAACCTACACCTAATCCTAATCTAAACTCCTAAACTAAACCGAAAACTAAACTTGAAAACCCAAACCTAAACCCAATCCCGAACCCGAACCGAATTCCTAAACCTAAACCTTAACCTATTTTCAAATCCCTAAACCTAAACCAACACCTAATCCTAATCTCAACTCTCTAACCTAAACCTAAACTTAAACTTGAAAACCTAAAACTAAACCCGATCTCGATCCTGAACCCGAACCCGATTTCCTAAACCTAAACCTTAACATATTCTCAATTCCCTAAACCTATAGCTTATAAGACCTAAACCTCTAACCTTAAAACCAAAACCTATGACCTAAAACCTTAACCTATAACCTATAACCTAAACTTATAACCTATAACCTAACCTTAACCTAAACCTAAAACCTAAACCTTAACCAATAACCTAAAACCTAAACCTAAACCTAAAAAACCTAAATGTATTCTCAAATCCCAAAACCTAAACCTACACCTAATCCTAATCTCAACTCCCCTAACCTAAACCTAAACCTAAACCGATCCCGAACCCGAACCCAATTTCTAAACCTAAACCTTAACCTATTCTCAATTCCCCTAAAGTTATAGTTTATAACCTAAACCTAAACCTAACCTAAACCTAAAACTAAACCTAAACCTATAACCTTAACCAAAAACCAAAACCTATGACCTAAAACCTTAACCTATAACCTATAACCTAAACTTATAACCTATAACCTAACCTAAATCTAAACCTAAAATCTAAACCTTAATTAATAACCTAAAACCTAAATATATTCTCAAATCCCTAAACCTAAACCTACACCTAATCCTAATCTCAACTCCCTAACCTAAACCTAAACCTAAACCCGATCCCGAACCCGAACAGGATTTCCTAAACCTAAACCTTAACCTATTGTCAAATCCCTAAACTTAAACCTACACATAATCCTAATCTAAACTCCCTAACCTAAACCTAAACCTAAACTTCAAAACCCAAACATATACCCCAATCCGAACTGAGACCCGAATTCCTAAACCTAAACCTAAACTTCAAAACCCAAACCTATACCCAATCCTCGAACCCGAACCCGAATTCTTAAACCTAAACCTTAACCTATTTTTCAAATCCCTAAACCTAAACCTACACCTAATCCTAATCTCAACTCCTAACCTAAACCTAAACCTAAACTTGAAAACCCAAACCTAAAACCCGATCTCGAACCCGAACACGATTTCTAAACCAAAACCTTAACCTATTCTCAAATCCCTAAACTTAAACCTACACCTAATCCTAATCTAAACTCCCTAACCTAAACCTAAACCAAAACTTGAAAATCCAAACCTAAACCCAATCCAGAACCCAGAACAGAATTCCTAAACCTAAAGCTTAACCTATTTTCAATTCCCTAAACCTAAACCTACACCTAATCCTAATCTCAACTCCCTAACCTAAACCTAAACCTAAACCCAATCCCGAACCCAAAACCAATTTCCTAAACCTAAACCTTAACCTATTCTCAAATCCCTAAACTTAAACCTACACCTAATCCTAATCTAAACTCCTAACCTAAACCTAAACCTAAACTTGAAAACCCAAACCTAAACCCAGAACCCAGAACCCGAACAGATTCCTAAACCTAAACCTTAACCTATTTTCAAATCCCTAAACCTAAACCTACACCTAATCCTAATCTCAACTCCCTAACGTAAACCTAAACCTAAACTTGAAAACCCAAACCTAAACCCGATCCCGATCCCGAACCCAAACCCGATTTCCTAAACCTAAACCTTAACATATTCTCAATTCCCTAAACCTATAGCTTATAAGACCTAAAACCTTAACCTTAACCTAAACCTATAACCTTAAAACCAAAACCTATGACCTAAAACCTTAACCTATGACCTATAACCAAACTTATAACGTATAACCTAACCTTAACCTAAACCTAAAACCTAAACCTTAACCAATAACCTAACACCTAAACCTAAACCTAAAACCTAAATGTATTCTCAAATCCCTAAACTTAAACCTACACCTAATCGTAATCTCAACTCCCTAACCTAAACCTAAACCTAAACTTGAAAGCCCAAACCTAAACCCGATCCCGAACCCGAACCCGAATCCCTAAACCTAAACCTTAACCTATTCTCAATTCCCTAAACCTTTAGCTTATAACCTAAACCTTAACCTAAACCTAAACTTAAACCTTAACCTAAACCTATAACCTTAACCTAAACCAAAACTTATGACCTAAAACCTAAATGTATTCTCAAATCTCTAAACCTAAACCTACACCTAATCCTAATCTCAACTTCCTAACCTAAACCTAAACCTAAACTTAAAAACCCAAACCTAAAACCCGATCCCGAACCCTAACCCGATTTCCTAAACCTTAACCTTAACCTATTCTCAAATCCCTAAACTTAAACCTACACCAATTCCTAATCTAAACTCCCTAACCTAAACCTAAACCTAAACTTGAAAACCCAAACCTAAACCTAATCCAGAACCGAACCCGAATTCCTAAACCTAAACCAACACCTAATCCTAATCTCAACTCCCTAACCTAAACCTAAACCTAAACTTGAAAACCCAAATTTAAACCCGATCCCGAACCCGAACCCGATTTCCTAAACCTAAACCTTAACATATTCTCAATTCCCTAAACCTATAGCTTATAAGACCTAAACCTATAACCTTAAAACTAAAACCTATGACCTAAAACTTTAACCTATAACCTATAACCTAAACTTATAACCTATAACCTAACCTTAACCTAAACATAAAACCTAAACCTTAACCAATAACCTACAACCTAAACCTAAACCTAAAACCTAAATGTATTCTCAAATCCCTAAACTTAAACCTACAACTAATCCTAATCTCAACTCCAACCTAAACCTAAAAGTAAACTTGAAAACACAAACCTAAACCCGATCCCGATTCCCTAAACCTAAACCTTAACCTATTATAATTCCCTAAACCTATAGCTTATAACCTAAACCTAAATTTTAACCTAAACCTTAACCTCACCCTATAACCTTAACCTAAACCAAAACCTATGACCTAAAACCTAAATGTATTCTCAAATCTCTAAACCTAAACCTACACCAAATCCTAATCTCAACTCCCTAACCTAAACCTAAACCTAAACTTGAAAACCCAAACCTTGAAACCTAAATGTATTCTCAAATCCCTAAACCTAAACCTACACCTAATTCTAATCACAACTCCCTAACCTAAACCTAAACCTAAACTTGAAAACCCAAACCCTAAGCGATCCAGGAACCCAAACCCGATTTCTAAACCTAAACCTTAACCTATTCTCAATTCCCTAAACCTATAGTTTATAACATAAACCTAAACCTAACCTAAACCTAAACCTAAACCTATAACCTTAACCAAAACCAAAACCTATGACCTAAAACCTTAACCTATAACCTATAACCTAAACTTATAACCTATAACCTAACCTTAACCTAAACCAAAACCTAAACCTTAACCTAAAACCTAAAACCTAAACTAAACCTAAAACCTAAATGTATTCTTAAATCTCTAAACCTAAACCTACACCGAATCTAATCTAAACTCCCTAAACTAAACCGAAAACTAAACTTGAAAACCCAAACCTAAACCCCGATCCAGAACCCGAACCCGAATTCCTAAACCTAAGCCTTAACCTATTTTCAAATCCCTAAACCTAAACCTACACCTAATCCTAATCTCGACTCTCTAACCTAAACCTAAACCTAAACTTGAAAACCTAAAACTAAACCCGATCTCGATCCCGAACCCGAACCCGATTTCCTAAGCCTAAACCTTAACATATTCTCAATTCCCTAAACCCTATAGCTTATAAGACCTAAACCTCTAACCTTAAAACCAAAACCTATGACCTAAAACCTTAACCTATAACCTATAACCTAAACTTATAACCTATAACCTAACCTTAACCTAAACCTAAAATCTAAACCTTAACCAATAACCTAAAACCTAAACCTAAACCTAAAACCTAAATGTATTCTCAAATCCCAAAACCTAAACCTACACCTAATCCTAATCTCAACTCCCTAACCTAAACCTAAACCTAAACCTAAACCTGATCCCGAACCCAAACCCAATTTCCTAAACCTAAACCTTAACCTATTCTCAATTCCCTAAACTTATAGTTTATAACCTAAACCTAAACCTAACCTAAACCTAAACCTAAACCTAAACCTATAACCTTAACCAAAACCAAAACCTATGACCTAAAACCTTAACCTATAACCTATAACCTAAACTTATAACCTATAACCTAACCTAAACCTAAACCTAAAATCTAAACCTTAATCAATAACCTAAAACCTAAATATATTCTCAAATCCCTAAACCTAAACCTACACCTAATCCTAATCTCAACTCCTAACCTAAACCTAAACCTAAACCCGATCCAGAACCCGAACAGGATTTCCTAAACCTAAACCTTAACCTATTGTCAAATCCCTAAACTTAAACCTACACATAATCCTAATCTAAACTCCCTAACCTAAACCTAAACCTAAACTTCAAAACCCAAACATATACCCAATCCAGAACCCGAACCGAATTCCTAAACCTAAACCTAAACTTCAAAACCCAAACCTATACCCAATCCTGAACCCGAACCGAATTCTTAAACCTAAACCTTAACCTATTTTCAAATCCTAAACCTAAACCTACACCTAATCCTAATCTCAACTCCCTAACCTAAACCTAAACCTAAACTTGAAAACCCAAACCTAAAACCCAATCTCGAACCCGAACACGATTTCCTAAACCAAAACCTTAACCTATTCTCAAATCCCTAAACTTAAACCTACACCTAATCCTAATCTAAACTCCCTAACCTAAACCTAAACCTAAACTTGAAAATCCAAACCTAAACCCAATCCAGAACCCGAGACCAGATTCCTAAACCTAAAGCTTAACCTATTTTCAATTCCCTAAACCTAAACCTACACCTAATCCTAATCTCAACTCCCTAACCTAAACCTAAACCTAAACCCAATCCCGAACCCAAAACCAA
The DNA here is from genome assembly GCA_030180095.1 of Magnolia changhungtana. NCBI lineage: Eukaryota > Viridiplantae > Streptophyta > Magnoliopsida > Magnoliales > Magnoliaceae > Magnolia > Magnolia changhungtana. The sequence goes on from JASAUF010000487.1 coordinate 125,116, forward strand.
TTTCCTAAACCTAAACCTTAACCTATTCTCAAATCCTAAACTTAAACCTACACCTAATCCTAATCTAAACTCCCTAACCTAAACGTAAACCTAAACTTGAAAACCCAAACCTAAACCCGAACCCCAGAACCCGAGACACAGATTCCCTAAACCTAAACCTTAACCTATTTTCAAATCCTAAACCTAAACCTACACCTAATCCTAATCTCGCTCCCTAACGTAAACCTAAACCTAAACTTGAAAACCCAAACCTAAACCCAGATCCCGATCCAGAACCCAAACCCGATTTCTAAACCTAAACCTTAACATATTCTCAATTCCCTAAACCTATAGCTTATAAGACCTAAAACCTTAACCTTAACCTAAACCTATAACCTTAAAACCAAAACCTATGACCTAAAACCAGCAACCTATGACCTATAACCTAAACTTATAACGTATAACCTAACCTTAACCTAAACCTAAAACCTAAACCTTAACCAATAACCTAACACCTAAACCTAAACCTAAAACCTAAATGTATTCTCAAATCCCTAAACTTAAACCTACACCTAATCGTAATCTCAACTCCCTAACCTAAACCTAAACCTAAACTTGAAAGCCCAAACCTAAACCCGATCCAGAACCCGAACCGAATCCTAAACCTAAACCTTAACCTATTCTCAATTCCCCTAAACCTTTAGCTTATAACCTAAACCTTAACCTAAACCTAAACTTAAACCTTAACCTAAACCTATAACCTTAACCTAAACCAAAACTTATGACCTAAAACCTAAATGTATTCTCAAATCTCTAAACCTAAACCTACACCTAATCTAATCTCAACTTCCTCAACCTAAACCTAAACCTAAACTTAAAACCCAAACCTAAAACCCGATCCAGAACCCTAACCCGATTTCCTAAACCTTAACCTTAACCTATTCTCAAATCCCTAAACTTAAACCTACACCAATTCCTAATCTAAACTCCCTAACCTAAACCTAAACCTAAACTTGAAAACCCAAACCTAAACCTAATCCGAGACCAGAACCCGAGAATTCTAAACCTAAACCAACACCTAATCCTAATCTCAACTCCCTAACCTAAACCTAAACCTAAACTTGAAAACCCAAATCTAAACCCGATCCAGAACCCGAACCCGATTTCCTAAACCTAAACCTTAACATATTCTCAATTCCCTAAACCTATAGCTTATAAGACCTAAACCTATAACCTTAAAACTAAAACCTATGACCTAAAACTTTAACCTATAACCTATAACCTAAACTTATAACCTATAACCTAACCTTAACCTAAACATAAAACCTAAACCTTAACCAATAACCTACAACCTAAACCTAAACCTAAAACCTAAATGTATTCTCAAATCCTAAACTTAAACCTACAACTAATCCTAATCTCAACTCCAACCTAAACCTAAAAGTAAACTTGAAAACACAAACCTAAACCCGATCCCGATTCCTAAACCTAAACCTTAACCTATTAGCAATTCCCTAAACCTATAGCTTATAACCTAAACCTAAATTTTAACCTAAACCTAAACCTAAACCTTAACCTCACCCTATAACCTTAACCTAAACCAAAACCTATGACCTAAAACCTAAATGTATTCTCAAATCTCTAAACCTAAACCTACACCAAATCCTAATCTCAACTCCCAACCTAAACCTAAACCTAATCTTGAAAACCCAAACCTAAAACCCGATCCGAACCCGAACCCGATTTCCTAAACCTAAACCTTAACCTATTCTCAATTCCCTAAACTTAAACCTACACCTAATCCTAATCTAAACTCCCTAACCTAAACCTAAACCTAAACTTGAAAACCCAAACCTAAACCCAATCCGAACCAGAACTCGAATTTCTAAACCTAAACCTTAACCTATTTTCAAATCCCTAAACCTAAACCTACACCTAATCTAATCTCCACTCCCTACCCTAAACCACGAACCTAAACTTGAAAACCCAAACCTAAACCCGATCCAGAACCCAAACCCGATTTTCTAAAACTAAACCTTAACATATTCTCAATTCCCTAAACCTAAAGCTTATAAGTCCTAAAACCTTAACCTTAACCTAAACCTATAACCTTAAAACCAAAACCTATGACCTAAAACCTTAACCTATAACCTATAACTTAACCTTATAATCTAACATTAACCTAAACCTAAAATCTAAACACTAATAACCTAAAAAACCTAAATATATTCTCAAATCCTTAAACGTAAACCTACACCTAATCCTAATCTCAACTGCCTAACCTAAGCCTAAACGTAAACTTGAAAACCCAAACCTAAACCCGATCCCGAACCCGAACCCGAACCCGATTCCCTAAACCTAAACCTTAATCTATTCTCAATTCCTTAAACCTATAGCTTATAACCTAAACCTAAACCTAAACCTTAACCTCAACCCAAACCTAAACCTTAACCTAAACCTATAACCTTAACCTAAACCAAAACTTATGACCTAAAACCTAAATGTATTCTCAAATCTCTAAACCTAAACCTACACCTAATCTTAATCTCAACTCCCTAACCTAAACCTAAACCTAAACTTGAAAACCCAAACCTAAAACCCGATCCAGAACCCGAACCCGATTTCCTAAACCTAAACCTTAACCTATTCTCAATTCCCTAAACTTAAACCTACACCTAATCCTAATCTAAACTCCCTAACCTAAACCTAAACCTAAACTTGAAAACCTAAACCTAAACCCAATCCAGAACCGAACCCGAATTCCTAAACCTAAACCTTAACCTATTTTCAAATCCCTAAACCTAAACCTACACCTAATCCTAATCTCGACTCCCTAACCTAAACCTGAACCTAAACTTGAAAACCCAAACCTAAACCCGATCCCGAACCCGATTTCCTAAACCTAAACCTTAACATATTCTCAATTCCCTAAACCTATAGCTTATAAGACCTTAAAACTTTAACCTCAACCTAAACCTATAACCTTTAAACCAAAACCTATGTCCTAAAACCTAAACTTATAACTTATGACCTATAACCTAACCTTAACCTAAGCATAAAACCTAAACCTTAACCAATACCTAAAACCTAAATGTATTCTCAAATCCCTAAACCTAAACCTATACCTAATCCTAATCTCAACTCTATAACCTAAACCTAAACTTGAAAACCCAAACCTAAACCCGATCCAGAACCAGAACCGAACCCGATTTCCTAAACTTAAACCTTAACCTATTCTCAATTCCCTAAACCTAAACCTTAACCTAAACCTAAACCTAAACCTTAACCTAAACTTAAAACCTAAACCTATAACCTATAACCTAAACCTAAAACCTGAATGTATTCTCAAATCCTTAAACTTAGACCTACACCTAATCCTAAACCTAAACTTGAAAACTTAAACCTAAACCCGATACCGAACCCGAACCCGATTGCTGTAATAATGTAGCCCAATCATAAGGCAACAAACAAGAATGTATCCCTTTTAACACATGCCCCTTTTTACAAAGCTTTAATTTTTGTTGTTGTTTCTATTAATTGAAACACTTTTTTACATTATTTGCTCATATTAGGTTTATTTTAATGATCAGTTTTATTTTAAAAAAGTGCCCACTTTTTTGGATGAAGTTTCTGCAATTTTTCATGATTCCGAATTATAATGTTTTGTTGGTTGAATATTTTTTTATTAGATGAAAGACACAAAAAGAAAATTGTTGCTGATTTTTTTCCTTTTTTTTTTTTTTACTTATGAAGTTAAACTTTATATGTATTATGCGTGGATGAATAATGTATTGTGGATAAGATTGTTTGTGTTTGGATGGATGTAGTTTATGTTTGGATGAATTTATGTAGTTTGGGTTTAGATGGATGTGAATGTGAATGTGATGAAACAGTGTATATCAGTCCTGTTTGGATGAAACAGGTGTGAATGAAACAGGTGTATATCAATCCTGTTTGGATGAAACAGGTGTGAATGAAACAGGTGTATATCAGTCCTGTTTGGATGAAACAGGTGTGAATGAAACAAGTGTATATCAGTCCTGTTTCGATGAAACAAGTGTGAATGAAACAGGTGTATATCAGTCCTGTTTGGATGAAACAGGTGAATGTGAATGAAACAGGTATATGTCAGTCCTGTTTGGATGAAACAGGTGTATATCAGTCCTGTTTGGATGAAACAGGCGAATGTGAATGAAACAAGTGTATATCAGTCCTATTTGGATGAAACAGGTGTATATCAGTCCTGTTTGGATAAAACAGGTGAATGTGAATGTGATGAAATAGTTTGAATTTACGTATGTGAATGAAACAGGTGTATATCAGTCCTGTTTGGATGAAACAGGTGAATGTGAATGTGATGAAACAGTTTGGATTTACGTATGTGAATGAAACAGGTGTATATCAGTCCTGTTTGGATGAAACAAGTGAATGTGAATGTGATGAAACAGTTTGGATTTACGTAGTTTGTATAACAGGTGTATATCAGGAAGAATATTGTAACAGGTCAAATTTGAAAATGTCCTTTAAGGGTCATAAGAGACAGCCCATAGCAGTCCTTTTAAAGGACGGTCCATGACCGTCCTTTTAAAGGATGGTCCATAACCGTCCTTTGAAGGCTCATAAGAGACAGTCCATGACAGTCCTTTTTAAGGATGGTCTATGACCGTCCGTTTAAAGGACGGTCCATGGCCGTCCTTTGAAGGCTCATAAGAGATGGCCCATAACAGTCCTTTTTAAGGACGGTCCATAACAATCCTTTTAAAGGACGGTCTATGGCCATCCTTTTTAGGATTATAAGAGATGGTTCACGACGGTCCATTTTAAGGACGATCCATGACCGTCCTTTTTTAGGACGGTCCATGACCGTATTTTTTTCGTCAATAAGAATGACGGTTTTCAACCGTCCTTCAAAAAATAAGACACGTCAAAATTTGACAGCCTATGCGATGGTCCATGACCATCCTTTTTGGTCATTTGAGACGGTTTTGGACCGTCCTTTTTTCGCTATTTTGGCGTAGTATCGAGAAGTCTCTGTGAGGAGTCCAAAGAAGTTCCGTGGATTCGGAATATTTATCCTATTGAGGAAGATGGTGCTCGACCTCACGTCCTCCCCTATGTCAGTTTGGTATAAAAGCGAGGTTTTTCTTCGGATCGATGGCTTCTAACGACGGGTCGGGCAATAATCTCATGGGCGGTGCTCTAGGAAATTTACTTTTAACGGTGATAACTTTCGAAGTAGCGCAACAAGAGTATCGGCAAGCCATGCAAGGGCTGTAGGCTTCCATCGACCACATAACAGATTTCCTGGTAGAAAACCTAAGGCAAATCTGTATTCTTGGTAGTAATCCTCCATCGCTAATTGCTAAAACTCGTAATTACCCTGATCGTAAGATAGTACCGGCAGTACATCCAAGGGTCATTCCTGAGGAAGGGGACTCCAGTGAGGAGGAAATCGACGACATAATCTTCCAACCCCCTAGGCATGGCGGCGATTGAGTAGATCGAACGGATTGAGATTTTAAGATGCGGGTTGATATTCCTAGCTTCAATGGCCAACTACACATTGAGGATATCCTCAATTGGCTTTCTGAAGTTGAGCGATTTTTCGACTATATGAACATCCCGGAAGTAAAGAAGGTCAAGCTTATGGCCTACAAGTTGAAAGGAGGAGCTTCATCTTGGTGGAAACAACTGCAACTCGCGCGAACTAGGCAGATGAAAGCATTAATCTGCACCTGGCAGTGGATGAAGCAGCTACTACGTGCCCGATTCCTCCCTAGCGATTACGATCAGGTATTATTCCAACAATACCAAATTTGTCAACAGGGTAGTCAGTCGATGAGAGAATATGCAGAAGAATTTTACTGTCTGGCGGCGCATAACGATTTGGTCAAGACTGAATCATGGCAAGTCCCCTGATTCAACGATGGATTCCGTATGGCTATCCAGGATCAGGTCCGGATGTAGTCCGTCTGGACGATGAATGATGCGATCAAATTGGCTACTCGGGCAGAAGCGCAACTTGAACGTCGTAACGTACGGACCTATCCTACTACAAAGATCCCTATGGCAGGTCCGCCCTAGGGAACCGCATAGCCCAAGGGGAAGGAGCCCATAGGAGCACGCACTCAACCTCCTACGTCTAAGAACCGAGATCAAGGAAGCGGGCAAGTAAGACCCCAAAGGGGCGTATCGACTGCTGCAAGATATGACCAGGGTATGAACAAATAAATTAAAGCTTAAAAGGACATAAGGATCTAGAGTCACTACAAGAAAAGACACTTTTACCTACGAAAATTTTTGTAGGTAAAAGTCTTTTTTTCATAGGCAATTTCGTTGCTAAAAGACCAAGGGGAAAAACTTTTACCAATGAAAAAAAAAATCGTCAGCAAAGATAAGACTTTTGCCGACGAAATTTTTCGTTGGTAAAACCTTTTACCATCGCTTTGTTTTGTAAGCAAAAATATTGACAAAACTTTTACCTACGAATATTTTCGTAGCTAAAAATATTTATAAAAATTTTACCTACGAATGTATTTACAAAACTTTTACCGATGAATAATACGTACAAAACTTTTACCTACGAATATTTTCGTAGCTAAAAACGTTTACTTGCGAATTTGGTATGCAAAAATATTTTACAAAACTTACACCTACGAATATTTTCATAGGTAAAAACGTGGAAAAATTTTCTTAGATACTTTTACCTACGAAAATTTTTGTTGGTAAAAGTATCTTTTTTTAAAAAAATTTCCTGATATACACCTGTTACAATATATTTCATCACATTCTTCCTGATATACGCTTGTTATGTAATATATTTCATCATATTCACATTCATTCATGCTAATGGGCTCAGCGTGTAGGAATTGAGATATTACACAACATCCTTGGGTTGCAAATCATACAATTAATTTATCCCCGACACAGGCTAACAAGTGATGAGACTTCATTACCTACCTGTACCAGCTGAGCCCATGCTTGGTTTATTTCCACGTCCCCTACCACCGCCAAAACCACCACCACCAAAGCGACCATCGCCTCGGCCACCTCCACGTCGCCCTCCAAATCGGTCACCACTATCTCTGCCACCTCTACCACCACCGCTCCTGCCACCACCTTCATGGTTGTAACTTCTTGGCTCAAGGCGTAGTCCCCAAGTTCTGAACTGTTAAGTTCCAAGGCCTTGGAGAAACTATCACCATCTGTGAAATCTAGGTAACCTGACCTGCAAACAAAGGTGAGGCAAAAGTCACCTAATAAGCAACAACCAAACAAATATGGAAAATCCCCAAATTATTGGCTAAAAAAAAAAGAGTAAAAGAATATGAGCAGGTATGTCAGAAGTGGCAAATTGAAAGAAATGGCATCTTCCCATTCAACACAGCAGTAGTACACATGGGCCAATCAACACATTTCTTGGGCTGGCTTCTACAGAGCACACAACTGTACTTAGCATACATCTATACACATTGGCAAAACAAATCGCAAAAGCCTTTTTTTTGAAAGGTGTAATAAAATACAATAACTTTTCTCAAAAGATGTCAGAACAAAATCACGAGCATACCTACGCACATTTGACATTTAGCAAAACAATTAGCTTTTTCACAAGACCTCTTGTCACAAATAGCTTGGTCTAATTAAAATACCATAATCCTGAATAGCTTGGTCTAATTAGAATATGATGCAACATGTATGTATCTTGGAGCTGAGCAAGCTACAAACATAGACTATTGAATAGTTTGAAAAAGAAAAGAAAAGATATGAAAACCATCATCCTAAATAAAACCATAGTGAAGGTAAAGGACATTCTGTTAGTAATATAAAGATGGAAATGGGCATGGAGCTTCAAAACATTCTATTGATTCTCCCTTGCTAATGGAAAATCAGTAACTTGCATTGCCAGAAAAACATGAAAGAACACCACCGAGAAATCCCTTTTAAAAAGAAGAAGAAAACACACACACGCATGCAACTAGCTCAGGCAAGTAGTTAGTATATGACAGACCATTCCTTCCATCTACAACATAAGTTGGCCACCCCATTGTTGCTTCGGCTTAGTTAAAAGGCTTTGTTCATGGTCAACATTCATGCTCCTGTCAAACAACAAAAGATAATCCAGAAACCTTCCTTGACTAAGGAAATCATTCACTATAATGTAAATCATTGAAAAGTCTTTAAGGAGGGACAACCTTTTGCATTTTTACAGTTAAAAAGTTCAAACGTTCAGATTTCACAACTCTCAACTTATTCTTTAGTAATCCATATGCCTGAAACAGATTTAGCAAACCATATTATCTTTGATTTTTTACCTTCATTACAGTTTCTTCCTTCCACATATCAAATCCCTTGAAAAAGACCTTGAAGAAGTACCTAATACATTAAAAATAAAAATAAAAATCAATGTACAAATAAGCCTAATTCAAATTAATGAAAGCCAAAATAAAAATAAAAAGTCAACGAACTGTCAACCTGAAACATATTCGAACAGCCTTGGGTCAGCTTTGATGGGAATAAGGCCCAACCTATTGGCTAGGACTTCATCTTGGACCACGATGTGTTGTCTACACCAACCATTTAATGCAACGAAAAACAACTGAGTCAACCATCTCAAAAGATGGTTATAAACAAAAGTCATGTGCTATACAACTGCTTTTCTCTGTAAACATCAGCAGGTTCGTTCCCAAGTACGTCCTATACAACTGCTTTTCTCTGCACATATTGAATACAATTAGTAAGATTTACACTTTAAAAAAGGACAATGAGAACCTAATTACCCTATCATTCCACTCAACTTGGCAAGATTTTGAGCTGCGTCTCTTCAAAACTCGTTGGAGATTAACTCTTTAAAAAAACTTGCTGGAGATCCTGTCTTGATCCGAACTTAACAAGACTAGAAACATGAAAAGAGTTCTCGCAGGAATCCATTTCTAAGTTAAATCTTCAATTACACTACATCAATTAAGTTTACTAACAAGTAAACAGGCGCTTCACCTTTATTGTGTACTTTCCAACAAAGCAAAATGGGACGAGATGTCAATTGACCTTTCAACCAATCATGAAAAACAATTTCCCTGGACCCTTTCACAACCACACCTTATCTTAGGAAAAACTTGAATCATGGATGAAAGGTACACATTCTTATATCAATAACATGGATAATTTATATAAACCTAGATCACTGAAACATAAATACTCTTAACTAAAATGAGATGAACTAATTTTAATTTACATTGCAGGTGGATTGTTAATGACAACAATGATGGATATGCATGGCAACATCACATTTGCTTATTGAAATGGAACATTTGGGATTTCATAGAACAAGAGAATTTTATGAAATTAATGACTTTGTTGTAATAATCCAAGAGGATGGATGCATTTGACGATGGCATGGAAACTAGTAATGAAGGAATCATTCCCAAAAGTATATGATGTGTAGCATGATTTTAGAACTTGAAGTGGAAATTTTGGCCACTAAGAATGGCCATTCCAACTAAGGAATTACCTGTTCTCAAGTACCCTCGAGTGCTTGATGAAGAGACCTTTTTCATTTTTATTTTTAATTTTTACCTTCCCTCCATTTTTTTTTTAATCATTAGCCCTTGATCTTGTGCATAATCGATTGGACTTGATGGCTCTAATGAGTCTGTTGTTCTTCAACTTCCAACCTTGGTGACTATTAAACTTGTTTGACTTTGCCTTTTGGTAGGTAACTAACTTGGGACCTACAAAATGATACCAGAAGGTAAAATGGAAGAGATAGATGATCACCATCATTGTTGCAAGACGTGCGTTCGCACCATCCCCTATTTGATACAATCTTGTACTCATTTTATACCAATGAAGGCACTTAATTTAATGTTTCTAAATTGGCAGTAGAAATATGAATCCCAGAATTTTACATTTGGCACAATTTCTATCTTTTTTGTGGATGAATTGAATCTGTTTATTCTGTGTGCTCATATCTTTGAGAAGTTTTGTGGTGCAGGTACAAAGCATGGGGTGCTCTTTTGGGAAACAGTTAGCAGAAATAGATATCATAGTCGCATCCATTGATTGCAGGTTTTTCTGTTATCTTAATTTAAGGTTGTACCATTATGTTGTCGATCCAACATATCCACGTACCTGTGCACATACATGCGCACACATGCAATCAACATGTTTCATGGTCCACATTTCTATGCAAAAATTTTCCTCAGGGAACCATCAGTGATATGGTGAAGGATGCATCTCAAGGAATCTCGTTTATATGCAATACTATTGCTGAATATTGTGAAATATCTTCGCTCTCTGTAAGTTTCTTGTTGAATGAGAACTTAAAGGTTTTGGTTTATGAATACGGGACAGATTTTCATGAATCACATTCCATCCATATGTAGGAATCTTAGCCACAATTCCCTATCTGGGCCTATTGGCAACATATTTATGGATATGCTGAATCTAAAATAATTGTAAGATTTCAAACAACACTTTTTCTAGGTAGATAAGTAAATGAAAACTTACGTATCTATATGTAATTTGTTTGGTCTCGATTTTTAGTACTCGTTTTTCTTAGAATCAAAATTTACCCATTGAATTTTTAGGTGATTCCATTGATATATTATAGTTTGCGATGAGTAATTGTGTCAAGGTGAGATCGGGTTTGTCAATAGAGGAAATAGTATGTTTCTACATCTTCCCTCTACTCATTTGATAAAATGCCTGAAAATGATTTTCCTTGTTAATGGTTGTTGCTAATTGAAGCCCTGCATCAATCCAACTGAGGATCCTAACTAGCCTTGAACAAATATAAATAAATAACTAGTTTTGGATTGGTTGGAAATGAATTTCCATTGTACTCATAAGCCTATTCAAGTGGTTTGCTCACTTGCACAAAATCATTTATAACTTGAACTATTTACCACCATCCAAACAACCACTTAGGTACTGATTTGTTTCAAGTTTTCAGAAATCCAACATGTAAACCTACCTGTCTTGTCAGGTTTTGTAGACATCAGTTTATTAGAATGCAATCCTTTATACAGACCCCTGTTGGTTTCAAAGCCTATTTTTATTTGTAGGTTTCAATATGAATCTTCATTTCTTGGCTTTTGGTTATGAAAATTGTTAATATGCAATCCAGATGCACTGCCCTTCCAAATGTTGACACGTAACATGAGATGACAAATAAAAATGCAGCAGCTCCTCAATGCTGGTAACAAACACCAACACTGAGAAAAAGCCTTTCCAATTCAATTCTCCAACAAAAACCTCTTTGACTTGACTTGGGATCCAGAAATGTGGGCCCACCAGTACATTTACCACCCAAACAGAAAACACTACTCAGTTCCATCAGCTCATTTCATATTTCCATACAAAGTCCAGCATTTTTGAAGCACATTTCAGATTTTTTCCTCAAAACAAACGAAAATCACAAATTTCATTACCATATCACATCAAATCCGCTCATATCAGACCACAACACGGATCCAATCGTCCAAATCTCACCGCCAATAGAGACAGAAACCACCACAAATGAAACCAAATCCATGCATTTCATGAAGAAAATGAATCTAAAACAAAAAATCCAATGGTAGTAGTAAATGTCAGAAAGAAGCATATACCTTTTTTTTCTTGAAGTTCTTGTAATGGCGCCTCTCAATCTAGCAATAAAGAGAGAAACCAATAGTCTCAGATGCACCGAGACAAGTCAATGATGGAACTCTAATCGAGATGATGAAGGGTCCTCTGAGCTTTTCTGAGGTGATGAATCTAATAGAGAGAGAGAGAGAGAGATATAGAGAGAGAGAGATTGGAGACTGAATAGACAGTACCAAAAAATCGAGCAAAGGCTATGGAGGTTGAAAGCTTTTAGCTACGGATTTAATCCGTAGCTATAGCCTAAGTACTCTGTAGCTAAAGCATACTTCCCCACCTAAAACATATTAAATATAAATGGTGCTTAAGGGGATCCATGAGGTCCATTGGAATATATATGTTTGATCTAAGCCGTCCAAAAATTCTAATATATAATTTTAGTGCATGAGCCCAAAAATTATGTAGTTTAAATGTGTAAGTGGATCACACATAAGAAATAATATAAATTAAATTTCTACTGTTAATATGTTGTGTGGTCTCCTTATAGATTCGATCTAACTCATTTTTTTTATCAGTACTTAAAATAATAATTTAAAATTAATGGACTGAGTGGATATATGAAATACATCACAGTGGGCCCCACGATCCTAAAACCATAAAATGTCTAGGGAGCCGTCCGTCACGCGCCCCTCCAAAACCCCAAACCCTCCAAAACCAAAAAACCTCGTCGCCATTTTCTCCTGCTCGCTCGCTGACGAACCCATCTCTCCATCTCTCTCTCCATCACTCTCTCGCACTCAGTCTCTCTCTCTCTCCCTTGCCCTCTCTCGATCTCCCGATCTCCCTCACCCTCTCTCCCTGTCTCAAGGCCTCATTCCCCTCTCTGTTTTCAAAAACCCATTTGCTGCAAAAAGGAGAAGAAGGAGAAGGAGAAGAAGGCAGAGCACATACGGTTGGTTTCTTTCTTTCTCCCTCTTTATCTCTTTCTCAAATCTTTCAATCCTTCAATCTGCATTCCCCTCTCTCTGTTTCTGAAATCTAAGGGTCCGTTTGGCCGGTCGGATTGGAAGGAATTGGATGTTATTGGAAGGGATTGGAAGTTAAATCCTGGGATTGGATGTTATTGAAAGTCTCTCTCTCAAACTCTCTCAATCTCAATACCGATTGAAATGATTTGGGGATTTGGGGATTTAGGGATTTGGTGATTTAGGGATTTAGGGATTTGGGGATTTAGGGATGTGGGGATTTAGGGATTTAGGGAGTTGGGTTTAATACACAGCTGAACCTAAGCAGTCCAAAATAACTGATAAAATGTTGAGGAAATATTTGATCCCTAACCCAAAGTTAATGCAGTGTAATCAGGTTTTCGGTTTGTATAAGTGGGGCCATGGTTCACTGATCCAGATCATCGGTCTGTTGTGCTGCGGATGGTGCACCATGGATGCACCAAACTAAAAAAAATCTCCCAAGATTGAGAGATCCTAACCACCAATTTGTAGCCTTTTTCAGCGAATGTGGATAGTTCCTCTTGAATACATATAACTGATGGGTATCTTAATCACTCAAGTTGAACCTTAGCTGCTAAAAATAGTCGGAAGTGCGTGTGGGAGTGGATGGAGAAACTAGTAGTAAATAACCATTTTGAAGCCCAAAGTTTGTAGGAATTGTGAGATTATGAAGTAGGAAAAAATGGTAGATGATTTTTTTGCAACTATAGGGTGAGCTACAACACAACAGATGAATATATATATATATATATATATATATATATATATATATATATATATATATATATATATATATATATCTTGGCAACGAACATGACATGTAGATAGGATGAAATTTCTATTTTTGAACTAGAATGACATGCTTTTTGTTTTTTGGATGATAGATTATGAAATATGATAAGGTCAATCTCTTTTGCATGCAATATATTTCCCAAAAACAGATTCACCTGTAACGCAGGGTCGTGGTGTTTGAGGGAGCTATTCTTCTCCCACAAATCTCTAGTCACAACTTGTTCCCCATCTTAATATGAAAAAACTGCATTTATTTGAAACACTTGGTTACTGTTGAAGCCTGCTTTAGCACTTGGATGGTCTCAAATTCATGGCAATGCATTTGCTTCTCTCAAATAAAAGGCCTTTTCTCCTAACAACTTGTTCTGGGTATATCTTTTCTCATCTGGAGTACATCTTTGCATTATTTTATTTCTCTAAATCCTAATTTCTGAACTGGGTTATTTTTATTTTAAAGATCTCTTAGAGACAAGCAGCGAAGAGACAAAACTTAGCTGTTCTGAGGGAGATGATTCATCATGGATCTCTTGGTTCTGTGGCTTGAGAGGAAATGAGCTCCTTCGTGAAGTTGATGAGGATTATATATGAGACGACTTCAATTTATGTGGACTACAAGGACATGTTCCCTATTATGATTATGCCTTGGATATGATCTTGGATGATGACTCTTTGAGTGGATGATTTTAGTCACTAAATCTTAGTACTAATGTGTGTACAATTGCCATTGATGGCTGCAGGTATCAGGATATTGCATCTAGGCTCATAGATCTCTCCATTATCACTTGCATGCAACTTGCAGATAAGCTCTGGAATTAGAACTAATAGACTATATTTGAATTTTGCAACTTTCAGGTATCGAATCTATTTATAATTTCTATCCATTCATTTTTTTTTGTTATATATATATATATATATATATATATATATATATATATATATATATCTCTTTCATACAAAACTTCACTCTTTGACTTCTTAGTAGCTACTAGCTACCATTCAAAAAAAAAAAACCCCTTAGAATCTGACTTCATAGTACACTAAAAGCGATTGCGCTGATCTGAATTTATTTTGCTTGTTTAGTTGTATGTGCCAAGATAAAGTTCAAAATGTGAATATACAACTCATTTATAAGGTTTCAATGGTTGATCTTTTTATAAATATTTACTGCACGGGCATGTCAAATTCTGCTTTGAAAATACGGCTGATTCAAGTTTGGGTCATTGAGTTTTGCTTGATTGATTTATGCATCAAGGCTACTAAGAAGTCAGTTCTCAGTCACTATCTACGTCTAGTGCTGCAGACTCAAGAGGTAACAGTGAAGCTGGAAAAGAAGTTAGAGGATTTGCATTTCTCAGAAAAACACATCATCATTCCAAACCATCTTCATGTCCTTAAAGTTGAGAGAAGTGGATTGAGTTTCGGAAGCTTTGATGCTAGTTTTGGGCTTAATGCAATCTTCACAAATGGCCCAAATACTGACAAGAGCTCTACACCTTTGTCTGAGTCATCTTAAGTGATCGAAGATTCAGCTAAGGAGCCTTCTTCATGGTTTGAAACTTTTTCCCGCTTGTTATCACTTTTCCTATCATGTGTAGAGTAGTTTTGAGCTCTTTTGGCTCATCGTATTACAAGGGATGTTTGTTCATCTTACATGAACTAAAATTCACAAAATACATGGATAGTGTTAGTTGTAATGAATAGTGTCAGCTTTTTCTTCTATTTTCTTTTGAGCATGGATGGTTGGAATACATGTAGAATCTTTAAATCTACACATGCATGCCTTAGTTCAATTTTTTGCATCTCATTTTCATTTTTTGTTAACTTTCTATTTTCAAGTAATTTTTGGAATGAATGGTGTCAATTCATAAAATTCAGCAAAATTAGTTTTTTTTTCTTCTTCTTCTTCTTTTAAGTGTGGATGGTTAGAATACATGTAAAATCATTAAATGTACAAATGCATGCCTTAGATCAGATTTTTACATCTCATTTTCTATTATTTTTATATTTTATTTTCAGCTAATTTTTTAAATGAATGGTGTTAGTTCATAAAATTCAGCAAAAAAAAAAAAGATTTTTCTTTTCTTTTCTTTTCTTTTGAGTGTGGATGGTTGGAGTACATATAGAATCATTAGATCTACACATGCATGCCTTAGCTCAGATATTCACATCTCATGTTCTATTTGGTATATAAAATCTGTTTGGGTCTAATCATCTAATAGCACTTCCTTCATTTCCAACTTTGAGGAGGATGGTGCATTAGGCTAATTTCTAACTTTAATTTTTGGTAAGGTGCAGGTTGAAAATGGACCCCTTGGTTAATCAAGATTTGATTGTAATGAATAGGAAGTGGATGACACTAAGTTTCCCAGACCTAATTGTACTGTACGTGAGTATCTCTGGTTTTATGGTGTTACTTGTAGATTTCTGTATTAATTACTCAAGCATGACGGTTATGCGCATTCTTTTAGGTGGATGTTGCATGTGAGAGGATTGGAGCTGCGTATTTCAGATTCAAGTATCTAGTACATCTCTTGTCAAGAATGCACATGATTGGAGTGGCCTGGCCATTTGGACAGGCTGTATTTATGTATTTGCTCGAAATTGATGGAGTAGACCCGGATGTGTGTCGGACCTATCCGGAAGAGCGGGGGTCCCTGGAAGGTGGGAACCGCTGTTATGACCATGATGAAGCTGTCCATTTCCTATGGACGATATTGGAAGGGCCTGGCCATTTGGACAGGCCGTATTTATATTTGTATTTACAGGGACCACACCCTTCACCTAAACCCAAACCCATTCTCAAATCCCAAAACCTATAACCTATAACCTATAACCTAAACCTATAAGCTATAACCAAAACCAAAAACAAAACCTATAACCTAAACCGAACCCATTCTCAAATCCCAAAACCTATAACCTAAACCCAAACCAAAACCCGAACCCATTCTCAAATTCAAAAACCTAAACATTAACCTAACCTAAACCAAAACCTATAACCTAAACCAAAACCTATAACTTAAACTCAAATCCCTAAACCTTAACCTATAACCTAACCTAAACCTATATTTATAACCCAAAACTATTCCCAAATCCCAAAACTTATAACATAAACCTAATCTTTCCCTAAACCTATAACCTAAACTCAATTCCCTAAAGCTAAACCTACACCTAATCCTAATCTCAACTCCCTATCCTAAACCTAAACCTAAATGTGAAAACCAAAACTTAAACCCAATCCCGAACATGAACCCGATTTCCTAAACCTAAACCATAACCCATTCTTAAATCCAAAACATTTAACCTAAACCTAAACAAAAAACATAACCTATAACCTAAACCCGAACCCATTCTCAAATATAACCTAAACATATAACCTATAACCTATAACCTATAACCAAAACCAAAACCTATAACTTAAACCCGAACCCATTCTCAAATCCCAAAACTTATGACCTAAACATAAACCTTAACCTTAACCTAAACCTATAACCCATAACCTAAACCAAAACATATAACCTAAACCAAAACCAAAACCTATGACCTAAACCCGAACCCATTCTTAAATCCTAAAACCTATAACCTAAATCAAAACCAAAACCTATAAACTAAACCCGAACCCATTCTTAAATTCCAAAACCTATAACCTAAACCTAAACCTTAACCTTAACCTAAACCAAAACCAAAACCTATAAAACCCGAACCTATTCTCAAATCCCAAAACCTATAATCTAAACCAAAACCAAAACTTATAACCTAAACCCAAACCCATTCTCAAATCTAAAAACCTAAACCTTAACCTAAACCAAAACCTATAACTTAAACCAAAACCTATAACCTAAACTCAAATCCCTAAACCTTAACCTATAACCTAACCTAAACCTATACTTAAAACCAAAAACTATTCCCAAATCCTAAAACTTATAACCTAAACCTAACCTTTCCCTAAACCTATAACCTAAACTCAATTCCCTAAAGCTAAACCTACAACTAATCCTAATCTCAACTCCCTAACCTAAACCTAAGCCTAAACTTGAAAACTAAAACTTAAACCCAATCCCGAAATTGAATCGATTTTCTAAACCTAAACCATAACCCATTCTCAAATCCAAAACCTATAACCTAAACCTAAACCTAAACCAAAACCTATAAACTAAACCCGAACCCATTCTCAAATCCCAAAACTAAACAAAAACCAAAACCTATAACCTAAACCCGGACCCATTCTTAAATCTAAAAACCTAAACCTTAACCTAAACCAAAACCTATAACCTAAACCAAAACCTATAAACTATAACCTAACCTAAACCCTAACCTATAACCTAACCTAAAATTATACTTATAACTTAAAACTATTCCCAAATCCCAAACCTATAACCTAACCTTAACCTTTTCCTAAACCTATAACCTAAAGTCAACTACCTAAAGCTAAACATACACCTAATCCTAATCTCAACTCCCTAACCTAAACCTAAACCTAAACTTGAAAACCAAAACTTAAACCCAATCCCGAAAATGAACCCGATTCCCTAAACCTAAACCATAACCTATTCTCAAATCCAAAACCTATAACCTAAACCAAAACTATAAGCTATAACCTAAACCCGAACCCATTCTCAAACCTCAAAACCTATAACCTATAACCTATAACCTAAACCTATAACCTATAACCAAAACCAAAACCAATAACCTAAACCCGAACCCATTATCAAATTCCAAAACTTATAACCTAAACCTAAACCTTAACCTTAACCTAAACCTATAACCCATAACCTAAACCAAAACCTATAACCTAAACCAAAACCAAAACCAAAACCTATAACTTAAACACGAACCCATTCTCAAATCCCAAAACCTATAACCTAAATCAAATCCAAAACCTATAACTTAAACAAACCGAACCCAATCTCAAATCCAAAACCTATAACCTAAACTTAAACCTTAACCTTAAACTAAACCAAAACCAAAACATATAACCTAAACCAAAACCAAAACCTATAGCCTAAACCCGAACCCATTTTCAAATCCCAAAACCTATAACCTAAACCAAAACCAAAACTAATAACCTAAACCCGAACCCATTCTCAAATCCAAAAACCTAAACCTTAACCTAAACAAAACCTATAACCTAAACCAAAACCTATAACCTAAACTCGAATCCCTAAACCTTAACCTATAACCTAACCTAAATCTATACTTATAACCTAAAACTATTCCCAAATCCCAAACCTTTAACCTAAACCTAACCTTTTCCTAAACCTATAACCTAAAGTCAATTCCCTAAAAGCTAAATCTACACCTAATCCTAATCTCAACTCCCTAACCTAAACCGAAACCTTAACTTGAAAACCAAAACTTAAACCAAATCTCGAACATGAACCCGATTTCTAAACCTAAACCATAACCCATTCTCAAATCCAAAACCTATAACATAAACCTAAACCTAAACCAAAACCAAAACTTATAACTTAAACCCGAACCCATTCTCAAATCCCAAAACCTAAACCTAAAACCTAAACCAAAACCAAAACTTTAAACCTAAACTAAAACCTATTCTCTAAACCCAAAACCCATTCTCAAATCCTTAAAAACCTAAACCTTAACATAAACCAAAACCTATAACCTAAACTCAAATCCCTAAACCTTAACCTATAACCTAACCTAAACCTATACTTATAACCTAAAACTATTCCCAAATCCCAAACCTATAACCTAAACCTAACCTTTCCATAAACCTATAACCTAAAGTCAATTCCCTAAAGCTAAACATACACCTAATCTTAATCTCAACTCCCTAACCTAAACCTAAACCTAAACTTGAAAACCAAAACTTAAACCCAATCCCGAACATGAACCGATTTTCTAAACCTAAACCATAACCCATTCTCAAATCCAAAACCTATAACCTAAATCTAAACCTAAACTAAAACCATAACTTATAACCTAAACCCGAACCCATTCTCAAATCCCAAAACCTATAACCTATAACCTATAACCTATAACCTATAAAAACCATAACCGAACCCATTCTCAAATCCCAAAACCTATAACTTAAACATAAACCTTAACCTTCACCTAAACTTATAACCCATAACCTAAACCAAAACCTATAACCTAAACCAAAACCAAAACCTATAACATAAACCCGAACCCATTCTCAAATCCCAAAACCTATAACCTAAATGAAATCCAAAACCTATAACCTAAACCCGAACCCATTCTAAAATCTAAGAACCTATAACCTAAACCTAAACCTTAACCTTAACCTAAACCAAAACCAAAACCTATAACCTAAACCATAACCAAAACCTATAACCTAAACCCGAACCGATTCTCAAATCCAAAGCCCTAAAACTTAACCTAAACCAAAACTTATAACTTAAACCAAAATCTATAACCTAAACTCAAATCCCTAAACCTTAACCTATAACCTAACCTAAACCTATACTTATAACCTAAAACTATTCTAAAATCCCAAACCTTTAACCTAAACCTAACCTTTCCTAAACCTATAACCTAAAGTCAATTCCCTAAAGTTAAACCTACACCTAATCCTAATCTCAACTCCCTAACCTAAACCGAAACCTTAACCCGAAAACTAAAACTTAAACCCAATCGCGAACATGAACCCGATTTCCTAAACCTAAACCATAACCCATACTCAAATCCAAAACCTATAACCTAAGCCTAAACTAAAACCAAAACCTATAACCTAAACCTAAATCAAAACCTATAACCTAAACCAAAACCAAAACCTATAACCTAAACCCAAACCCATTCTCAAATCCAAAAACCTAAACCTTAACATAAACCAAAACATATAACCTAAACCAAAACCTATAACCTAAACTCAAATCCCTAAACCTTAACCTATAACCTAACCTAAACCTATACTTATAACCTAAAACTATTCCCAAATCTCAAACCTATAACCTAAACCTAACCTTTTCCCTAAACCTATAACCTAAAGTCAATTCCCTAAAGCTAAACCTACACCTAATCCTAATCTCAACTCCCTAACCTAAACCTAAACCTAAACTTGAAAACCAAAACTTAAACCCAATCCCGAACATGAACCCGATTTCCTAAACCTAAACCATAACCCATTCTCAAATCTAAAAACTATAACCTAAACCTAAACCAAAACTATAACCTATAACCTAAACCCGAACCCATTCTCAAATCCCAAAACCTATAACATATAAACCTCATAACCTAAACCTATAACCTATAACCAAAATCAAAACCTATAACCTAAACTCGAACCCATTCTCAAATCCCAAAACCTATAACCTAAACCTAAACCTTAACCTTAACCTAAACCTATAACCCATAACCAAAACCAAAACCTATAACCTAAACCAAAACCAAAACCTATAACCTAAACCCGACCCATTCTCAAATCTCAAAACCTATAACCTAAATCAAAACCAAAACCTATAACTGAACCCGAACCCCTTCTCAAATCTAAAAACCTATAACCTAAACCTAAACCTTAACCTTAACCTAAACCTACAACCCATAACCAAAATCGAAACCTATAACCTAAACAAAAACCAAAACCTATAACCTAAACCCGACCCATTCTCAAATCTCAAAACCTATAACCTAAATCAAAACCAAAACCTATAACTGAACCCGAACCCCTTCTCAAATCCAAAACCTATAACCTAAACCAAAACCTTAACCTTAACCTAAACCAAAACCAAAACCTATAACCTAAACCAAAACCAAAACCTATAACCTAAACCCAAACCCATTCTTAAATCCTAAAACCTATAACCTAAACCAAAACCAAAACCTATAACTAAACTCGAACCCATTCTCAAATCCCAAAACCTATAACCTAAACCAAAACCAAAACCTATAACCTAAACCCGAACCCATTCTCAAATCCAAAAACCTATAACCTATAACCTAAATCAATAGCTATAACCAAAACCAAAACCAAAACCTATAACTAAACCCGAACCCATTATCAAATTCCAAAACCTATAACCTAAACCTAAACCTTAACCCAAACCTAAACCAAAACCTATAACCTATAACCTAAACCAAAACCAAAACCTATAACCTATAACCTAAACCAAAACCCAAACGTATAACCTAAACCCGAACCCATTCTCAAATCCAAACCTATCACATAAACCAAAACCAAAACCTATAACCTAAACGCGAACCCATTCTCAAATTCCCAAAACCTAGAGCCTAAACCAAAACCAAAACATATAACCTAAACCCGAACCCATTTTCAAATCCAAAAACCTATAACCTAAACTTAAACCTTATCCTAAACCAAAACCAAAACCTAAAACCTAAACCAAAACCAAAAACCTATAACCTAAACCAAAACCAAAGCATATAACCTAAACCCGAACCCATTCTCAAATCCAAAACCTATAACATAAACCTAAACCTTAACCTAAACCAAAACCAAAACCTATAACCTAAACCAAAATGAAAACCTATAACCTAAACTAGAACCCATTTTCAAATCCGAAAACTTATAACCAAAACCAAAACCTATAACCTAAACCCGAACTCATTCTCAAATCCAAAAACCTATAACCTAAACCTAAACATATAACCTATAACCTAAATCAAAACCTATAACCTAAACCAAAACCAAAACCTATAACCTAAACCCAAACCCATTCTCAAATCCCAAAACCTATAACCTAAACCTAAACCTTAACCTAATCATATAACCTAAAATTAAATACCTAAACCTTAACCTTTAACCTATAACCTAATTTAAACCTATACTTATAACCTAAAACTATTCCCAAATCCCAAAACTTATAACCTAAACCTAACCTTTCCCTAAACCTATAACCTAAACTCAATTCCCTAAAGCTAAACCTACACCTAATCCTAATCTCAACTCCCTAACCTAAACCTAAACCTAAACTTGAAAACCCAAACTTAAACCCAATCCCGAACCTAAACCCGATTTCTAAACCTAAACCATAACCCATTCTCAATTCCCTAAAGCTATAACCTATAACCTAAACCTATAATCTTTCCTAAACCTTTAACCTAAACCTAAACTTAAACCTAAATGTATTCTCAAATCCTTAAACCCAAACCTACACCTAATCCTAATCTCAACTTGAAAACCCAAACCTAAACCCGATCCGCACCCAAACCCGATTTCCTAAACCTAAACCTTAACCTATAATCAAGTTCCCAAAAGCTATAACCTATAACCTAAACCTAAACCTATAACCTAAACCTAAACCTTAACCTAAACCTAAACTTATAACTTATAACCTTAACCTAAACCAAAACCTATAACCTAAACCTTAACCTATAACCTATAACCTAAACTTAATTATAACCTATAGCCTAACCTATAACCAAAACCTATAATCATATGGTGAGACCATTTCTTTTGTGTCAATTTCATTCCTCTTTGAGTTTTTTTTTTTTTTTTTTTTTTTTTTTTTTTTTAATTCATTAAGGAAAAAAATGGTTATACATGATGCACTTCTTTCACTTTGTCTTTCTTTTTCCCAATGGGTATTCTAATTTATGAATGACATGACTATTTGTAAGATGATGGAATATATGAAGCTGTTGAAATTTCATGGTGAAGTCGAACACATTTCTCTAATGAAGCCAAAGATTTGTATTTTCAACATTATTCGTAATTGTAATTGTAATTGATTGAATGAATTATATTGTAATTGATTGAATGAATTGGATTGTAATTTGATTGTAATTGTAATTGATTGAATGAAGGATTGTAATTGTAATTGATTGAATGAAGGATTGTAATTGATTGTAATTGAATGAATGAATGATTGTAATTGAATGAATGAATAATTGTACAGGTGGTAATTGAATGAACAAATGATTATATGTAATTTTTTAATGTATAAAATAGCTACGGATATTGACCGTAGCCAATAATCTGACAGGTGTAGCCTTTATTAAATTTGGCATATTGCTACAGACTTTTAACTACAAATAATATCCGTAGCTGTTTGAAGTTTTCGCTACAGATTAATTGCTACGGATTAAATGCGTAGCCATAAGTTCTAGACCTATTGTTATGGTACCTACGACTACAGTCGTGCTACGGACTAAAACCGTAGTCATAGGTCTATGGCTACGGATTTTATCCGTAGCCTTTGCCCGTTTTTCTGGCAGTGAGAGAGAGGGAGGAAGATGAGAGCTCTGGAGCAAGATCGGGAGAGAGATAGGGTTAGGGAACGGAGCGCGTGCGCGCATGCGCACCCGCGCGTGCGCACGAGAGAGAGAGAGAGAGAGAGAGAGAGAGAGAGAGAGAGAGAGATTCAGAGATTTGGGGTTTTGTTTGGGCGGGCCTCTGTTTTGAGAGTGCGCCCAAATTTGGGCCGGGGTCTGGTATGGCTCTGTGGGCCCCACCATGATGCGTGTCAAACATCTACCCCATCAGTCAGATGCATCATCCCATGGTGGGCCCAGGGATTAAAAATTAAATCAATTTATGACTTATGTGGGCCACACCACATACAAAAGTTGAGAGGGGTTACCCTCCATTAAAACATTCATAATTATTTTTTGGGCCCACAGAGATGTGGTCAACAAATCCAGCCCATCCATTATGTGTGTGCCACTTGGACGAGGGGTCGTACCAAGTTTAAGACGCATCCAAATTTCAGGTGGGGCCCACCAAGTGCTTTTATATGTTTTAGGCATGTCTTCACATGATTTTAGATGGTATGGCCCACTGAAGTTCCGTATACGGCTGATTTTTGAGATATCCCATAATTTAAGGGGGACCCATCAAATGCATGGTGTTGATGTTTGACACACGTCATGGTTAGGCCCACATAACTTGACCTCATGGGGACGGCATGGATTAAACACATACATCATGGTGGGCCTCCACAAAATAAATGAAATTAGGATTTAAAAATGATAGTAAATAAAATTATTTAATTGGGATTTAAAAATGAAATTAAGACTAATAATATCAAATATTCTTAGGAATTTGGAGGATCTTGTAAGGTATGGACATATCACATGACAATATAAATCTCAGGTGGACCACACCATTAAAAACTTCCTAAGGTCCAATGTAAGGTTTATTTGTCACCATTAATGAGGCAGATAAAACATGTAGTGGACCTTACCAGAGAGTGATTCCCACTATTGAAACTATCCTAAGGCCCACCATAATTTTTATTTGAAATCCAACCTATTCAAAAGTAAAAAAAGACATGAAATAAGGTAAAACACAAATATCAGCTTGATCTAAAACTTTCGTGGCCTTTAGAAGTTTTTAATGGTAGGTGTCACCGTCCCCACTGTTTTCTGTGTTGGGGTCCACTGGAGCTCTGGATTTAACTATGGATATTACCCTAAAATGATCTCTCCAAATGGATGGAAGGTGTGGATATAAAACATACATCATGGTGGGGCCCAAAAACGAGAGGTATATAAATATCAGGTGGACCACACCACATGAAAACAATAGTGATTGGATAGTGGGAGGTACCTCTATATCTATAGAGAACCAGAATACAATTTCAAGAGGACTCTCACCTGATATCTTGGCTGTAATTTGGGATGTATGCGAGATGAGTGGTTCTCAAGATCGTCGGGAACCGATATTATCCTCTAAAGATTTTAAGTGAGATCTTTTAGGACATTAAAGGATATCCCGAATCTTGGTGGATGTTCCATCAACACTGTTTCTTGGGGCACATAGCGGTGGATGTTCCATCAACACTATTTCTTGGGGCGGGCACACAATGGTTTTGGATCAAGCTAATGGTTACGTTGTCCCAAAACCATATTTGTTTGACCATAATTCAATGTGGCCCACTGATGAGCTGACTTGGCCTAGGCAAGTTCATGATGTGGTATCCTTGATTACTGTCCTGGATCTTCCTCATAAATGTATCTTTTAAATATTTTTTGTGAAGGTGACTGAGGAAGACATGGTGGAAACGTTCCTTCATCCATTCTAGGTGTGTGTGAAGGAAGGAGATATTATGTCATGCCCCAGACTCGGTAACCGGACTCACAAGGAACCTGATGGCCGGTTCTGGCCACAACAGCCTCCGTAGTACCCCATTCGCGACTCCTTAGGCAGGTTCCGATCTTGGGATCCTACAAAGAGGATTTTCATAATAGTATAATCATTACCAATATGAGCATACCCAAGATCACAACAAGTACATCTTAGAATAACAAAGGGCATACATTACAAAATCCACTAAAAATTTGAACTTTTACAAGTTTACATCAGGTTCAAAAGAACATACATAAGGTAATAAGAAAAGAGAGAAAAGGGTCAGCAACACTGGAGTTCTCGAGCTCAACTCTACTCCACGCTCTGCTGCTACGGCACCTGCCTAGAGTCTCCTACACGCATCAATCGTGATAAGCTTATAGAAGCTTAGAGGGTGGTGTAAGTGTGTGACAATGGTGTACAGAAGAATAGTAGGAGGTGCAAGAAGGAAAACATGCTCAATAAGGATATAACCAGCCTTATCAAGGCTTATCATGAATATGATGCGATGAGTACTGGACGTCATACCAAGGCAGTGCATGAAGGGGCTTACACAGTGTTCACTCCCCAAGTGCAGGGTTGTGATGTAGTAATAAACTCGGTAAGACCGAGGTCGAATCCACAGGGACTGAAACCTGTACGTTATCTGAAATTTACCAGAACTAGAACTAGGCTAAGATGAAATCTAAACCAATTATGATTTGAGGAATAATGGTGAAATAATTAAACTAAAACTTAGGAAAAATCAGAGAAGGGAAACTAGGGATTCAGAGGATCCACTTGTAGAGATCAGGGAGAACTACACTTGATTCATGAAAATCCACTGAACTTCCTTTGATGTAATTTTTAAAAAGATGAAAGGTATATGAATTAGAATGGATTCCATCACCAAACCATGCCCAGGAGACAAAGCAAAAACAATGTAATTAAACTAATTACCAACCAATCAATGTATGAAGGTTAGGAAGGGTACCGACATCCAACCATGCCCAGGAGACGATGGTGAACAACAGGGCTTCCTGACGTCATAAACATAAGAGAAAAAGAACATGCTCAAAGCCATTGCAGACCCATTGTAATTTCAGTCACAACAGACCATTAAAGACTGAAAACATTCCCTTAATAAATTAAATCAAAATTCATTCAGTTAAACAAAAGGCACAAGCAAAGAGGCCTCCCATCACGCTACAAGCTTCACCTCTTAGCCCTAGCTAAGAGGTTTAGCCACACATGAGTGGACTAGATCTCATGAAAGAAGGAAAAATAAAAACAAAAAAAATTAACAACTAGAGTAAACTTTCCCTGTCTCTTTCTCTGCTCCACCTCCACGCTCCAGCCTCTCCCAGGATCTGAATGCCCTTCCCACGTCCAAAACTCTCATTTTATAGCTGCTGGATGGCTGGGGTCGGTGGCAGAGTCGTAGAAGGACTCGGAGCACCAATTTTCGCAGCCGTGATCGGTGGGCCCCACAGAGGTGTTTTCTGGAAAATCCACCCCGTTCACCGGGATAAGAACAGAAAAACGGTCGGAAATGACCAGTTTTTACTCTGTTTTGGTGTGTCCCACCTGATCTTTACTTCCGCCGTCAATCTGATATTTGAACGGATGAGATCTGATCTTTGCTTTCATTTCAATTTTGACACCTTGGCAATGTTAATGGTCGTCCCAGGAAGCGGATGGACGGCTTGGATTGTCCATTTGGACACAAGGTGGGCCCCACAACCGACGACAGCAGTCGGTGCTTGCGGACGCTGGACGGCAGACGCCGTTTCGAGAAGACGGGCGCGGGTCAGCGCCTCGCTGACCCGTCTAGCGGTGCGGTGCACAGCCGGTGAAGAAGGGACCATGTACACGCATGTGTACATGTGGGGTCCCTGTGACGTTTTTGAGAAATCCGTTCTGTCCATCTTTTCCCCCATCCACTTTAAGACGCTGACAACAAAATTGAAGTATATCTGGATATCAGGCGGGCCCCAGATGAGTGATTTATGGGCTGATCCAATCGTTGGGCCACTTTCATAATGATCCAACGGCTGAAATTTGACATGTACAGTTAATTTATGATCCTCAGGCCGTGTATGAAGTTTCGGGCTGAACGGATGGTGGAAACCCTGTGTTCTTGCATTCTGGCTGACTTTCAGGCTACTTGAACTTCAGTTTTCATGATTTTCTCGGGTCTCTGGCGTGTAATTCCGTTGATTTTGATCACATGGAGTCCGTTCCTTGCCTTGGTGAATCTTGAGCGCTAAAACCATGCTTCTAATACCCATTTTCAATTCAAGCTCCTAAATACATCCTGCATCACAAACACGATTAAATGGGTCCATTAAACAATATAAGTTCATAAATCCAGACAATAACTGGGGTCTGATATGCAATATTTGACCCTCAACACAACCCCCAACCAGCATTTTGCTAGTCCCGAGCAAAATATGCGAAAATTAAGTTGAGAATTATGAGACAATTCTTATGAAGCCGAGTGATATTTTGAAAAACAATTCAGATATGAAAAATCTTAAGATCATGAATGGTGATTATCAATTTCTCCTGGCCTCTCATACACGGTGAATTTCATAATCAAGTTCAAATATTAATCTATAAACTAGAACAATTTTAAACATTAAGTTCCATGGGTGTAGAGTGTAATCCCAACCTACCATCATTAAAAGATCAAATTGTCGATTTCATGATATCATTGGTAATCAATCAGAAAATTCATAACTGCCACCACCTAAACCAGAACTTTGCCTCACAGATCATTCTTTCATTTCCAAACCTTTTTTTTTTTTTTTTTCTGTCAAGATGGGAATCAAATTTTCACTTATAGGGAGCAAACCTATGGTGAAACTAGTTGCCCAACTCTTTTCAATTATTAATCATGAAAAATCGAATCCACACCTATAGGGAGCAAACCCATGGGGCAACTTGTTTTTATACCCTGATGGCCAAATCTTTTAGGCTGGTTTCTTTCATGCTAAGTGATTACCAAATTAATCATTCAATTCAAACTGAAATCTCAATGTGTAAGCGAGATGTGGCATGTGAAATCATGACTCAATCGATGTTTACAACTTCTAATCATGGATTAATAATTCAAACTTAACTGTGAAATCTACCGAGCAACTGAATCCAAGAGTAGTAAATCACCAACATAACGTATCTTGAAATTCTAAATCCAGGATAGTCGTCAAAATCACTTCAAATTCACAAGGATTTCAAGAAAAAATTTAAAAATTTTCACAATTTTTGCTCAAGACCAAGAAAACACTGATTAGGTTACCTAATCTCCCACCCCCAACCTAAAATCTACATTGTCCTCAATGTAAAAGATATGAGCATGGAATGCACATGGGACAACGAAAGTAAAAGAGAAGTGATGGGAAGATAGTACCTGAATGATGAATCGTGAGAGACTTTCCAAGAGATCTCAACATGAGAGCGGGTGAGCACGAGAGAAAAAGCAATACAAAAATAACAAGAAATAAAATCCTACCTATACCACTTTCGCAGGTGCTCTCGATTGCATTTAGCATATGCAACAAGCCTTTAAACCCCTAGGTTGCCCCTAGTGGACGAGTTGTAGTCTCGTGAGGGTTTACAGCAATGTTACCCACAAACATTGAACTCACTACTCATGCTGCAAGGTTCATCTTCTGGCCAGTATCTTGATAAGTTCCTCAGTAAGTTCCTCAACAAGATCATCCAAAAGCCCTTTTTGCAAAAGGCTTGGGTGCCCTGGAGCATGACTTTCCAAAGAGACTTATGTACCTCATAAGAAATTTTCCATTGCATTGCTTGAGGTAACCAGAGTATGTACGATTCACATTTCGAAGTGTCAAACTTCGGTTGAATTTTCAGCTCCTCCTTCTTTAAAGGTAGACATTTAGGATCAGGGGAAGAAGGGGCTTCAAAATAAGGGTTCTCTCGGTCAGTGATAACTACCGAGATGTTGTCTTGCAAGGCATCCACTTTGTCTTTTGACATGGGATCGTTTGACTTTGCAAAGTGTGCCCCGCAATTATCAAAAGAGTCGGAAATTTCAGCTGAGAGTGACTTATTTTCCTCATGGAAATCTGTAATGAGATGCTCAAGGACTCCCTCGCCCTTAAAAGTATATGAAGATATGTTCTCTTGCTCCAGCCCTGCACAAACATATTGAAGATCAATAGGGGAAGCATCGATGGGATCACTTTGTTCATTGAAACTACTCAATCGAGGCGTTGAACTGTTAGACGTGTATAGCTCAGATGGTGGTCTTAATTGAGTGGTTTCAAATTCTAGAGTCGTAGCGAGCAGCTCGTCCTTCTCCCGAATCACATTATCATTCAATTCAAGAGTGGTCCAAACATGTTTCACAGAAGTTGGAAGGGTCGGTTTTAATGAGCTCATCTTCCACTTTTAAATCAGATATGTTAGGTGAGTGGAGTAGCTCAATATGACCGATCACTTCGTGTGCTTCTTGAGCATTGACTGGACCATACTTGAGATTGATTCAGGGAATTTGGGTTGTGCTCTCATGAATCTCATCCCAATACTTCTCAGCTTCCAATTCAGTGCAGTACACACTTGAGATGGGATCGCTTTCCTCACAATCTATTCCTAAATTCGGTTGAGGTTCGAATGAACTAACCTCTACCTCATTATTGAATTCATGTGTGTCAAGTAAGGGAGGTGTGTCATCATCACTGTATTTGAAAGACACCCATGTATCTCCACCATTCTTTTGAACAGTCATCGAGATCGGCTCATTGGGAAATTGAACCACGTGCTCATTAATGGAATCCAACTCCTCATTCCAAATTCCAGATTTCGTCAAAAGCGAGTGAGGATCACTTTCCTGGCATTGTATTTCTGGATTGGATTGTAGTTGGGATGCACGAGCTTCTTCTATCCTTTCAAGGCGCGAATTCAGTGCTTCCATTGCTTTCATCGCTTCTGCAACATGTTGGTTGAATTGTTCTAGATTAAAACATGAATCCTCTTGGATCGTTTCTGGTTGGATCTCAAAGGTATGGGATCCAAGAGAATAATCATTATATGTTGTTGGTTCATCTTCCCAGTTTTGATGGTTCCACTGATTATAGTCATACGGATCATAGGTGGGAGAATCTGATGGTTGGTAATACTTATTATCACTCATAATATAATCACGCATTGTTTTCTTTTTCTCAGATGGGTGATAGTAATTCTCACTCCCATAGTTATGATAACCCCAACATTCACGTACGGTCAGGTGGGGTGGAATTGTTCTCCGTATATGATCGCGTAAGACTTCTTAGCGGTGGCTTTTTGTATTAGGTCGATTCTCGATGATAGTTTCGTAAAAGTTTTGAGACATTGGTGGATTTCTATCATAATCATCATCCCAATATAGATTATTCTTCTCAAAGATCTTGACGTTCCCACTCGTGCATATACATGGTGAAACTCTAACTCTAATCTTATCCTAAAAGAAAACAAAAACCTACAAAGAATACAGAAAGTAAATGAGAAGTTAGAAAGATGTTACCAGACTAGAAGTTCCTATGTCAAAAACCTGCAAGACACAACAAAATATGTTAGCTTCTAAATAGAAGAAATTTCTAAAGCAAACCAAATCTAAAGAGTTAGAAAATCTAGAAAATCAGAAAGAGTTTACCAAATTAGAAGTTCTATCTTAACAATCTACCGAATAGGAAATAAGTTAGTTCTATGAATCAAAACAGAAAACAAAATTAAAAATTAAAATTAGTAAAATCCTAATCTTAAACTAACTCTAAATCCAATTAATTTCAGAAAAATCGCCGTCAGTGGTCCCCAAGCAATGGCATACTAAAACTTGTTCACTCCCCAAGTGCAGGGTTGTGATGTAGTAATAAACTCGGTAAGACCGAGGTCGAATCCACAGGGACTGAAACCTGTACGTTATCTGAAATTTACCAGAACTAGAACTAGGCTAAGATGAAATCTAAACCAATTATGATTTGAGGAATAATGGTGAAATAATTAAACTAAAACTTAGGAAAAATCAGAGAAGGGAAACTAGGGATTCAGAGGATCCACTTGTAGAGATCAGGGAGAACTACACTTGATTCATGAAAATCCACTGAACTTCCTTTGATGTAATTTTAAAAGATGAAAGGTATATGAATTAGAATGGATTCCATCACCAAACCATGCCCAGGAGACAAAGCAAACAATGAATTAAACTAATTACCAACCAATCAATGTATGAAGGTTAGGAAGGGTACCGACATCCAACCATGCCCAGAGACGATGGTGAACAACGGGGCTTCCGACGTCATAAACATAAGAGAAAAAGAACATGCTCAAAGCCATTGCGAGACCCATTGTAATTTCGGTCACAATGCACCATTAAAGACTGAAAACATTCCCTTAATAAATTAAATCAAAATTCATTCGATTAAACAAAAGGCACAAGCAAAGAGGCCTCCCATCACGCTACAAGCTTCACCTCTTAGCCCTAGCTAAGAGGTTTAGCCACACATGAGTGGACTAGATCTCATGAAAGAAGGAAAAATAAAAACAAAAAAAATTAACAACTAGAGTAAACTTTCCCTGTCTCTTTCTCTGCTCCACCTCCACGCTCCAGCCTCTCCCAGGATCTGAATGCCCTTCCCACGTTCAAAACTCTCATTTTATAGCTGCTGGATGGCTGGGGTCGGTGGCAGAGTCGTAGAAGGACTCGGAGCACCAATTTTCGCAGCCGTGATCGGTGGGCCCCACAGAGGTGTTTTCTGGAAAATCCACCCCGTTCACCGGGATAAGAACAGAAAAACAGTCGGAAATGACCAGTTTTTACTCTGTTTTGGTGTGTCCCACCTGATCTTTACTTCCGCCGTCAATCTAATATTTGAACGGATGAGATCTGATCTTTGCTTTCATTTCAATTTTGACACCTTGGCAATGTTAATGGTCGTCCCAGGAAGCGGATGGACGGCTTGGATTGTCCATTTGGACACAAGGTGGGCCCCACAACCGACGACAGCAGTCGGTGCTTGCGGACGCTGGACGGCAGACGCCGTTTCGAGAAGACGGGCGCGGGTCAGCGCCTCGCTGACCCGTCTAGCGGTGCGGTGCACAGCCGGTGAAGAAGGGACCATGTACACGCATGTGTACATGTGGGGTCCCTGTGACGTTTTTGAGAAATCCGTTCTGTCCATCTTTTCCCCCATCCACTTTAAGACGCTGACAACAAAATTGAAGTATATCTGGATATCAGGCGGGCCCCAGATGAGTGATTTGTGGGCTGATCCAATCGTTGGGCCACTTTCATAATGATCCAACGGCTGAAATTTGACGTGTACGGTTAATTTATGATCCTCAGGCCGTGTATGAAGTTTCAGGCTGAACGGATGGTGGAAACCCTGTGTTCTTGCATTCTGGCTGACTTTCAGGCTACTTGAACTTCAGTTTTCATGATTTTCTCGGGTCTCTGGCGTGTAATTCCGTTGATTTTGATCACATGGAGTCCGTTCCTTGCCTTGGTGAATCTTGAGCGCTAAAACCATGCTTCTAATACCCATTTTCAATTCAAGCTCCTAAATACATCCTGCATCACAAACACGATTAAATGGGTCCATTAAACAATATAAGTTCATAAATCCAGACAATAACTGGGGTCTGATATGCAATATTTGACCCTCAACACACAGCCAATGTTAATGCGATGCAAGTAATGCCAGTGCTCATATCCAAACCACAAGTCGAGTACATTTCTAATCATAAGAAAATCACCGGGGTCCATTACACTGTTGTAGGACTGCCGCTTTACAGACCCCACACAGTCAAATGAGTGTAAGAGACCTCACCACCAACCTGTAGACAGCCAATCACCAGCAAGGCCTAACGGTAGCGGACCCATTCACGAGCTGGTCAGACTCAGCCTAGCAATGCCCCCTACATACCAAGCAGGTAAGGCCACACTTCTATCCAACTGACTATACGACAGTGGGAGTCGTGGCCTAACAGTATAAGGCCCTCGTGCGCTCATGTATTCCACCCGGTCACGTCGTTGGAGCAGATCCTTGGTACCATGGAAGTTTTAGAAATTTCACCCATTGGCATCCTATGCACCCGGTATGCTCAACTAATATTTTTGGTGTCCACACATATGGCCACCCACGAATATCCCTGTGGAGGTAAGGCCCTGATGAAGCAAGGGCGGATACCCACATGCTATGCAAATGCCAGATGCATGAATCACACAATCACTCATGCATTAATCTCAAGCATCCATTGTGCTCCAGAGGGGAAAACTCCACCCCTCGGAGAGATACCAACATACCCTACACAATGGGACAACGATGACCAATCATACTTCAACCAAATATGCATATGATGCGTATGAGAGTGGGCCATGAAGATGAATAAGGGTGCCAATGAGGTAAAGATGAACTCTCTACCTAACCATGAAAGGTTTAGATACTTAACCAATTTTCTCATAAGAAATACAACCTTTAGCGAGGGCCCATTTACCTAGGGTAGCCTACGAGACTAAGGAGAACAATGATATGGGCCTAAATAGATGAGATGGACCTAGTAAGGGTCTATGGTGGGCCTTTAACCACCCATAGAAGCCCATGAGCCTACCTTAGGGCCACCAATGTGGACATCCAACCACAATTGGTCCTCAAAAGGTAGCCCATCTCTAGTTGCTCACAAATCAAGGCCTAAGGCCCACACGACATTAGAAATAAGAAATGGGCAGCCATAAACATACCACATACACTCATGTTGGGCTTCAGAAAGGTGGCCCAAGGCCTATCCAAAACATGGGTCCAAGGAAACACACATAACCTAACCCATACATACCACTATGGGCCCATAGGGGAAGGGTTAGGACCCAATATAAAGGCCACTAATCTCATATATTGTGGTGGCCTAGTGGGCAGCCCATTGCTCAAACCACATAGGCAAATGTCATACTCTTAGTTAAGTAAGGTTGGGCCTACAACTCGGCCCAAGTATAAAGTTGATTTGGTGGGCAACTAAAGGCTCATCTACTTGTGTAACCCAGCCCACTAGCCCAATACAATAGTATGGTAAAAGAAAATGGCTTAAGAGTTTAATGGGCCTATCTAGAAAGTTCCAGCCCAAATTGGGCCTAAAAAGTTCAACAACTAGCTACATTCATGGACCCAATTGAAACTAACTGTGGTGGGCCTCAAAAGTGCATTTATTAAGCTCAACTTTTAAGGGACTAAAGGTGTAAATTATTCTCTCTAAGATCCTCACAATGTGGTAGGATATACAATACATCTAGGTGGGCCCACAAGGTATGTTGGACGCCCCAGCCTGGGAGTCCCTGCATAGTGGGCCACTCCCAGCCATACTACGGCTAGCTCAAATGTTTGTTGGGTCTGCAATTTTTTAGAGTGATACTTCCATATATGGGTCACACCCCCACAAAATTTCAGAATTTTTAGATTTTTTAAAGTATTTTAATTAATTAAAAATAAAACAGTCTGTCTAGAAAATTGGACTGACCTGGACGTCTCAACGTGGTGGGCCAGTCTGGACCTCGTTACGGTGTGCACAGGGATTCATTAGACCTGAAATTTGGTAGGTGGGTCCTACCATGAGTAGATCACACCTCTACAAAATTTTAGAATTTTTAGACATTTAGAAATATTTTAATTAATTTAAATAAAACAATTTGTCCAGTGAGAAGTATTGCTGGAATGTAACTGGCCTGAATTTGGGCCATCTAATGGGTGGGCTTTTGGGCCTTTAAAATTCATGAAATTTAGAACCAAGGTCCCTCATCAGGTATACAACAAGATGGGACCCATAAAAGTGGCCCACCATCATCAAAATAATTTATGAATTTCAGTTTACAACAGTCTACATTGTTGGACTGCACAACAGAAAATCAAGCTGACCACCCCTCTTAGCCCACCCTTTTGGATAACCAAATGGAGTCAGATGGGGCTGAAATTTGGCATGCTTATAGTTGGGGTCCACACCTTTAAGAAACATATATTACATGGGACCAAACACCACTCCAAATGACTAAAAAGCTGGCCTCAAGATGACCCAAAAATCTGTCCAGACAGTTCTGGACAACAACATATAATTGAAAATAAATAAATATAAACACTATTTAAAAGGGAATTTAATCCCAGAAAAATCATGGTATGGGCCCCACAAACATCCAGACCCTTTCCATTATAAAATATTCCTTGCATGTGCCCCATATAGGTGGATTAAGGGCTCTAATGTCCAAGGGTATAGACTGTTATGGACGTCCAACCTCCATGGATGGTCTGAATATTTTTGGTCCAGAAGGTGGGCCACACACCCATGATAAGATGTTTATCAACAAAGGAAAAATAAGGATTCTGCCACAAGGGAAGGGTCTCCGCCACGTTGAGGCCCTTCCCCCTCATCACTCGTACATACACATTCCACTATCACAAGATATACAAGATCTACATGATCATAGGATTTCTATTTGAGGTCTATGGTGAAGATGCAATCTCCACCAAGGATCAAGGATCTAGATGACCCAAAGATCCTTGATCAAAGAAAGAAAAGCCATGTAGGGGTCCATGAAGAATGACCCCTTGCATGGAACATGCATGCAAGTAAGGTGGGTTATGAGCCTCATCCATGAAATCTTGAGGGCTACCACTATCATTTGATAGGCCCCACAAGCTTCAACATGAAAGAAAAGGGAAGAACAAGTATGAAATGGAAGAAATCTGAATTTCGCAATTACATGCACACCCACCTACAAGATCTCAAGCAAACACCTCCAAGATAGTCTTCAAGCTCCAACGAAAGAGGTTTAATGGTCAAGATACTAGACTAAGTGCTAGATTATGGGATAGAAGGGAGGATGAAGGGCTGGAAAATGGGTGAAAAATTGCTGGAGAAGAAGAGAAGAGAGAGAGAGAGAGAGAGAGAGAGAGAGAGAGAGAGAGGTAAAAAGAGAGAAAGGGGATTTCAAGGCAAGCAATCATCTCTCTCTTGCCTTGGATAGAGAAGAGTAATCATAGCAATAGGGAGTTAGAAACAATGTTGTAGGGTTAGTAGGCTTTTTAGGTTAATGGGTGGTGTTTTAGAGATGGGTGGTGTTGGGATAAGGCCTAGGTAGTGTGTGTGTGTGTGTAGTGTGTGTTGGAAATAGTTCCAAGAGATGGGACCTACCTAGAAATCCATGCACACCACTCTTAGGTGGGTCACATGATCATGATCAAGGGCCTAAAAAATGAAATGCATACAACTTATGATCTACACGCCGAATGGACACACAAGAAGTGGCGTTGGAACCGCAATGACAAAGTGGTCGCAATAGCATAGGTCTCAACTTGATCCGAGTCGGGTCTTCATGACGGGACTTACGAATAAACACAAATACTATCCAAGGGTCACGGGTCACCGGGATTCGACCGGTAGGACCGCAGGACCAAGATGGACGAAATGCATACTTACACACACATGCACACAAGTGAACTTGGGTTAGGTCTCACACATTAGAAGCGTCACGTGCTCTTACAACCGTGTCAATGACATCCCCACATGCGTTGACCCAAAACTCCTATCTCAAACGATATGAGGAGATTGGGATCTTCATGGGTAATGTTGTTTTATTTTGTTATTTTTAAACTTAAAAAAAAAAAAAAAAAAAAAAACAAGAAGCTATGTTGGTATTTTTTTTTTCAATCATATAAATGAAAATGGTTTTGAAGTATCCACATATAGCTACGAAAATCAATAATTATTTTTTTTTTCCACTTAGTTAATTTAACTTTAACTATTTATTAATCATTTCCTGATATATTTGGCATTTCTTCGCATGATCCAATCATTGTGATTTTTTCAAGAGCATTGCCCATTATTGTATGGAATGAATGGAACGTCCACATCAAAGATTGGATCATCCAAAATGCTCAAATCAACTAGTTGAGAAATTGGGTATGATCCATCCATGATGGGGAATAAGTCCAATGGTCTAGATCAACAAACTATTAGGCTTATATATACAAAATTTTAGCATAATAAGGAATTCCATGTTATCCACTAATTAAGAAATTGAACTCTTAGAAATCGTTTTTGATTTCATTAGGGAGAGTTAGGCTTTGGATGCGGTAGATGTGGGAGAAATCCCAAAGGTTTTATTTTTTTTGTATTGTGTATGAGTTGTGGTTTGATTTGTAGGAATTTTCTTTGGAGTTTCTGAGATTGGCTCCTTTCGAAGATCTCTCTTCGACTTTGATGTGATTTGTTTGGAAATTAGGGTTTTGGCCTTTTTTTAAGCAATGCTGCATCTGGTGAATTTTCAGAGAAGTGGAAATTCAACAAGCATTTTGTCTAATAAATCAGATGCTTTGATGTTCTTTTCTGAGATTTAGTTTGATTTCATTTTATTGCATTTTCTTTCCATACCAGAAAGGAAAATGTGGTTTTTTTGGTTTTTGGTCATGCGATCTAAAACCCTATTTTATGTATTATTATTATTATTATTATTATTTTCTGTTTTCTATGTTTTCAGAAAAACGTCAGCAAGAATTGTTAGATTTCATGATATTTATTTCATAGCTTCAATATTCATAAAACAGGGATTTTCTTGCTGATTGGTCATGGTGTTTCCTATTTATTCTTCTCAGGTACCTACACAGTAACAAGCTCACTGGACCAATTCCACCTGACTTGGGGAACATGTCTAAGCTAAGCTATCTGTAAGGGTTCTTACTTTAAAATAAAATTTCCATTTCGGGGATATTTGTGTGTAAATTATTTTTGATAGTTTCCTTCTACAGGCAATTGAACAACAATGAACTAGTTGATAGCATTTCAGCCGAGCTTGGACAGCTGGAGTTATTTGAATTGTGCATGGCAAAGATCAAATGGTTCCATTCCATTTGAATTCCTGAAGCTGGAGAGTCTAACATATTTGTAAGTCTTAACCAAAAGATATTACACATAATCTATCATCCACTAGTTTCTGTAATTAGCTAGAGTTACCGACGGATAAAATCCGTAGCTATCTAATCCGTAGCTAAAAGATATGTTTTTAAGGGTCGACGTTCAATCTCTACTATTTTCCTGTGGTGTTGTTCGTGAGAGAATTATTTCAAGTTGATTTTTTGGTATCGACCTGAAAAGATTGTTTAAAAATGGATCTACGGTGTGGATTAAACATACACATTATGGTGGGGCCCGTAGAGCCCTACCAGATCCGAAGATAAGCTACCGTTTTCATTTGTATAGTCAAAACTTGTTAGTTTTGCATTTTTTGTTAAATAGTGGTGACTCATTCATAGAAAATGTGGGTTTGATATATGAATATCTAGACCATCCAAATAATGGTTCTTGTTGTAGATGGTTTATAATTATAATTATATTATGTAATATTATCTTGAACATCCACTAAATGGTCCCTATATTGTATGGCTGTGAATACAGTTTATTTCATAAAATATGGAAAACTCACATTTTCTGGATTTGATCTCTTATCCCATTTCAAAAGAGGAAATTTCATTTTCCCTCTTTCGACTGACATTTTCTTCGTCTCCCTTCCCGCTTTTGAGCGCTAGCTTCATCACCAGTCGATTGCCAGTCGATCTCCCTTCTAAGGTGAGTCATGTGATTTTTTATCTCAGAATGTTATATGTTTAATCTAGAAGTTCATATCCATCTGTGATATTTGGAAACACTCCTACATTGAAAGATCTCGCCTAACCGTTTTCTGGCATTCACATTTTTATATGTTTTGATTCTGTACATTAGTTTTTCCAGATTGTTAATCATGATTAGGTACGACCCTTGTCGTGGGGCCACAGTTCATGTATTTATTTTATCTATTTTTCCAGATCATTTTAAGATAAGCAGATCCAATTCTCAGGTGGACAATAGCATAGGAAAAGGTGATGATTGACCATTAATCGGCCTCAAAAGTTTTGGATCAAGCTGATTTTTTGCTTTTTTGTTTTTTAGTTATTTATTTATTTATTTATTTATTTTACCATCCATGGAGGTTTGCTTGACCTTATCAACATGTTGGATGGCAAATAAAAATTACAAAAACATTACAGTGGGCCGTAGGAAGTTTTTTCATGGTAGGATGTTAAATCACCACTGTTTTCGATGATATGGTCCACCTAAGATTTGGATCTTCATTTTTTGGGCTCATACCATAAAATGTTATAGATTCAAGGGGCTCATGAGGTTCCTTGGAGGTCTTTCTCAGTTGTCTCTAGCATCCCTGGATTAAGCTGAGAAAATTACCTTTGTATGTAGGGTTGGTCATCTTGTGCACAATGTATGATGACGGAGATGACATTTGTATACAAGGTTGGTCATCTTGTGCACAATGTATATCAATCATTTACTTTGTGCTTCCACAAAAATTGGACACATGCCATCATGGTTTGTGATCTGAATTTTTGGTGAGGAAACTTGTTTAACAGTCATGTTGAAGGTGATACTTTTGTCTTTCTGTATCATATGTATGCAACTGATGCTTGATGTGGAAATCTGGCCCTTTTGAACCTTCCCTAATTGCATAAGTAGCTGAACCAGCTCTATATGTTATACATAATTTGTCATCCACTAGTTTCTGTAAATGAAGATAAGAAAATTGATCTTAACAGTATGGTCATCATGCACATAGATAAAAAATGCTTACAATGAATTTTTATGAGTACTAGGTGGCCTGTAATGAAAACAATGTCTCTGTCCATAATACGTCTGTTTATGATTTGACCAACTTTCAAATATGTATGTCCTTTTGAACCTTCCCTACTTGCACAAGTGGCTGAACCATCTCTGTATGTTACACATAATTTGTCATCCACTAGTTTCTGTAAATGAAAATAAGAGGATTGATCTTAAGAAACTCTCTTTCCCCTACTTCCTTTCTCTTTTTAGCCTTATTAAAAGATGGTCATCATGCACATAGACAGAAAATGCTTACAATGAATGTTTATGAGTACTTGGTAATTTTGGAGTCATTGGCTAAGGTTTGGGCTGAAAATACGAGTGTTGGAGCCGACGCTTTCGGAGTCTGAACTCATTCTTTTAAAAAAATAGAAAAATGGGAATATTAGTAAATATGGATTTTCTTGTTAAAAAGAAAATGGAAGATGGATTGAAAAAACATAAAAGATATTTTTTTCTTCTTCTTCTTTTTTGCTTCAAGAGAAAGAGACAGAGACGTGAGAGTGGGGAAATCGAGGGAGAGAGTGGGGGGAATGAAGTGGCCGCGTGAGATTTGAAAATAGTAAGTGTAGTTTGGTTTGAAAATGACGTTTTGCATGCGTGGCGTGTGTGGCTATGAGAGGTGTCTACGGACGCAGATTTTTACTTGCCTATCTTTGTTCATGAAAACTTTAAGTTAATGTTGGAAAAGTAATTACTTTATTACTATTATTATTTAATTATATAATGTTTTTACATTTTATTTAATTAATATCCACATTGTAGATAACATTTCCTTTATTCTCTCTTATAATAACTGGTTTTGCTAATATTATTTCTCACTGTATCCATCAAAACTAGTCTTTCATGTATCTTCCCCCTCTTAATTAATAGAGATTTTTTTTTTCATGACATCAAAATGATCTTAAAATATTTCCTTTAATTTTTTTTCTTTATTATGTTTTTTCTTTCAATTTTTTATTTGCTACATGTTCCAATCATGCTTCTTCAAACTATTTGCAGGACGAAATGCCATTTTGCAAGGAATTTTCTCACAAGTTTTTGAACTCTTCACAGTGAAGTTTGTTGTGTGCCAGCTTCCCATATTAGTTGTTTATTTCTTTTATTATCTTTTATTGTTTTAAAGATTAGAATCTTATTGGTTTGTTTACTATGCTAAAGTTAAAAAGAAAGTATTGAGTGCTTTGAGAAAGAAGACTTGTGACGCATTAAATGGAGCCTTTAGCAAACT
Organism: Magnolia changhungtana; assembly: GCA_030180095.1. Lineage (NCBI taxonomy): Eukaryota > Viridiplantae > Streptophyta > Magnoliopsida > Magnoliales > Magnoliaceae > Magnolia > Magnolia changhungtana. The sequence continues at coordinate 166,376 of JASAUF010000487.1, forward strand.
CTCTTTCCCCTACTTCCTTTCTCTTTTTAGCCTTATTAATTTGCAAGGTTCCCAATTCCTATTTTTTGCATGTATCGGCATTGGAAGATATCAGCGAGTGGGAAAATTATGGTGCGAGTTTCTTGGAGCACAGGTATGTGAAATGTTTGTTCCCTATCACCTAGATGCGTAGATTTTGAATTGAATGGGAGACATTGATGAAGCTTGGTCAAAGGGAAAGGTTCATTTATATCAATGGAGGATATGAATTTTCTTGGATGGATGATGAATGTATTTGCGAATGTAAATAAAAACCCGATCCGAACCCGAAACCGAACCTGGTTCGCTAAACCTAAACTTAAACCTAAAACCTAAATGTATTCTCAAATCCCTAAACCTAAACCTACACCTAATCCTAATCTCAACTCCCTAACCTAAACCTAAACCTAATAACTTGAAAACCCAAACCTAAACCCGAACCCGATTTCCTAAACCTAAACCTTAGCCTATTCTCATATTCCACTAAACCTATAGCCTATAACCTAAACTTAAACCTAAACCTAAACCTAAAACCTAAATGTATTCTCAAATCCCTAAACCTAAACCTTAACCTATATTCTCAGTCATATTGGAAATCCCTAAACCTTAACCTATAACCTAACTTAAACCTAAACCTATAACCGACACTTATAACCTAAACCTAAACCTAAAACTTAAATGTATTCTCAAATTCCTAAACCTAAACCTACACCTAATCCTAATCTCAACTCGTTAACCTAAACCTAAACTTGAAACCCCAAACCTAAACCCGAACCCGATTTCCTAAACCTAAACCTTAGCCTATTCTCATTCCCTAAACCTTATCCTATAACTTAACTTAAACCTAAACCTATAAACTACACTTATAACCTATAACCTAACCTTAACCTAAACCTAAACCTATAAACTAAACCTAAACCTATAACCTACACTTATAACCTATAACCTAACCTTGACCTAAACCTAAACCTATAACCTACACTTATAACCTATAACCTAACCTTAACTTAAACCTAAACCTATAAACTAAAACCTAAACCTAAACCTAAAACCTAAATGTATTCTCAAATCCCTAAACCTAAACCTACACCTAATCCTAATCTCAACTCCATCAGATGCATCATGTCATGAGCATGTTGCGACTTGAAAGTCGGCCCTCCTATTCTCGAAGTGGACCACTGGCATCCCGAAAATCTAGACCATTAGTCAACTTTTGGGTGTAACAATAAAAAATGGAAGAAGTGAGCTATGAAGTGAGTTAGGCTAATTTAACTGCCATCCAAACGGACCACGGTGACTTTTTATCACAAATTGTAAATATCAATCTTTGGGGCTCCCAAACATTTGCCTTTTAGACTTATGGGCTTCTATTTTTGCCAATGTAGCTTCCTCCTATCTTCAATCTGCTGAAATCACAACTTCAGTTGTATGGTGAGTCTGTGTACTGCATTGGTGAGGATACGTTGAGCAGGTGTGCTAATGGAAAGAACGCTCTAGAGAGATTCATGAGCATTGTTGCATGGAATATATCGACAGCTCGGCCAGCGATCTTTGGTTTAACACCGTTCAATCCCGTCCTTAGAGAAATGCATCATGTGTCGAGGGGAAGTTTAAATGTTCTTCGTGAACAGGTAAGCATTCATGAGGAGTGATCCATTGCACTTCCATTGAATCTATCAATAACAACTTTATAATCTTCATCGAATGGTTTTTGGGGCTGTTTGGGAACATTGAAAACCATAGACAAGAAATTGGTTTCCATAGATATCTACTTTCTATATATGTTTGATATATAAAAAAAGTAGCTATGGGAATCATTTTCCATTTCAAAGTTTGGCTCGAAAGAAAAAACATGGCTATTAATTTCTTTCAAGAATATGTTAGTTGTCGATTTTCACAGTTACAAGTGAATTCATATCATTTTACTATTGACCTTCTAACATTTTCATAGAAAACAACTATGTTGAACAAACAAGATAACATAACTTGAATTTATTTCCAGGGTTTTCTTGACAATAGGATTCAACATTCATCTATACTTTTCCTACCTTTCCAAACAAAGATAAAGCAAGGAAAAATGCAATTTTTATCCCATGTTTTTAAGGCACACACTTCTTTTTTCAACTTTTGGCACTGAACCAAGAGATAGAAAATGGTAGTGTATGCATCATTAACTAGGGATGTAAAAATCGTTTTCATAGACTAAATTTAGGAAAATTGGAGTTGCTTTGTACTTTGGCAAACAATGATGATTGGCTCAAACCTAAGGCCTCAGGCTTGAAACATGTCTTGTCTCCCATTGAGCTATGGGCTTGAATCTGAAGTGTACATTTTGGCATGAATGAACTTGAATTGAACCGTCCATATCGTAGGAACACCATGGATAGATTGGAATCTCAAATCCAGATTGTTTTGGTTATTGTAACTGTCGATTAATGGACATTTTTTTGCTGAATTTTGATCATTGTACTACATTTCAACCATCTATTATACTTCCAATGATCTGAAGTTAGAAGATCAAATTAGTGTAGATGTTAGTTTATGATCTATCTAATTTGATTTAGTTGTATGCCACTCTTACAATTTCTTAGTACATGAGCATTAAACACCAATCAAAGTTCTTCTCTTGGTTTGTTTGGGTAGGAGGAATCCACAGGAGAAGTTTTTTTTTTTTTTTTTTTTAAATCCCCACAAAACTACATTTCTCCATTGTTTGATTGCAAAAAATGATAACAATCCTCAATTACATTTTTATCTTGATGCACGGAAAGTGTAATTGAGTTTCTCAAAAAAAGGCAGCTGGTAGTTAGAATTCTCTGGTGGAAGATATGAGATGACCATTCATTGCCATTCCTCAATACCATTTGGAGGAATCTTGTCTTTATTCATTGCAATCCAAACATGACAAAGAAATTATTTTCCACGAAATCACTGGTTTCCACTGTTTGGATGCAAGAAACAGTAAGACATTCCCAATAGCATTTCCATCTTTATAGCACTTCCTTTTCTTTTTTTTGGAAATCATAAATGCAAATTTGGATGTCCTCACCTTGGATTCCTCCTAAACAAATAGGCCTGATTTAATGCTAATTAGAATAGTAATTTGCTTGAATGCTAATCTCTCTCTCTCTCTCTCTCTCTCTCTCTCTCTCTCTCTCTCTCTCTCTCTCTCTCTCTCTCTCTCTCTCTCTCTCTCTCTCTCTCTCTCTCTCTACACAGGTTTCACATCACCCACCAGTAACTGCACTGCATGCAACAGATGAAAATGCAACGTGGAGCTAATTTGGAGCCAAAATCCTGTACCCAAGTTCTATGGTTGGTCATTTCAAACTTGCCAAATAACGTAAGAAAAAAACACTTTTTCTCTTTATGAATGACCCTAAATGGATTTTTTTTGCTTCATTGGTACAAGTTCTGATTGCTAAACCATAATTCCGATGAGATCCGTTTCGAAGATTTTCAATCTCAGTGGACCCAACAGATGGGCCCCATTCATGCCCCACAATCTAAACCAGTAAAAAAAATTCCCCACTTTTGATAGTGTCCTTAGTCATACTTTCCCATGTATATGTGGCCCACTAGATTAGTGGGGTCATTTGGCTTCCTGCAATCTTTAAAGGGGCCGTGAATCGATTTCCGGGAATACATTCCTAGTGAAAGAGATTGTATGTGGTGTTTGGGTACCAGGAAAGCTATTCTCAAGAATCCAGTTCTTTTGTTTGAATATTGGAAAGAGTTCTTAGCACAGGAGAGGCCTATATATATATATATATATATATATATATATATATATATATATATATATATATATATATATATATATATATATATATATATATATATATATATATAGTTGGCCTAGCAATTTATCGTTTTTTCCCCATTTTGGGTGGAGGTCCCTCTATCTTCAACTTGAATATGTATTTACGAATGCAATTTTCATTTCTCAAGCAAACGTATAGTTCTATTTACAGTTATGTTTGAGATATAACATCCCTTAAATTGTAACTTTTATACTTTTCATAAGCCATTTACAATTGGGAAATGCTAGTGTTAGCAATATCCCAAGAGCTTTTAATTGATGTGTGGAATGTGCAATCGTCAAACCAGGCTGTCCATTCATTTTTACCTCTAGGATAAAGCAAAGGTGAAAAAAAGAATTCTACGGGCAGCATCTGCACTGCACAGGTCATGCACCAAGCTAGCAAAGTCCCCTACTTATTGGGCCTTGATTCTCATGACCTATTACAGCTGGCAATGCAGAATTTCTGAGTTTGCCACTTGAGAGTCTTGTGTATGTTGCCAAATTGAATAAATAACGAGGAACACATGCAAGACCCAGTCATCGGAATCCGTAAGTTAGTCATGCACCAAGCTAGCAAAGTTTCTTTCTGCTTGTTTAGCTTCATTTATGTTTAGAAAACACTGATGTTTGTTGAAAGTTGAAACAATTGATTGAGATTTTTTAATATCATCCGTTGTTTCTTTGATGACTGGGCATCAGATGAAAAAAAAAAAAAAAGTCGGGTCCAAAACGCATAATAAAGTACACAACATTGCAATGTTTTGGATGCTGGCCTATGCACTTCCACCTGTCTTGGCTTTGATACACATACTCATGGGCAGTATAGGTGCATGCTGGATGACTTGGATTAGTTGGACTTGAATGGTTAGTCATATTTACTTGTGTTTGTGCTTGTTGCTTGATTCAATTTGTTTTGTTTTCTAAGTTAGTGAACTTTATTTTCTGAATAGAAGTTATAAGTTGTTGAGTATCTTTGGTTTTATAATTTTACTTGTATATTCCTGTATTGATTGCTCAAGCATGACGATAAGTTGTTGAGAAATTTCTTGTAGTATATATGTTTGGGTTTAGATGGATGTGAATGTGAATATGACGAAATATATTACATAATAGGTGTATATCAGGAAGAATATGATGAACTATATTGTAACAGGTGTATATTAGGAATCTTGAGGTGGAGCAGGTGGAAAAAAAAAAAAATAGAGACTTTTACCTACGAAATATTTCGTAGGTAAACGTCTCATCCACATATTTTCACCTACAAATAATTTCGTAGGTAAAGGTCAAATGGTCATAGGCACTCTCATCTATGTTTGAATTTAAGTTAAATATTATATTTTTACCTTCGAACCATTTCGTAAGTAAAAGTCAAATTATATTTGGTAGCATTTACACTTTTTTTTACCTACGAAACCTTTAATAGGTAAAAGTAAACTTTTAGATTTTTTTTTTTTTTTTTTAAAATGCAAAACACTCTTTACCTACGAAGTGTTTCGTCGGTAAAGATGACTTTTACCTACGAAGTTATATTTCGTAGGTAAAAGTAAACTTTTCGATTTTTTGTTTTTTCAAAAACTCAAAATAATTTTCGTAGGTAAAGATGACTTTTACCTATGAAATTTAGTTGTGTGGGCAAAAGTACCCTTTACTTACGAAGTGTTTCGTCAGTAAAGATAGCTTTTACCTACAAGGTTCTATTTCGTAGGTAAAAGTAAACTTTTCGATTTTTTGTTTTTTCAAAAATTCAAAAAATTGAAAAAACCCTTCACCTACGAAAATTTTCGTAGGTAAAGATGACTTTTACCTACGAAAGTTAATTTCGTCGGTAAAAGTTTACTTTTACCTACGAAAATAATTTTTGTCGGTAAAAGTCATCTTTGTTACCTATGAAAATTATTTTCGTCGGTAAAAACCATATTTCTTGTAGTCAACTTAAGGTTGTAAATATTTAATCTACTCTTAAGTTGAACATACTGCAATGGGAGCCGCTGGGTAGTAGTAAAATAAGCTTGAAAAAGTAAAGTAGACATGTAGACAGATGTGTTTGGCAATGGAAGCCCCTCACTGGGCTTCAGGATCCTTTAGGATTCTTCGCGTGGAATTTTTGGGCATGCAATCTCTTCCTTCACGAATCTAGAGGCTCTCAACCAGGAAGATCTTCGAAACGTTAGTAGCGACTAGATCTCAAATTTTCACTCTTACATGTAGGTGCTCCCTTATAGGACTCTCTCGATTCAATCGAGGGAGAATATCTTGCTTAACCACAATCATTATTATGGCGATCTGATATAGATCACCTAGTCCTCAACGGGAGTGGGATTTGACACCCAATACCAATGTGTTATCGGACTAGGTTGGATTTAGTTCTCCCGTTCTCTTAATCCCAATGGAATCATGGTTGCATCCCTAACCTGGATTATGTTTCTGCTCCTCTTGATCATGGCTCAATCCTAGGTTGCATTCGTACATAGATTGGCCTGATATGTGAATCTTCGAAATCCTCTATATCATTACCAATTCTCCGAACGTCTTTAGAAAAATCTCTCATTTTGGAAGGTATGTAGGAAGCAGCTCCTCAAATGAGATCATATCCAATGGTGAGATGCGATACACTCATCCAACGAGTCTTTTATAGTTGTATCAGGCATGTCCCATATTCAATGGGCATGTTTACCATGGCCATGTGGCATGTGACGGTTTGTCTCCCTACAGGGCTTGATAGGAGTTGTACCATTGCAATAATGACAGAATGTGTAACACAAAAGAAAAATTAGATGCAAATCTCCTTCGGATGTGATGTAGGGAAGGACGTGAGGTCGAGCACCGTCTTCCATAAGGGGGGATAACTATTCTGAATCCACAGAACTTCTCCAGACTCTTCACAGAGATGCCTCGAATCTGAATCCACGGAACTTTCCCTTTGACCTTGAAGGACAGTGTTTATTACCACTGCCTTCAACTTTAAGGAAAATTTATAGACGGTATTTTATTTCACAGCAGTAAAATTCCTTAAGTGTCAAAGAAAAATATCTAAAAAGTTGAAAAGTAAAGTCTCTTAATTCTGCTAGATACAATTTTACAACGAGGTACGGATATATTTTTAGATTTTTAGAAATATTAGTTTTAGAAAATAGTAAACCAATTTCATATTTACGATCCAATTACTATACTGCATGTGACACTATATAAGCAACTTATGTCGATTTTAAGCATGTGTGATTGTAACAGATTTAAGGGAATGAAGGGTCTATATTGATTAGAATTTAAACTTTGCATTGGTTGCAATTAGGGGTGTACACGGGTCAGGCCGAGTCGAACTGGGCTCAACTCGGCCAGGCCCATTCAACAGCCACACCAGGCTTGAACCCAGCCCAGCCCGGTCACCGGGCCAACATCTCCAGCCCGAACCCGGCCCGGCAACAATCGGGCGAGTTCGGGCGAGTTTCGAACCTTCGAGTTCGGGCCAATTTATGTACCATAATTACCAGTGCAGGAAATGGAAATCCAGGATTCTGTACCCTAATTACCAGCGCGGGAAATGTCAAATAGAAGCAGAAAATGCAGTGCAAGAAGAAGAAGAAATAACAGGGAAACGAAAAGAAACATACAAGAAACAGATTGCGAAATGAATCTAAGAAAAAAAAAATGGAAAACACCTATGGTTTGCTATAGAAGCTTGTTCTAATCTAATTAGAAATATTTAGATTGTATAGAAAACTTTGATGGCAAATCATTCAAGGGAGGTATCTGCCTAATCAAATTAACTTGGAAACTAACTCTTATTTAACCTTTTATTGGAAGAGAAATCAATCCAACCATGACTAGTTTCTAATTATAGGACCCACCATGGAAACCTTTTCTAAATCATTGACTAGCCAATTTGACTCTTGGTGGACCCCACTTGATATCATCAGCTGAACCCAAATTTTCATCATAACTGCATACTCTATTGTTAATTTGGTAATAACTTCAATATTTTTCTAAAGACACAATCTTTGGAACTGTTACAAAGATGATTTGATAGGCTATCCAATAGTAACAATTTGTGCAATTAGGACATCTGGCCCTTAAAAAGTTGCTCACAAAATAAATGAAGAAAACACATGCTTTTGTCAAAAGGGGAAAGCGAGTGGGAGAGGGACTAGGATTTTTAAAAAACAGGTATATATACCTAAAGGGCGAGTCGGGCCAAGTCGGGACGAGTCGAGTCGGGTTTCGGACCGAGTCGGGCCGAACTTGGACGTATTTGAACTCAGCCCAAACTCAGTTTCGGGCTGTAGAAAACGGCCCGTCCTGACCCGAACTCAGTTTTGGGTCGGGTCAAGTCGGGCTTTTTTGGGCCGGGTCGAGCGAGCTAGCCGGGCTAGCCCGATTTGTGTACACCCCCTAGTTGCAATAAGTTTTACTTACAAATAAAAAACTCTAAATGGAGAAGAATAAATATTATTAATTTTTAATTTGCACATTTTTGTGTGAGATTAAGACTTTTCTCATTGAGATAACTTGTGAATGTCCAATTTTGAAATTTTGATTTCTCATTGCTAGGTGGACTATAAATTGTCAAACTTCTACTTGATCAACATAAATTCTCACCGAATTCCTCATTCAATCCTAGTAATAATTATTCATCATTAGCTTACACCATCAACCTTTCATTGTTATCCATGATTCCAGCCCATCTTTTTTGACGATAAGAACAGCCGTGATCAGCAATCAAACATGGGATGGTCATCCGTGACTCCAGCACATCTTTTTGGAGAATAGGAACAGCCGTGACCAGCAATCAAACATGAGATGGGCATCCATGACTCCACATCTTTTTGGACGACAAACATGTGATGGTTGGAAAGAGAAAAGATAGGCTTGAGGAATTGCTCAATGCAGTTTGCTAAGCCGATGCCAGTGTCCATTCCCACTCATGCACACAAAATTGCACATGCCAGTATGGCCTGTACCAATTTGGTGTACAGGTGCTAGATCCTAGCCTTCCATCGGATGCTAAAGCTTTCTTAGATCATTTGAAATTCAGAGGGCACGTGTGAATGATTTTATTTTATTTTTAATTTTTGCCAGCTGACGATTTCTTTTGTAAACTAGCCTGGACTAGAAGTGAACAAGCCTGACTTTTGACCAGATGATTTAGAAAGTGGGGTGCACATCATTGAAAGCTCAGATCTTGCACATGTGCGCTATTTTGGCATGTGATGGTGGACTCAGATTGCTTAGGATAGAACACAGCACATCTTGGGTATACCTGACAGAACTTTGTGAACCCATCATGATGCGTATATTTTATCCACGCCGTTCATCCATTTTTCCGTATCATTTTGGGGGATGAACCAAAAAATGAGGCTGATCTCAAGCTCAAGTGAGTCACACCACAGGAAACAGTCAGGATTGAATATCTACCATTGAAAGCTTCTTGTGGTCACATAAGTTTTGAATCAAGCTGAATTTTTATTTTATTGAAGGCCTGTCCATGTCTGTGTGACCTTATGAATAAATTGGATGGCAAATAAACATTATGATGGGCTTAGGAAGGTTTCAACAGCAGGCGTCATTATTCCCATTGCCAGGCGTTATTATTCCCATTGCTTTCTACAGTGTGGTCCACATGAGCTTTAGATCTGCCTCATTTTGGGCTAAACCCCTAAAATGATATGGCAAAAGGAATGGACGGCCTCGATAAAAGACATAGATCATAGTGGGGACCACAAAGTTTTGTCGTGTACACAGTATGGATGTTGGCGCTGTGATTACACTACACAATCCGAGTCCTGCGGGAAACGGATTGTCTACTCCCCTGCCACCAGCCCGCGGCTGATGCTCGGTGCTATGTGGGCCCTACCATGATGTATGTGTTTCATCTATTCCGTTCATCCATTTTTACAGGTCATTTTAGGGCTTTATCCCAAAAATGAGAGGAATATAAATATCAGGTAGACCACACCACAGGAAAGCAATAGTGATTGGATGTCTACCATTAAAATCCTCTTAAGGCCTACTGTACTGTTTATTTGACATTTAATCTGTTGATTAGGTCATACAGACCCATATGAATGGAAAAAAAACAAATACCAGTTTGATCCAAAACTTTTATGGCTCCTAAAAAGTTTTTAATAATTGACGTTCATTCAACACTGTTTCTTGTAATATGGCCCACCTGAGATTTGGATATACCTTATTTTTTGTCTCATACCATAAAATGATCTAGAAAAATAGATGGATGGCATGGATGAAACACATACACTATGGTAGGGCACACACAGCACCGACCACCAAACATTGGCCGGTGGCAGGGGAGTAGCCAATCCGTTTACGGATGACATGAATCAGGTGGTGGAATTTGGATCGTGTATCGTACTGAGTAAACTCTCTTAGGCTCACCATAAATGTATGTGGTTTATCTACACTGTTAATCCATATTTTTCAAATCATTTAAGGGGTTGAGACTAAAATTGAAGTATTTACAAAGCTCAAGTGGACGAAACAACGGGAAACAATGTAAATAATTACTTCCACCGTTGAAACCTTGATAGGCCACACAGTGATGTTTACTTGTCATCCAACCTGTTAATAATATCACAAAAACATGGATGAAAAGAAAACACAAATATAAGCTTGATCCAACACTACAGTGGCCCTTTAGAAATTTTCAATGGTAGACGTTTACTTAACACCATTTCCCTTGGTGTGGATCATTTAAGCTTTAAATTAGCTTCTTCTTTTTTTTTTTTTTTTTTTTTCAAGCCCTAAAATTATCTCTTAAAATGAATACGATTCGATAAAATATAAAAATCAAGGTACACCTCCCAGAGTTTACTAAGCGTACTGAGTTACTCACTACGCAATCCGCTTCCCCAGTAGTGTTGCCATCGGACGTTGATTGCGTACTACCCTCGCCCGACGGATTACCGTCCGGGCAGGGATGTGTGGGGTCCACTGTGATGTAAGTGTTTTATCCATGCCGTTTATCATTGTTCTCAGATCATCTTAGATAGGAACCAAAACATGCGGCAGGTACAAGCCTTAAGTAGACCACAAAGTGGGGATTGAACATCCACCATTAAAAACTTCTTTAGAGCTAGAGAAGTTTCGGATCAAGCTGATATTTGTGTTTTCACTTCATCCACGCGTGCATGACCAAGGCTTTATGGTTAAAAAAAACATGATCGTGGCCCTTAGAAAGGTTTCAATGGTTAGTGTTATTGTCATTGCAGCTTCCTTTGGTGTAGCCCATTGGAGCTGTGGACCTGCTTCATTTTTTTAAAATCGTACCTTAAGATGATCTGAGAAAAGTAATGAACGGCGTGGATAAAACACTTACATCATGGTGGGCCTCACAAAGCTGGACGCAATCCGTGTCAGTTGGCATCTCGGTGTTTTGCGGCGCTGTGGGCTCCAACGTTATGCATGTGTTCTGTACCATCACCATCTCTCTGCTTTGCTCCCTCACTTTAGGGCATGAACCTAAAACAAGAGAAATAGTAGTGATTGAATGCCTATCATTAAAAACTTCTTCAAAGTCATAAAAGTTTTGAATTAAGTTTACAGTTCAAACTTTTGTTTTCCCTCCATCGAGGTCTGAATGACCTTATCAACACACGTTAAATGACAAATAAACATTGAGTAGGACTTAGAAAAACTTCAACAGTGGGTGTCATTTAACCCACTATTTTCTGTTGTTTGGCCCACCTATGCTTAGGATCTGCTTTATTTATGTGTTCATGACTTCAAATAAGTGATAAAAATGGATGAACGGCTTGGATATAAAACACATACACCACGTTGGCCTCACAGATCCCAACACATCAACACAACCGCTGGCGGCAGCGTTGGCTGGCCACGGTTTTGGTGAGCTCGGGTCCACGAAGTTTTTGGATCCATTCCTGTGGGGCCTACCTTAATGTATGTGGCATAAATCCATGCTCTCTAACCATTTTTGAAATCTCGATTTTGAAATGATTGCAAAATTGAAGAAGGCATAAATCTCAGGCGGACTAAACCATAAGAAACAGTGGTGATTGACCATTAAAAACGCACTGTAGGTTACGAGAGTTTCGTAGGAAGCTGATATTTGTGTGAAGCTGATATTTGTGTTGTCCTTTTATACACGTCTTTGTAACCTTATTTGTGTTGTCCTTTCGTATACGTCTTGTGACCTTATTATCCGGTCGAATGGAAAATAAGCATTCTGATGACTCTTAAGAAATTTTAACGGTGGGTATTCAATCACAATTGTTTCCTGTCGTCCCCACCACAATTGTTTCCTGTCGTGTGGTCTACTTAAGATTTGGATCTGCTTCATTTTTTTTCATCGTACCCCAAAATTATCGGTAGAAACGGATGGACGGCGTGTATGTAAGGCACATACGTCAATGTGGGCCTCACAATCCACCCACCTCGGTTTGTGGAATCCACCGAAGCTGCCAACGACTGTTGGCAACACCACCTGTGCTGCCACGTACAATGCAAGAGATAGAGATGAAAACGGGACGCGGATTTCCTACCTTTTGCAAGAAGTTACTGCGCTGGAACCAGGTGGGCCATTGTTATGTTTGCGAGAAATTTATCCGTCCATCCGTTTCGTGAGTTTATTTTAGGACATTATGAAAAAAAATTAACTGGACCGAATGATCAAGTAAACTAAAAACGTGAGAAATGATCGTCCACAGTTAAAATATTCGTGGGGCTATAGAGGTTTTGAATTATGTTTATTTTTGTGTTTTCAGTTCATCCCAGTGGGAATGACTTTATGGACGGTATGAATGGCATGTAAACATCATTGACATGCTCAGGGAGGTTTCAATGGTAGGAATTTCCCTAACTACCTTTCCTTTAGTAGGGCCCACTTTAAGCCATGGATCTTTCTCACTTTTCTTCTCATATCCTAAAATTTCCCTAACTACCTTTCCTTTAGTGTTGAATGAACGGTGACCGTTAAAATGTTTTAGGGGCCATAAAAGTTTTGGATCAAGCTTGATATTTATTTTTTCCCTTCATCTGGGTCTTTATGACCCAATCAATAGATTGGATGTCAAATAAACAGTACATTGGGCCTTAGGAGGATTTTAATGGTGGATATCCAATCATTATTGTTTTCCTATGGTGTGGTCCATTTGATATTTATATCCCTATCATATTTTTCATCAATCCATAAAATGATATGTAAAAATGGATGAACCGAATGGATGAAACAAATACATCATATTGGGGCCCACAGAGCACCGACCATCAGCCGCGGGGCTGGTGTAAGGGGGAGTAGCCAATCCGTCTCCTGAGTCTTCGGCTTCCGTCATCAACCTTCGAGCGTCTTCAAGTCAGGGGCACATGTCTTTCTTTCTGGATGAGATGAACTCAACATTGAAACGTTGCAGGGTTGATTAGAGAAAATATCAACTTTTGTCCAGCCCTGCTCATGCACATGCAGCACGTGACAATATGGCCATGGGTGCAAGATCAGATCTGTCCATGGGATGGGAAATCTTTATTAGATCATTTGGTCCAAAATTCCGAGGGCAAGTAGAACATCTGAATGATTTTTTTTTTTCCCAGCCGTTGATTTTCTTTTATTTATAAACTATAGCATATATTAAGAGTGAACCAGCCTAATTTTTGGCCAGATGATCTGGAAAGTGGGGCGCACATCATGAAATGCTTAGATGTTGCACACGTGTGCCATGTTGGCATATGAAGGCGTGGTGTGGACGTAGTAAACCTCTACACCAGATATCGATTCGATGAGAGTTGCAACCACATAAGCGAGCCAAATGCATCTCCGACTCGGCGGTCTTCAAAGGCGGCCAAATGGAATGAATGGAATGGATTATGAAGTATTCTCGTCCATTACTTATTTTGGACTAATTAGTCTTTCAGTGGTTAGTCATAAGCTATAGCCCAAACGGTTAAGGATCATTCGGTCAATGTGATATTTGGCTGTAGGCTCTCCAATTGAGATTTTAGTAATGTCACATATGACATGGTTAATTAGTCTTAAGTGGTTAGCCATAAGCCACGCTCAAACGGGGAGGATTGTTGGGTCAATGTGATATTTAGCCGTAGGCTCTCTAATTGAGATTTTAGCTACATCACAAATGATCCTTTTCATGTGCAAGCAGGCCTTTGCGACTCCACTCGAGATTTTGAGTCACCATTCTTGTACCACCTAATGGCCCGTTTGGGAGCTTGTAAATGGAGCTAAGAGGTAAATGAATTGGGAGTAACTGACTTACAAAGTTGTATTGGAATGGTAGTAAATAAAATGTATTAAAATTCAAAATATTGTGTTTGGATGGGAGTAAATTGGAGGAAATGGAAAACATTTGAATTTTTCAATATATTTATTGCCTCCGATTCAGTCAGTTAAAGCCACTCGTGCGATAAAGGGCTTGGATCGGAAGTACGTGTGCATGTATGATTGTGCAGGTATGCCAGAGTCTACTCAACTCAAAGGTTTTGATTGAATTGGTCAGTACTCCTGCGTTGAGATTGTCATATTGGAGACTGGATCAAAACTCAGAGTTTTGAGAAAGGGAAGAATGAATTCTTTTTGCTTTGTACCAGTGATTAGAGAATCAGCCGGTTTAAGGACTTTTTATCTCACTAGTGCTTTGATGTGATATTCTCAATCAAACTAAAATATTCATGCATAATAGAATAAAGACTAATATAAATATGATCGATCTTTATTGATGTACTGTCCCTATTATAATTGCCAGGCCTCACGCTCTTAATATTAAAGCAAAAAGAAAAGAAAGATAAATATCTGACCCACCTATCAGAACAACCAGTCGAGGTAAGTGGTCATCAAGATATGACTAGGGTATGAACAAATGAATTGGAACTTAGATGGATATAGGGATCTAACAACTTAAGGTTACAAATATTTAATCTACTCTTAAGGTAAATGTACTACAGCGGGAGCCGTTGACAGTATCGAATCAAGATAGAAAAAGTAAAATAGACATGAAAGTAAAGTGTGTGTGTGTGTGTGTGTGTGTGTGTGTGTGTGTGAGAAAAGGTACTATGCGCTCGAGCTGATGGGAACGTCCCATGAGATCGTGCTGTGTGGGCCCCACTGTGATGTGTTTCAAACATCTACCCCATCAATCAGATGCACCATTCCATCGTGGGCCTAGGTCTCAAAAATCAAGTCAATACGTTACTTGTGTGGGCCACACCATATACAGAAGTTAAGAGGGGTTGTGCACCATTAAAACATTCATAATCATTTTTGGGCCCTCCGAGATGTGGTTTGAAAATCCAGACCATCCATTATGTGTGTCCCACTTGGATGAGGGTTCAAACCAAGTTTCAGACGCATGCAAATTTCAGGTGGGCCGCACCAAGTGCTTTTATATGTTTTTGGCATGTCTTCACATGATTTTAGATGGTATGGCCCACCTGAGTTCCGTATACGGCTGATTTTTGGGATATCCCATAATTTAAAGGGGGCCCATCAAATGCACAGTGTTGATTATCGACACGCATCACAGTGGGGCCCACACAGCTCGACCTCATGGGATCTTATCGTGAGCTCGAGTGCATAGTACCTTTTCCCTATGTATATCTGTGTGTGTGTGTGTGGCGTGGGTCCTCAAGCTTTTCTTCGGATATTCCTTTTATAACTTTCTCAAGGTAGTGGAAGTCCCTCGCTGCGCTTCGGGATCCTTCAGAATTCTTCGTGTGGGCCTTCTAGGCATGCAATCTCTTCCTTCATGGATTTGGAGGCTCTTAACTAGGTAAATCTCCAAATTGTTAGTAGTGACTGAATCTCAGATTTTCACTTTTACATGTATATGCTCCTCTACAAGACTGTTCGATTAAGAGAGCATCTTTCACTTAATCACAGTCATTTACTGTGGCGATTTGATGTAGATCACTCAGTCCTCGATGGGAGTGGGATTTAACACCCGATACCGATCTTTTATCAGACTAAGTTGGATCTAGTTCCCCCATTCTCTTGATCCCGATGGGGTCATGGTTACGGACCCAACCCGAATGACAAAAATCTGATTATAACTAGAGTGACCGTCCATTAGGGACATGATCTTGTGTCATGCAACCTTATTAATTAGTTGATCCACCATGGGCATAGGGTACTCATTTTTTGGGATTACAAGATTTAAGTTTATGAAATCGATGCATACCCTCAATTTCTTATTTTTCTTAATCACAGGTACTATGTTAGAGATCCAATTAGTGTACCAGATTGATTTAATAAACCATGCCTTCAATAACATATATATATATATATATATATATATATATATATATATATATCTTCTTTAATTTTTACAGTGACCTACCTCTACGGTCATCCTCTCTAGTGGTTGCTTGAATGGCTTGAAATTTTCATTGATTGGGATATGATGTTCAACTAGGGCTCAATCTAACCTAGGCATCTTGTGTTAGTCCCAAGCGAAACGGTCCTTTTTGAAGCTCATGTTGACGAGAAACTCTTCAGGGAATATCTGTTGATGGAACGCCTGGAGGAAGCCGGGTGGGGGCCTGTGTTTGAGGGAACGTATCGTGCAAATATGGGTATTGTCCGAGCTTTCTATGCCCACATTCGAGAGCCTACGTTGGAGCCATTACAGTTTAAGATTCCCGTGGGAAGGGATTGGGAAACCACAATTGATGCCGGCTTGATAGCTCGACTCATGGGAATACCACTTGGCCAAGCCCACACAAGTGAGACGAATCTGAAGAGTGCACGTGAAAGAGACCGCAACATGCATTTCCTGTGTGGCCAACTGGTTCATTGGCAGCCAAACAATAACCTCTTAGAGTCTAATATGACGGATGACTTCCTCCTACTTCATCACATCTTCACGTTCAACGTCTACCCCGGATGGGGCAATCGCAGTGAGTGCATGCATCTGATGGTAGATTTCCTGTACAAGGTGGGGCAGGGAGAGAAGTTATGCGTGCCTACGTATGTTCTGCGTCAGATAGTTCTTACCGCGCGCTCGAGTAGGGCGTCTGATTCACTCTCCTTCGTCCGGCTTATACACAAGATTGCACATGAGTTCGGCTACAGACTTGGCACAGAAATCCCAGTGCCGCAACATTTTATCAACGAAACTACTCTCAATCATATAAGAATCGGGCCCCAATAGCGACAAGCCCGACTTGATGAGGGTGAGACAGCTAGCGAGGAGTATGAGAGCGAAGAAGAAAGTAGAGAAGAGATAGAGGAGGAACAGGAAGAGGAAGTGGAGGCTCAGGACACGGAGGAGAGTTCCCCTCCTATGGCACCGGAGCATGGCACTGATCGAGCTCGCTTAGCTCGACTTGAGGAGGGCCAAGCTACCTTGCGACAGGATATTGTTGATCTCCGGGCCCTTTTGAAACATAAGTTCTGGTAGGTGATTTGCACCTTGAAGACTATCCTGTGTTGTCTGCAGGATAAGGGTGCCCCTCCCCCATCACCAGATTCGGATCCCTAGTCTTCCGTACCGTTGTCTTGTAGCTTGTTTGTTGCTGCTTTAGGATGTTTGCGTTTAAATAATTCGTGGGCTTAGTGGTGTAGAAGGTAGAAAGTGTGTTTGGGTTGAATAGTTCATAGCCACATGCGTTCCTGTCATGATTCATGTTGAACTGTATTCCATGTATTGCGACAAATTTTGGTAAATGAATTGCATGCAGTCTCTTTTTCTAGGAAGTGTGTGGAATGCTTAAAGGATTGTGTATTGCTATGCTACATCTTACACAAGTTGCGCCCTATGTCATATAGGGAATGACACCTAAGGTCACGCGAAGCACGAGGGACACCTACGAGTAGTCTTGGATGCTCTCAGGAAGAACCAGTTGTTTGCACAGTATAAGAAGTGCGACTTCTGGAAAGAGGAAGTCAAGTTCCTGGGACATGTGGTGTCCAAGGAAGGGTTAGCGGTGGACCTTGCCAAGGTAGCCACGGTTCAGGACTGGGGACAGCCCGGTTCAGTCACAGAGGTGAGGAGCTTTCTTGGTCTGGCTGGGTACTATCGACGGTTCATTCGGGACTTTTCCAAGATAGCCAGGCCTTTAACTCAGTTGACACGGAAGGATCTTCAGTTTGCCTAGAATGAGGAGGCAGAAGCTACTTTTCAGGAACTGAAGGACATGTTGACGACCACCCCGGTGCTAGTAATACTAGAGCAAGGGGTTGGGTATACAAGATATACCGACGTGTCTCGTGTTAGGTTGGGTTGTGTCCTTATGCAGAAGGACAGGGTGATTGCTTATGCCTCGAGACAGTTGAGGAAGCATGAGGAGAATTACCCTACGCATAACATCGAGTTAGTGGGGGTCATATTTACATTAAAGCTCTGGAGACATTACCTCTACGAGGAGTTCTAGCTCTTTTATGACCACAAGAGCCTTAGTAGCCTTAAGTATATATTCACTCAGCGGGACTTGAATATGAGGCAGCGCCGATGGATGAAAACCTTGAAGGAATTCAAGTTCGAGGTCTCCTACCATCCTGGCAAAGCTAACCTTGTGGCAGACGCGTTGAGCCACAAGAAGGCGGTGGCTTTTGCAGCTCCATTGATGATAGCAGAGTGGGACATGGTTGAGTTTGTGCGTGATTTTGAGCATAAGCTCACCGTGGAGGAACCGTTTGAGTGCGTCGTACACATTTGGTTGCGGCCACTTATTGATGACCGAATTATTGTGGCCCAGAAAGACGATGAGCTACTGATTGAGCTTAAAAAGTTGGCTAGCGAGGACGATGATGTCGAGTGGAGTGTTGATATGAATGGGGGCCTGCGTTACCTTGGCCGCCTATGTGTCCCAAACATTCCTGACTTGAGACGGGAAGTTCTTAAGGCAGCTCACAGTTCGAAGCTTGCGATGCATCCTGGTAGCACAAAGATGTATCAAGATATGAAAAAGTCGTATTGGTGGGACAATATGAAGGTCCATATCACAGATTATGTGTCTCGTTGTCTCACATGTCAGCAGGTCAAGGCAGAGCATCGCCGACCTCCTGGACTCCTTCAACCCATGCCCATAGCTGAATGGAAGTGGGACTTCATCTCTATGGACTTCATCTTGGGGCTATCGAAGACGAAGAAAGGTTATGACTCTATTTGGGTGATCGTGGACCGATTAACGAAATTGGCTCACTTCCACCCGATTAAAGTCACAAATTCTGCAGACGAGTTAGACAGGCTATATATCAGGGAGATTGTACGTCTGCATGGAGTTCCTTTAGAGATCGTGTCTAACCGAGACACGCGATTCACATCTATCTTCTGGACTCACTTCCAAGAAGTGATGGGTGTGAAGCTAAAGTTTAGCACCGCGTTCCACCCACAGACCGACGGGCAGACGGAATGGGTGAACCAGATTTTGAAAGATATGCTACGGGCTTGTGTTTTGGACTTTAAGGACAGTTGGGATGATTATCTTCTGTATGCCGAGTTCGCCTACAATAACAGTTTTCAAACGAGTATTGGCATAGCTCCATATGAGGCCTTGTATGGGCGCCCCTGTCGAGCACCGCATTGCTGGGCAGAGGTTGGCGAGCGTAGTTTGATTGGCCCAGAGTTAGTACAGGCGACCTCAAAGAAGATCGACATTATTAGGCGTCGACTTCTTACAGCATAGAGCAGATAGAAGAGCTACGTCGATACGAGGCGGTGACCGCTGGAGTTCGAGGTTGGAGATCATGTGTTTCTTAGAGTTTCCCCTATAAAGGGAGTCCTTTGATTTGACCAGAAGGGGAAGCTTACGCCACGGTTCATTGGCCCATTCCAGATATTAGACCGAGTGGGTGTGGTGGCTTATCGCTTGGCTTTGCCCACACCACTTGATGGCGTACACAACGTATTTCATGTTTCCATGCTGAAGAAATACGTCCTGATTCTTCCTACATTATTAGATGGGAGCAGGTGCAATTGAGTGAGGACGCTACATATGTACTGCGACCGACACGTATTCTAGACAGGAATGAGCAGGTGTTGCATAGCAAGGTCATCCCACTTGTGAAAGTATTGTGGACGCATCACACTGAGGAAGAGGCTACTTGGAGACAAGCCGAGGTCCGTAAGAACTACCCTCAGCTTCTCGAGGAGTACGAAAAGGTACTAATTTTGAGGATAAAATTTCTCTTTAAGGGGGGTAGATTGTTACGACTCGAAAAATTCTGTACAAAGACCTGAGTACCACCTCGGGCAGAATCACTCAGGACCAAATCCTTTAGAAATTAGACAAGAATTAACTAGTGCTAAACTAGTTTACTTGTGGAATTAGCACTAATCACTTTAAATACGATCTGTAAGACCCAAAACTTATAGAATCATTGACGCTAGGTTACCATAAAATCTAGGATCTGTAAGACACAAAACTTATAGAATCATTGTTCTCGGGAGCACATTGAAACTCCGTATCGGACGTGGACCGCACGTCGAAAGTCCGACAACCGCGAAACCATACCGTTATGACCACTTAGTTGGAGTTGACTACCACCTTGAAAATCAAGTCCTAATTGTGTCCAGAAACGCACAACTTGGACCCGGAGCGAAGTGTGTGAGAAAAGTGAATATCTTTAGAAAATAAATTCGGATTTAAATAAATTGAGTTGTGTTGCTTGCGCACCAAAAATAAGGACTCGGACTGTCAGAATCTGACCCAAATACACCCTCGGATCGGGGAAAATTTTTCATACATAGCAGTGTGCCTATGGCCCTGATCGAGTGCTGGTGACCGTTGAACTGAAATTGGTCCGCCACGGTCGATCTGGAAATCCGATCGGACTAAAAATTTAACTTGACATACATCCACTATCAGGGAGCTTAAGTCCGACCACACGGGGAAAATGAGGCTCCGGAAGTGCTCCGTTGAGCTGAAACAGACAAGTTTTGGTTATAACCTAAGTATACCTTGACCTTAGGGCCATTGAGTTCAGAAAAGAGCCTATATAAGGGCTTTAAACCCTCTGCCATCCCATACCTACGAATTCGAGAAACCCTAAGGAGAGAAGAAAGAAGAAAGAGAAGGATAGAGAGAGAGGGAAAGTGAGTGAAAGAGAGGGAGTGGTTCTGGAGAATTGTTCCTGTTATTCTACGTGCTTGTCCATCACTACCAAATACCTATTCCAGTGATTCTGATTTCGTTCTTAGGTAAGAAAACCTAATCCTAATCTATTCTAGGGTTTCAATTGTTGCAAGTAGCGAAATAGCTTACTTAACTCATGCTATAGGTTGTCATTCCATCGTTGACGAAGACTTAGAGTCTCTATCGAATTCGTTACACTTCTACGGTGTAAGGTACAAACTATAGGCGTATAGGTTATGGTTTCCAAAGCTTTCAATGTTTGTTAATGATAGATTCCTGACGTGGATGCTATTTCACATGCAAAATGCGATG
This sequence comes from Magnolia changhungtana, assembly GCA_030180095.1. NCBI lineage: Eukaryota > Viridiplantae > Streptophyta > Magnoliopsida > Magnoliales > Magnoliaceae > Magnolia > Magnolia changhungtana. The sequence continues at coordinate 187,557 of JASAUF010000487.1, forward strand.
TCTGTCTTGCATTTCAGTTATATATGAACTATATGGAGTTTAGCGTATTCTTTGTATTTGTAGAAAGTACCATATATGTATGAAATTTGAAAGTGTGTTTGCCATGATTAATTGCCATGTGTATATACTAGTTATGCGTGTAACAACTCCTTGGCAAAAGGATTCGCCCTAATATATGTTTGGACCAACTTACGTTTGTAGGCTAATAAGTGTAGTCTAGGTGTTTGTGAAAATGCTTATATAAGTAAGTACTTAGGAGATAGTGCTTTAGGTGGGTGTTGAGATAGGATTCTCAACTACCTTAGGGATGTGTATGATTTCCTCCATGCAAGTTGTTTAGTTTCCTCGCTTTACTTGTGAAAGCCATGTGTATGGATTCTTGTTCAGGTTGCATCTTATAACATGCTTGATAATATGATTGGAATACTTGGTTACTCCTGTTCTGACTACTTCACCTACTTATTGGTTAAGGTTGAATGTGTATAGGGCTATGCTATGGTCCAGACAATCGGTAACAGGCTTTGAGTTTGTGGCTGAGATTTATTCACCACGTAGGACGTGTTTGACGAACCCGAGTCGTACTAGAGTGGTAGGCAGTGGTTAGGCTATACGGAGTGTTTACGCACTTCATGTCGATTAACTTAAAGTGCGCTCGTAATAGTCTAGCTCGTCAAGTAACCTGATTGACCCGATGTATGTTCACCATGTATGGACGCTCCTGCTTGAACCTAAGGTACTAAACTCACCAGTGGAAACCCTGTTAACCTTGGTACCTCGATCCACTAAGACTCATGAGCCGGACATGGTGGTATATGACACTGTGGTCGAGCTATTGGCCTACGTTAGGGCGACGAGCCTTCCCGTAGTGATCAGTGAGTAACATCACCTCGTGAGCCGAATACGGTGGTATGAGACACTGTATTCGAGCTGTCGGCCTACACTGATCAGGTGACGAGCCCTTTGTGGTGACCTCGAGCATACTCTGAGACTGCGATGAGGTGATGAGCTTTTCCGTAGCAACTAAAGTATAAACTAGGCCTGCACTGATCAAAGGACGAGCCATTTGTAGCGACCTAGAACCGTAACATCGTATGAATTTGCTAGGACTGACGACCCTAGAATGGATCATTGTTTGGAAAATGATATAAGGGAGGTACCTTAGTTTCCCAATCATGTTGTATGAAAGGGACTAATAAGAACTTGGTAATCACGCTCATAATATCGCACTGCATGTGCCCCCGGGTTGAAGAGCATAGAGGGAAGAAAGCATAACGCGACCGTAAGATAGTGTCGCACGAGGGAGTGTAGGCAAGGGCATACATAATGAATACATTTCATCCTTGCATTAATAAGAGTATCTAGGAATGTCTGATATGTCTACTTTATCATTACTGTTTGACTGGGTTGATAACATGTTAACCTTTGCTCTATGATTCCACTGAGTTGATCACTCACTCTCACGTTCTGGGACAGTGTTCTGAACACCCACCAGACTTTGTCTTAGTTGCAGATGACGATGCGACCCAGGAGGCGGAGCCTGATTACTATGGCGATCAGGATGCGTTCTCGTATATGCAGTTCTCCGGCGGTTTCGCTTACGTCGTCCTGTTCGGCGGGGCTACAGGGCTTATCATTGTAGTTGAACTATTTTTGACATTTTGACTCTTGAACTATTACATGTATATGGTGACTCAGTGATGTGTTCATACTCTGGAGACCGATAGTGATTCTTTTTTGCTCATATACGTTTATATACATCTTTCAGTCTTCTACTTGTGTTATATAAATTGATCTGGAGTATGAATTACTGTTTTGGTATAATCTCACTCATGATTAATGCACTAACACAGACAACAATTAATCATAAGAATATATGTTGCATAAGTGATGTTTTGGAACTCGGGAGTTGAGTTGCTACTCGACCCTCAATTTTCAAGGCGTTACAATACAATAACATATTATATTATTACATAATATATATATTGTCGGTATATATCTTGTGAGCGATCACGTGGATTCCACCTCAATTTATGTATCTGATATGCACCGTACAGAGGTACTGGATGGTGGTAGCTACCTTAAGATGTGTTTTATCAACATTGTCCATCTAGTAAGCTTTGTGGGTCCCACCGTATAACGTCAGCAAGTTTCTGTGGGGTCCACATACGAGGTATGTGTTGTATCCTCACCATCCAGCATAAGCACAGTGGAATTCCACCATGAAGTATGTGTTTCTCCACCCCGTCCATTCATTGGACGTGGCCCCACCATGGCAGTATTTGGGGCCCACCTTGATTTAATGTATTGCATCCACACCGTCCAACCCATGGACGATGGATGCGGATTAACTGGAGTACCTCAAATAGAACTGCCCTAGGACCTTATTCTTCTGTGATTAGGGCGTAATTTAATCAAGTATTAATAGCTTGAATCACCTTCGATACAAATTACAAAGGCCCGATTACCACCTCAGGCAGAAATCATACAGGACTAAATCCTTTAGAAAGTAGGCGAGTATTAGCTAGTGCTAAACTAGTTTACTTGTCAAATTCATACTAATCACTTTAAATATGATCTGAAAGACCCAAAACTTGTAGAATCATCGACGTTACATTACCCTTTAATCTAGGATCAATCTCATTACTCAGTTGCTCTCGGGAGCACATTGAAACTTCGTATCAGACTTGGACCGCACGTCAAAAGTCCGATTACCTCGAAACTAAACGATTATGACCGCCTTACTGGGCTTGACTACCATCTAAGAAATCAAATCCAGATAGTGTCCAGAAACGAACAACTTAAGCTCAGAGCGAAGTGTGTGAGAAATGTGAATATTTTTAGAAATGATATCCGCATTTAAGTAATCTGAGACTTGTCGCTTGCGGTCCGAATATAAGGATTCAAACCATCAAAATCTGACCCAAATACACCCTTGGATCAGGAGAAATTTCCTATACATGGCAGTGTACTTATGGCTCTGATCGAGTTTCGGTGACCGTCGAACTGAAACTGGTCCGCCGCAGTTGATCTATAAATCCGATCAGACCGAAAACTTAACTCGCCCTAGATCCATGGTCAGGGAGCTTAATTTTTACCACACATAGAAAGGGGACCTCTAGAAGTGCTCCGTTGGATCGGAACAAGCCTCCTTTAGCTATAACCTAAGTATACCTTGGCCCTGGGGCCATTTCCATCAATTTTAGGCCTATATAAGGGCCTTAAGCCCTCACTCTCTCATCCCATACGAATTTGGGAAACCCTAGGAGAGAGAAGAGAGGAAAGAGAGAGAAGAGAGAGAGAGAGAGAGGATTGGAGTTCATCCCTGGGATTCAATCACATCACTCTACGTGCCTTACCACCACTTACATCTTTGCTCTCTTGGCTACCGATCCCGTTCTTAGGTAAGAAATTCAACCCCTAATCTATTCTAGGGTTTCAAATAGTTGAAATGATGAAATAGCTAACCTAGTTCATGCTATAGGTTGTCATCCTATCGGTGACAAAGACTACGTGTTTAAAATAATTCCGTTACGCGTTTACCGCGTAAGGTGCGGACTATAGACGTATAGGTTATGGTTTTCAAAGCTTTCAATGTTGGTTAATGATAGATTCCTGACGTGGATACTATTTCACATACAAAATGCGATGTCTGTTTTGCGTTTCAGTTATATACGAACTATGTGGAGTTTAGCATATTCTTTGTATTTGTAGAAAGTCCCGTATACGTATAAAATTTGAAAGTGTGTTTACCATGATTAATTGTCGTGTGTATATACTAGTTATGCGTGTAACAACTCCTTAGCGAAAGGATTAGCCCTAATACATGTTATATCAACATACGTTATGTATGTTATTAAGTGTAATCTAAGTGTTTGTTGAAATGACTGAATGAAGATGAAATCATGATTTGTGCCTGTATGTGTAGTATAAGTGTTGGATAAAATGTCTGTATGAGTAAGTATTTGGTGACTTGTACTGTCTATGGGCATTGAGATAAGGTTCTCAACTACCTTAACTACGCGTATAAATCCTTCTATGTATATCTTATATTATATTGTTTGATTACTTATGAAATGCATATGGGTGAATGCATGTTTGTATTATATTTCATAAAATTCTCGAACAGTTGTAGGATTTGACTTACTTACTGCTTGATTATCTAACATGAATTCTTGTTGGTATTGAGTGTGGTTGGGACTATGAAGTAGTCCAGGCAATCGGTAACAGATTTCATTTTTGTGGCTGAGGTTGTTTTGCTACAAAGGATGTGTCGATGAATCCGAGTCGTACTACGGTTGTCGACTGTGGTTAGGCCATACGGAGTGCTCACGCACTTCATGTCGATTAGCTCGATGTGCACTCGTACTAATCGAGCTCGTCAAGTACCCCGATTTTCCTATTGTATGTTCACCATGTATGGACACTAATGTTTGAACCTAAGGTACCAAACTCACCGGTGAAACCCTGTTAAACCGTGGTACCTCGATCCGCTAAGACTCATGAGCTAGACATGGTGGTATGGGACACCGTGGTCGAGCTGTCTACCTACGCTGTGACGACGAGCCTCCCCGTAGTGACCAGTGAGCAACCAAAGCTCGTGAGCTGAATACAGTGGTATGGGACACTGTATTCTAGCTGTCGGCCTATACTGATAAGGTGACGAGCCCTTTGTAGTGACCTCGAGCATACTCTGAGTCTACGTGGAGGCGACAACCCTTCCGTAGCAACAAGAGTATAAACTAGGCCTGCACTGATTAGGTAACGAGCCCTTTGCAGTGACCTAGAACCGCAATATCGTATGAGATTTACTAGGACTGACGACCCTAGAATGGATCATTATTGGGTATTGATATAAGGGAGGTACCTTAGTTTCTCAATCCTGCTGCATGAAAAGGACTAATAAAAACTTGGTAATTATGCTCATAACATCGCACTGCATGTGCCCCGGGTTGAAGAGCACAGAGAGAAGAAAGCATGCCTCGACCGTAAGATGGTGTCGCACGAGGGAATGTAGGCGAGGGCATACATCATGAATACATTTCATCCTTGCATTAATAAGAGTATCTAGGAACGTTTGATTATACTGCTTTATCATTACTACTTGACTGAGTTGATAACATGTTAATCTCTGCTTTATAGTTCCACTGAGTTAATCACTCACTCCCACATTACGGGACAGTGTTGTACACACCAACCAGACCCTGTCTTAGTTTCAGATGATGGCGATGCTTGCGAAACGGAGCTGGACTTTTATAATGATGAGGAGGGTTTCTCCTGTGTGCAGCTATCAGGCGGGTTTATGTAGACCATCTCCTGATCGACGAGATTATAAGGTTATTGATTAGACGCCATTACACTTTAGTTTGCACTTTTGGAACACCCGTGGATATTCATTTTGTTCATTTTTGGTGTATACATGTCTATATTTAACTTGGTAACATGTTCATACTTTGGAGACTTACAACAGTTTATAAATTTTATATATCTATCACAATCTTCCGCTTGCGTAATTTAACTGTCTCTAGAGTATGATATGTTGTTTTGGTCTAATCTCATTCATGTTTCAATGCACTCATCATAATCATCATTATCTATGTTGCATAAGTGATGCGCTGGAACCTGGGAGCTGAGTTTTGCTCGACCCCCAATTTTCAAGGCGTTATCTATGTTGCATTGTGGGTTGTGATTACTACACTCATCATAATCATCAACGCAATGCCATAATCATACAATGTCAAAATAGGTGCAAGGTCATGAATCATATGTTATCAGAGAAAGCGAAAATACTGGCAAGTCCATGAGTCAAGTAATATCAGGATACACGATACAGATTAACTATACAAATGAGGAGTAATAAAGAGTAAAATATCAGATACCGTACCTAAATCATATAAATATAGAAACACAAGTAACCCAAAATGTCATATGCCGTAAATGTAATGCAATATGCGGTGCAAATGGAATAACCATGCTGGAGTGTGAAGTCGAGATGATAGTACGTAGTATCGCAAGCTATGAGGTCTATCACAAGGGACTTGTATCCAAACCATTCCCATACCTAAATTTGGATAGTTAGACTCAATGTGGTAAACTCCTGATCTCAGGTCAGTCACGCGTCCAACCGAAATCCTTGCCATACGAAGGTACACAACAATTAGTTACGCACCACCAGCTCGAGTGGATAGTGAATGAAATGAATGTATGAGTATGCAACTCTTACTCAATAAGTCCACATATCAGTACGGTTCCTCTCTAGGCTCATCACCGTGGTTTAGTACACTCCACACCACCTGCCGCCCTATTAAGTGCATAACTGGGTAAGTGGAAGAGACCTCACTATCCGCCTAGCCAGTAGTCTGTCAATACCTACCCGGCTCGTCGATAGCGGACTCATTTTTCGATCTGGTCAAACTCAGCCTAGCTATGCCTACTCCCTTAGGCGGGTAAGGCCACACCCCCTCCCAACCGACCATGATACAGTGGAAGATGTGCCCTCCTAATATTCGGCACTCGGGCGCTCATGTACATCCACTCCGTCTCGACGTTGGGGCATCCTTTGGTACCAAGAGGGTTTTAGGAATTTTCACTCAAGGCCATTTATGGCAGCCTGATGCTCGAACCAAATATTTTCGGTGTCCCATCTGGCCATCCACGATGTGCCTGTGGAGGATACGGCCCTGATGTCGTAGGGCGTACAGTAATCACAACCCACAATGCAAGATGCATGAGTCATACAATCCAGTCATGCATCAATCCTGCGCATACCATGCGCTCATGTGAGATAACCTCCACCTATCAGGGAGTCTCATAACCACCTGTCTAATGACATATGCAATGGTTAACCACATCTCATAACAAACATGCAGATAATGTGTATTGGCATGTATCATGATGCTATGCGGTCACATACTCATAATCAGTATCAATAACCGGCATCGACAATCAACCTTGACAATGTGGACATTTAACCAACATTACCCTCAAGGAATGGCCCATATAGAGCCTAACATACAGTGGACTCATAGCCTCACACCAGGGCCAAATATACAACACCATGAGCCTCACTCAAGAGCTTAATACACATCATGATGGGCCTCACTCATGGGCCACATATACATCAAGTGGGTCGCATCTCACGGGTCTAATATACATCACAATGGGCTGCTCCCATGGGCCTAATATACATCAAGTCGGGCCTCATCATATGGGCCAGAAATATATCACAATGGGTCGGCCTTGAATACATCACAATGGGCCTCGACAATCAGAATCGGCCTCAATAATTGGAATCGACACTCGGAATTGGCCATGATACTCGGCCTCAACAATCGGAATCGGCTTATACCACGGGCCTTGACAATCGGAATCGACAAATCGGTCAAGTCAATCGGAATCGGCAATCGGCCACGACAAGCGAAATCTGCAAATCGATCACGATAATCGAAATCGATAGGTAATCAGAATTGGCAAATCGGTCACGTCAATCGAAAATCAGCAATTGGTCACGATAATTGGCCTGATCGCTAATCGGCAATCGGCCATGACAATCGGAATCGGTAAATCGGTCACGTCAATCAGAATCGGCAATCAATCATAATAAATGACCTTGATCACTGATCGGCAATCGGCCATGACAATCAGAATCAGTCAGTAATCAGAATTGAAAAATCGGTCACGTCAATCGGAATCGACAATCCGTCGTAATAAACGGCCACGATAACTAGTCGGCAATCGGCCATGACAATCGGAATCGATCGATAATCAGAATCGGTAAATCGGTCACGTCAATCAGAAATCGGTCACGATAATCGATTTCGATCGCTAATTGGCAATAGGCCACGACAATTGGAATCGGTTAATAATCGCTATCGGTAAATCGGTCACGTCAATCGGAATCGGCAATCGGTCATGATAAACGACCTCGATTCCTAATCAACAATCAGCCACAACAATCAGAATCGGTCAATAATCGGAATTAACAAATCGGTCACGTCAATCGGAATTGGCAATCAGTCATGATAAATGGCCTCGCTCGCTAATCGACAATCGACCACAATAATCGGAATCAATCGATAATCGAAATCGATAAATAGGTCACAACAATCTGCACCAATACTTAGCATCGATAATCGGCACCGACAATAAGCATATAAACAAGGTAGGGTTCATATATGGACAGCTGATCAACCATAATATAAAGATCGGCCCACGACCATGGTTATATCAAATTTAATGGCACAGAGCCATCCGTCTATGGCGAATGGGGCCCATTTATTTAGGTTAACTCACTTAGAGAATGGTGCGAATGGGCCTAACAAAGCCTACGGGAAGGTCATAATGAGGACATCTAACCATCATTGCACATCAATGTGGACATCTAACCAACATTGCTCCTAATGAGTGGCCTACATAGGGCCAAACATATAATGGGCCCATTGGCCTTACGTACAATCATGATGGGCCTCATTTACATCACATAGGCCTCGTCATATGGTCCAACATACATCTCATCGGGTCTCGAATACACAACAGGTGGGCCTCGCACCTGAGCCTCAAATATATCACAATGGGCCTCTTATGTCAAGCGGGCCACATCACATGGGCCGCATTATATGGGCCGCACCAACGGGCCATGTATATCAAATTTGCCACACCAATGGGCCAAATGTTCATCAAATCGGGCCCACCCTTATGTATTTTGAGACCCGACCTATTCATAAGATAACATAGAGATATATGATATGAAAACAATTATTAGCTTAATTGGAAACTACCGTGGCCCTTAGAAGTTCAAACGGTGGATGTCACTGTCCATTATTTAATTGGTGGGGTCCACTTGAACTTTAGATCTGACTCGTTCTTTTGCTCACGCCATAAAATGATATCACAAGTAGTTGGACGGTATGGATACAACACATGCATCATGGTGGGCCCCACCACCCAAACAATGGGCCGTGAAGATAAAACACATACTTCCTAGTAGGGCCTACACGTAGAATAGCAGTGGGTCTCATGGAACCGAACGGTGTGGATTGTATCCACATGTACAACAGGTCCCACGGACCTAGCTGACGCCAAGGGAGTAAGAGCAGCTACATAGCAGCTGGATGTGCAGCCTCAACTGCTTGAAGATACAGAGGTGGGTCCCACGTAGGGCCACCTTCATATGATATAAAGTATATATATATATATATATTAACATATTATAAAGTCAGCTGCTGTACATGCAACTTTTCTGCATTAACAGGGAGAGGTGGGTCCACGTAGGGCCCACCACTACATTCAAGTATATTGTATTATAATATAATATATAATATATTTTATTATATATATTAATATATATAATATAATATATTAATATTATATCTAATACCCTAAAGGCCCTGGACATGCATACATCACACGTGGATGGCCTGGACGTGCATACATCACACGTGGGTGGGTCCCACGTAGGGCCCACCATCTTACATACACACACACACACACACACACACACACACACACACACACACACACACACACACACACACACACACATATATATATATATATATATATATAAGGGAAAAGGTACAATGTGCTCCAGCTGACGATAAGCTCCCGTGAGGTCGAGCTGTGTGGGCCCCACTGTGATGCGTTTCGACCATCAACATTATGCATTTGATGGGTACCCTTTAAATTATGAGAGGCCATACCATCTAAATTTATGTGAAGACACCGTTAAAACATATAAAAGCACTTGGTGGGGCCCACCAGAGTTTTGCATGTGCCTGAAACATGGTCTGAACCCTCATTCAAGTGGGACACACATAATGGATGGGCTGGATTTGCAAACCACATCTCGGTGGGCCCTCAAAAATGGTTATGAATGTTTTAATGGTGCACGACCCCTCTCCACTTCTGTATGTGGTGTGGCCAACACAAGTCACGGATTGACTTAATTTTTGAGACCTAGGCCCACTATTGAATGGTGCATCTGACTGATGGGGTAGATGTTCGAAACGCATCACGGTGGGGGCCACACAGCTCGACCTCATGGGACGGAGTTGTGAGGTCGAGCGCATAGTACCTTTTCCCAATATATAATATCTATATATAATATATAAAATACATACATATGATATATGCTGACGTTCAGGCCATTGGACGGCCTGGACAGTCACACGCATCAAGGAGGGCCCCACATGTGGGATGGGTCCCACCGTCCAAGGACGGTGGACCCAACACACACATGATGGTGCGGCCCATCCGAACGGTGGGACAACGTGGATGGGTCCCACGGACCCCACGGTCAGGTCACACTTCACCGTTAACCACTCCCAGTAGGGAGTCAATGCCAAGGCCTCAACGTTGAAATGAGGTATCTTTCACTCGGCCTACCACTGAAGCTATGGGGCTGGGTCCCACGTTGAAACGAGGTGTCTTTTACTCAGCCTACCACTGGAGCTATGCATCTGGTGGGTTAACACATCAAGGAGGGCCCCACCCACACATATGGGGCGGGCCACATCCTAGATGGACGGATGGGATGATATACGAACATCATGGTGTGTCCTACATTGATGGGGTCCACCAGTAGATGGCATGAATAAAATATACACATCATAGGTGGGCCATTGATCATAGGAGAGAGAGAGAGAGAGGCACTATAAAAAAGAGGGTTTTTAACGATGAAACATATTTTCGTTGCCAAAAGTCACTTTTAGCAACAAAATAAATTTTCGTCGCTAGCGACGAAAATTTCGTAGCTAAAAATAGTGCATTAGACTTTTAGCAACGAAAATTTTCATCGCTAAATGCTCCAAACATTTTACTTCGAAGTGGAATAAATTTATTTTAGCTGCGAAAATTTTCGCAGCTAAAAATCCTATATGAGACTTTTAGCGATGAAACTTTTCGTCGCTAAAGACTAGGAACATTTTCTTAAACTTTTAGCGGTGAAAATTTTCGCTGCTAAAAGTCGTACTGTACAAGACTTTTAGCAGCGACAATTTTCACTGCTAAAAGTCTTGTACTATACAAGACTTTTAGCAGCGAAAATTTTCGCTGCTAAAAATAAAATAACATATCTTTTAGTGACAAAAATTTTCGTCGCTAAAGGTTTTTTTTTTAAAAAATATTTCATTTCAAAATCCATACAAAATTCCTGATATACACCTGTTAACAATATATTCCATCATATTCATCCTGATATACACATTTCATCATATTCATATTGACATCAAACTACATAAACTTTTAGCGGCGAAAAGTTTCGTTGCTAAAAAACACTATATAAAACTTTTAGCAGCGAAACTTTTCGCAGCTAAAAATTTTCAAGTTTTAGCCTTAAAAAAATATTTCTGTTTTTAGCAGCGAAAATTTTTTATGCTAAAAGTCTTGTACTGTACATGACTTTTAGCAGCAAAAATTTTCGCTGCTAAAACTAAACTAACATATCTTTTAGCGACGAAACTTTTCATCGCCAAAAGTTTCTTTAAAAAAAAATATTCCTGCTCAAAATCCGTATAAAATTCCTGATATACACCTGTTAACAATATATTCCATCATATTCATCCTGATATATACATTTCATCATATTCACATTCACATCCATCTAAACCCAAACAACATAAACTTTTAGCGGCGAAAATATTCGTCGTTAAAAAATACTATACAAGACTTTTAAAAAAATTTCAACTTTTAGCACTAAATTTGTACAAAAAATCCTTCTGTTTTTAGCAGCGAATATTTTTGCTACTAAAAATAAATTAACATATCTTTTAGCGAATAAAATCTTCGTTGCCAAAAGTTTGTTTTTTTAAAAAAATATTCCAGCTCAAAATCCGTACAAAATTCCAATATACACCTGATAACAATATATTCCATCATATTCATCCTGATATACACATTCATCATATTCACATCCATCTAAACCCAAACTATATAAACTACATTCATCCAAATACAAACAATCTTATATGCATCACATTCATTCACGCATAAATACATATAAACTTAACATAAACAAATAAACAAAAAATCACAAAGCTGAAGGTGGAGGTGGTGGGGCATCGGTGGGTAAGCGTGCAGCGAAAGCCTGAAACATCTCCGTCATCCATCGCTCATGTTCCACCCTCATCTCCTACATCCTCCTCTCTTGCTCCTCCCTCTACCTCACCAACTCCTCCTCCATCCTCCTCTGTCTCGCCAGCTGATCCTTTATCCTCCTCTCCTGCTCCTCCCTCTGCCTCTCCAGCTCCTCCAGGTTTAGGTTTAGGTTTAGGTTCAGGTTATAAGTATAGGTTTTGGGATTTGAGAATAGGTTTAGGGTTTAGGAAATCGGGTTTATGTTTGGGTTTTAAGTTTAAGCTTAGGTTAAGGTTAGGGAGTTGAGATTAGGATTAGGTGTAGGTTTAGGTTTAGGGATTTGAGAATACATTTAGGTTTAGGTTTAGGTTTAGGTTTTAGGTTATAGGTTAAGGTTTAGGTTTTAGGTTTAGGTTACTGTTAGGTTATAGGTTATAAGTTTAGGTTATAGGTAATAGGTTTAGGTTATCGGTTTAGGTTACGGTGTTTAGGTTTAGGTTATAGGTTATAAGTTTAGGTTACTGAGTTTAGGTTTTGGTTTTAGGTTTAGGATATGGTTATAGGTTTAGGTTCGGTTTAGGTTTAAGTTATAGGTTATAGCTTTGGGAATTGAGAATAGGTTAAGGTTTAGGTTTAGAAACCGGGTTCGGGTCTCGGGATCGGGTTTAGGTTTGGGTTTTCAAGTTTAGGTTTAGGTTTAGGTTAGGGAGTTAAGATTAGGATTTGGTGTAGGTTTAGGTTTAGGGATTTGAGAATTCATTTAGGTTATAGGTTATAGGTTTAGGTTTTAGCTTATAGGTTTAGGTTATAGGTTTTGGTTTTAGGTTTAGGTTATAGGTTAAGGTTAGGTTTAGGTTTAGGTTATACGTTATAGCTTTGGGAATTGAGAATAGGTTATGGTTTAGGTTTAGAAACCGGGTTCGGGTTCGGGATCGGGTTTAGGTTTGGTTTTTAAGTTCAAGTTTAGGTTTAGGTTAGGGAGTTGAGATTAGGATTTGGTGTAGGTTTAGGTTTAGGGATTTAAAAATAGGTTAAGGTTTAGGTTTAGGAAATCGGGTTCGGGTTCTGGGAACAGTTTAGGCTTAGGTTTTCATGTTTAGGTTTAGGTTTAGGTTAGGGAGTTGAGATTGGGATTTGGTGTAGGTTTAGGTTTAGGGATTTGAGAATAGGTTAAGGTTAAGGTTTAGGTTTAGGAAATTGGGTTCGGGATCGGGTTTAGGCTTGGGTTTTCAAGTTTAGGTTTAGGTTTAGGTTAGGGAGTTGAGATTGGGATCGGTGTAGGTTTAGGTTTAGGGATTTGAGAATAAGTTAAGGTTTAGGTATAGGTTTAGGTTTAGGTTTTAGCTTATAGGTTTAGGTTTAGGTTTTAGGTTTAGGTTAAGGTTATAAGTTTAAGTTTAGGTTATAGGTTATAGGTTAAGGTTTAGGTTATAGGTTTTTGTTTAGGTTAAGGTTATAGGTTTTGGTTTTAGTTTATAGGTTTAGGTTATAGGTTTAGGTTTGGTTTTAGGTTTAGGTTAAGGTTATAAGTTTAGGTTAACATTTAGGATACTGAGTTTTGGTTTAGGTTAAGGTTATAGGTTTTAATTTAGGTTTTGGGTTTATGTTAAGGTTATAGGTTTAGGTTAGGTTTAAGTTTAGGTTAGGTTTAGGTTTAGGTTATAGGTTATAGCAGGTTATAGCCTGGAATTGAGAATAGGTTAAGGTATAGGTTTAGGAAATCGAGTTTGGGTTCGGGATCGGGTTTAGGCTTGGGTTTTCATGTTTAGGTTTAGGTTTAGGTTAGGGAGTTGAGATTGGGATTTGTTGTAGGTTTAGGTTTAGGGATTTGAGAATAGGTTAAGGTTTAGGTTTAGGAAATCGGGTTCGGGATCGGGTTTTGAAGTTTAGGTTTAGGTTTAGGTTGTGGAGTTGAGATTGGGATTGGTATTAGGTTTAGGTTTAGGGATTTGAGAATACATTTAGGTTTTAGGTTTAGGTTTAGGTTTTAGCTTATAAGTTTTTGTTTAGGTTAAGGTTATAGGTTTTGGTTAAGGTTTAGGTTTTGGGTTTATGTTAAGGTTATAGGTTTAGGTTAGGTTTAAGTTTAGGTTATAGGTTATAGGTTATAACTTTAGGAATTGAGAATAGGTTGAGGTTTAGGTTTAGAAATCGGGTTCGGGTTCGGGATCGAGTTTAGGCTTGGATTTTCATTTTTAGGTTTACATTTAAGTTAGGGAGTTGAGATTAGGATTTGGTGTAGGTTTAGGTTTAGGGATTTGAGAATAGGTTAAGGTTTAGGTTTAGGAAATTGGGTTCGGTTTCGGGATCGGGTTTAGGTTTAGGTTGGAGAGTTGAGACCGGGATTGGGATTAGGTTTAGGTTTAGGGATTTGAGAATATATTTAGGTTTTAGGTTTAGGTTTTAGCTTATAGGTTTAGGTTACTGAGTTTAGGTTTTGGTTTTAGGTTTAGGTTAAGGATATAGGTTTAGGTTATAGGTTAAGGTTATAGGTTTAGGTTTGGTTTAGGTTTATGTTATAGTTATAGCTTTGGGAATTGAGAATAGGTTAAGGTTTAGGTTTAGAAACCGCGTTCGGGTTGGGATCGGGTTTATGTTTGGGTTTTCAAGTTTAGGTTTAGGTTTAGGTTAGGGAGTTGTGATTAGGATTTGGTGTAGGTTTAGGTTTAGGGATTCGAGAATACATTTAGGTTTTAGGTTTTAGGTTTTAGGTTTAGGTTATAGGTTTTGGTTTTGGTTTTAGGTTTAGGTTATAGGTTAAGGTTATAGGTTAAGGTTAGGTTTAGGTTTAGGTTATAGGTTATAGCTTTGGGAATTGAGAATAGGTTAAGGTTTAGGTTTAAGAAACCGGGTTTGGGTTCGGGATCTGGATTTAGGTTTGGGTTTTCAAGTTAGTTTAGGTTTAGGTTAGGGAGTTGAGATTAGGATTTGGTGTAGGGTTTAGGTTTAGGGATTTGAAAATAAGTAAAGGTTTAGGTTTAGGAAATCGGGTTTAGGTTCGGATTGGGTTTAGGTTTAGGTTTTAGCTTATAGGTCTAGGTTATAGGTTTAGGTTTTAGTTTTGGTTTTAGGTTTAGGTTAAGGTTATAGGTTAAGGTTATAGGTTTAGATTCGGTTTAGGTTTAGGTTATATGTTTTAGCTTTGGGAATTGAGAATAGGTTAAGGTTTAGGTTAAGGAACCGGGTTCTGAGTACGAGGATCGGGTTTAGGTTTGGGTTTTCAAGTTTAAGTTTAGATTTAGGTTAGGGAGTTGAGATTAGGATTTGGTGTAGGTTTAGGTTTAGGGATTTGAGAATACATTTAAGTTTTAGGTTTTAGGTTTAGGTTTTAGCTTATAAGTTTTGGTTATAGGTTTAGGTTTTGGTTTTAGGTTTAGGTTATAGGTTAAGTTTTGGTTTAGGTTTAGGTTTATGTTTAGGTTATAGGTTTGGGAATTGAGAATAGGTTAGTCCTTAGGTTTAGGAAACCGGGTTCGGGTTCTGGATTGGAGTTTAGGTTTGGGTTTTCAAGTTCGGGCTTATGTTTAGGTTGGGAGTTGAGATTAGGATTTGGTGTAGGTTTAGGTTTATGGATTTGAAAATAGATTAAGTTTTAGGTTTAGGAAATCGGCTTCTGTGTTCGGGATCGAGTTTAGGCTTGGGTTTTCATGTTTAGTTTTAGGTTTAGGTTAGAGAGTTGAGATTGGAATTTCGTGTAGGTTTAAGTTTAGGGATTTAAGAATAGGTTAAGGTTTAGGTTTAGGAAATCGGGTTCGGGTTCGGGATCGGGTTATGAAGTTTAGGTTTAGGTTTAGGTTGGGGAGTTGAGATTGGGATTGGGATTAGGTTTAGGTTTAGGGATTTGAGAATACATTTAGGTTTTGGGTTTAGGTTTAGGTTTTAGCTTATAGGTTAAGGTTATAGGTTTAGGTTAAGGTTATAAGTTTAGGTTATAGGTTATAGGTTAAAGTTTAGGTTATAGGTTTTTGTTTAGGTTAAGGTTATAGGTTTTGGTTTAGGTTTAGGTTTTATTTTAGTTTATAGGTTTAAGTTATAGGTTTAGGTTTTGGTTTTAGGTTTAGTTTAAGGTTATAAGTTTAGGTTAAGGTTATAGGTTTTGGTTAAGGTTTAGGTTTTGGGTTTATGTTAAGGTTATAGGTTAAGGTTATAGGTTTAGGTTAGGTTTAGGTTTAGGTTTAGGTTATAACTTTGGGAATTGAGAATAGGTTTAGGTTTAGGTTATAGTTTATAGGTTTAGGTTTTGGTTTTAGGTTTAGGTTAAGGTTATAAGTTTAGGTTATAGGTTATAGGTTATAGGTTAAGGTTTAGGTTATAGGTTTTGGTTTAGGTTAAGGTTATAGGTTTTGGTTTAGGTTATAGGTTTAGGTTTAGGTTATAGGTTATAGGTTATAGCATTGGGAATTGAGAATAGGTTAAGGTTTAGGTTTAGGAAATCGGGTGTGGGTTCGGTTTAGGTTAAGGGTGTGGTCCCTGCTAATACAGATATAAACATGGCCTGTCCAAATGGCTAGGCCCTTCCAATATTTTTCATAGAAAATGGACAGCTTCATTATGGTCATAACAGCGGTTCCCACCTTCCAGTGACCCCCGCTCATCCGGATAGCTCCGACGCACATTCGTGTCTGCTCCATTAATTTCGAGCAAATACATAAATACGGCCTGTCCAAATGGCCAGGCCCTTCCAATACTGTCCATAGGAAATGGACAGCTTCATCATAGTCATAACAGCGGTTCCCACCTTACAGGGACCCCCGCTCTTCCGGATAGCTCCGACGCACATCCAGGTCTGCTCCATTAATTTCGAGCAAATACATAAATACGGCATGTCCAAATGGTCAAGCCCTTTCAATGTTGTCCATAGAAAATGGACAACTTCATCATGGTCATAACAGCAGTTCTCACCTTCCAGGGACCCCCGCTCTTCCGGATAGCTCCGACACACATCCGGGTCTGCTCCATCAATTTCGAGTAAATACATTTAAAAACAAGGTAGGCATCTATTTTTTTATGAATGAAAACCAATCTTGAAGACTATTCATCAGACAGTCCCTACAATGGATAGTAGTTAGACATTGAATGATTAAAAGCATTAACCACTTTTGTTGCTTTTCTGCATATACATAAGATTCATAGGCTAAAAATTTGCCATTGAGTTCGTGTTTTATGTTCGGTTAGTAGAGACGGACAAGCTCTTTATACCATATGACCTACAACTGATGAAAATTTCAAGTAAATTGTACGAGGTTTATAATAATCTTAGAGTGAATAAAATTTTCAAGTATGTGTATTTCAGTCTGAGTTATTTCTCTAATCACGATAGCCTTGGGAGGGTTGATAGGAGGGATGGGTTGATTGCAAGAGGCCTGATTAAAACTGTATTGGGTTATCTTGCTGGACATAATCATTTTAGGACCAGCAAGATAACCCAATATAGTTTTAATAGGCCTCTTGCAATCAACCTATCCCTCATATCAACCCTCCCAATGATATCGTCATTAGAGAAACAACTCAGACTGAAATGCACATACTTGGAAATTTTCTAATATCCAAGATTACTGTAAATCTCGTACAATTTACTTGAAAATTTTATAACATGAAATAGTACATGAGTGAGAAAAGACAACGTAACCTTTTATATAGAAGCTAGAAATTGATAGGTTGGGATTGTCCTATCAAGGAGATTGTTGGGCGTAGTCCATCTGCCATTGGGACAAACACGCATGGGTTTGGATTATTGGACCATGGACCCCACTTGTCATTGAAAACCAAGGATTAAAATGGTGTGACAATCTATATGTAGTAAGATATATATAAATCTCGTGTAGTATTTGTGGATTATGTATTTGTGAATAATGTGTAGTTACGTACTATCATTTATACAAGAACATGTCTTGACTATATATGGACACACATGCTAAGACATACGTATGTGAGATTGGTGAAGCTAAATTGAAATGGATCACATTAACTCGACAAAATCAAATGTCTTGACTATATATGGACACACATGCTAAGACATAAGTATGCTAAGACATACTTATGTTCTCAAGTTTGTGTTTCCCTATGAATGTGAGTAGTGCATGATAAATCTTTCTCCTAAATCTGTTCATAGACATTTGATTATTATAGCAATTTGCACTTGCATCGTTTCCATTGGACATGTTTTAAGTTCTATCTTGATTTAAGAAAAAAAAAAAGGAAAAAAAAATTCTCAATTGATAGAACTAAAGGCTATCTATAATCTACACTCAAATCATGTCAATTGATGAAGCTCCTCGATTCCTAGAAATGTAATTTATACAAGGAGAGAAACTTTGATACTTTTTAGGTGTAATGGATGACATGCAAGTACTTATAAATTTCATACATGGAAAACAAATAATTCACAATGACTCAATGTGCAACTTAATTCATATAGAGGAAAAATAACTTATTTCAATTCCAGGTGCTTAATATTGGAAAACAAATGACTCAGTTTCAGTTTGTGGAACACACTACACCAAAAAAACATTGCACAAGGGAATTGGGAAACCTCATTCAACTACACAATAGTCCATTCCAAAGGCTTCAGGATCGATTCTTTTGAGTTCACGTTTGAATGCAATGAAACCATGATGACAGAATTTAATAAACATAATCAACAAAGAATCACCTGAAAAGTATTCTATCTAAGAGCTCCCCACCTTCACATAACCTAAAATATACAACAAATGAATCATGAGGATTTCAAACTGCCATCTTTAATTTACGCAATTCATTTATCTCAAATAGCCACACATTATTTCCATGCACATGATAGAGGAATTTCAGTGACTATTATATCCTATTAGAACTATTCCATGATAGATAAGATTGACACTTAAAGTTCAACAATGCCAAGTTCAAATGTTCCACCATCTGCCATCAATCGTATGTATTCACTTGATGAATTACATGCCTTAGAAGCAAGTTTTGCCATTGGAAAACAATGGAGAGAGGGATTTCAGGATTGTAACATCCAACTGAATGGTTGGAATCATTCTCGTCGATTGATATTTGGGGTATGCTCCATTCCAATTGGGCCAATCTGTATTGATGCAATATTGCATATGCTCCTTAAGCCTAGGGCTGTTTCAACGACTCACAATTCAGAATGCATCACAAAGTCATAACATTACATCACTATAAAAGCTTATAAAGGTTCATATACCTACCCGAATTCACGGAGATCCACATAAACACACACAGAGCAGAGCTCATGCCAAAGATAACTACCCGAACAAGTTGGTCCTCGTTTAGAGCTGACAAACTAATGAGTATTGGAAACTGTCCAATAAATTCTGGTATCAAACCATATGCAATAAGATCACCACGTTGGCGACCTGGATAAAGTTGGACGAATTTCAAAAAACATATAAAAGCAAGCATTTCTCTTTGCGACCTCTTCCCTGTACATCTAAATACAAAATTGACACAAGGTAACACCGAAAGCATCCACATGGATCATAAAGAAAAAGGGAATAAAATCAAAAGTGGAAACCAGTCACAGGTCACATACCAGATGATATGAATAAGACTACCAGTAGATGTTCCAAGGGTCTTCTTGCAGAGAGTGCCAGCAAGCAGCTCGCCTCTCTCTAGTCTAACTTGTCTATCTCTTGGAGTGATAAATCCTGTTTCCGCTTCTGAGTGCCATGCCGAGGTTCTTATGAGGTTTATCTACTTAAGAATGATCAAATTGAACACTTGCTTTCCTGTTCGAGGTCCAGGCTTCAGAATAGTTGGAGCAGGTATTTTCCCATCAAAATCCTCCCACTACATCAGGATATTCATAAAGACTTCCTGCTAAAATCCAATCCGTATTTAATTTCCCACAATCTTAGAAGTCCATACTACTAATGGCAAAGAAGACAGAAATGAAACCAAATCACATGATATTACCTTCTCAATGAAGGTATCTCTTTTAGTTATCTTCCGGCATCCTAAGAGTGTATCCTGGACAATACCAATAGTAGGGCGATTTGATTGAGGCGAGACAATGCATTTTGGTACCATCATCAGCTCCAAGACTTCTGCTCTAGTTTCAAATGACTAAGGAACATGCATGTTCATTCCATCCCCATCAAAATTAGCATTGTATGGAGAAGTTACAGACAAATTCAAGCGAAAAGTGAGTATGGCATGATTTTGATTTGATGCCCCATTATAGACATTTTGTGAAGACTAGGTTGCCAATTGAAAAGAACGAAGTCCCCATCATTCAAGTGCCTCTCCATCTGCAAACAAGATTCCACATTTTCAACAAGGTGAAACCATGGTTGCACAGCAATAAAGAATGAAAAATAGATAATCGTGTACCTTATAACCAAGCTCCAGATGATTATCACTACTTTTCAAAGTGGACCCTTAAATCACAAAATAAAAAAATAATAATAATAATAAGAATGTGGGTTCAAGATCACCCACCGCCTTCTTCTTGCTCCATTGGCTTCCTTTGCTCCTTAGCTTCAATTCTAACGGAGGAGATAAAAATTTGATGGTTGAGATGGGAGATGAGACAGTGGGAAGGTGGGCCACACTTGTTGCTTGGGAGAGCTTGGAGAGGCTTAGACATGGTATTGTTTTTCTTGTGGTTTTTGGGTTGCTTGGAAAAGAAGGGAGAAATAAGAGAGAGAGAAGATGGGATGGAGTGATGGATGGGAGAGAGAAAGATGGGTGGTGTAAGAGTTTGTTGACTTTAGGGGTAAGTTGTGTAAGAAAGGGTATAGGCTTGTGTAAGAACTTTTGACTTTTGGGGTTGCTTGGGGATGGGTGTGAGGTGATATGTACTTGACATGTACTTGACCATTGGTGGGATTAATTGATTAACAGATGTGACATTTGGTAGAGATTCTCTTACGTTTCGCAATGCGCGGCATTTTCCTCGAACTGAATGCGGGCCCACATCTCCTGGCCTGGGTGTCACCTCGGTGTGCAAGATGCGGTGTTGGAACTGCGGCGACAGTGCGATCGCAATAGTACAAGTCTCGGATTGAGTCAACTCAGGTTTGTAGGACTCGGCTTAGGATCGCACGAAAATGTCGGATAAAGGTCGAAGGTTGCCGGAATTTGACCGAGAGAACCGCGGAAGTTGACGGAACAGTACGAACTAGGATACGGGTCTTACAGCTCTCCCCACCTAATAAAAATTTCATCCTCAAAATTTAAACTACAACATAGCTAATACAGAGCTTAATAAGGGAGGGAAACCACACCACTATATATATATATATATAATCAGAACACAACGTACCAACATAATCAAACATTTAAGAGATGGGGACACTACCAAAAAATCGAGCAAAGGCTACGGACTTTGAAAGTTTTTAGCTATGGATATAAACCGTAGCTAATATGCTACGGATTTAATCCATAGCTAAAATCTACTTAATCTGTAGCTAAAACCTAGCTTCCACTTGGATCTTATTATAGATTAATGGTGCTTAAGGGGCTCCATGGGGCCCATTGGAATATATGTGTTTTACCTAAACCGCTTATAAACTCTAATATATAATTTAAGTAGATGAACTCAAAAAGTAGGTAGATTGAAGGTCTAATTGGACCACACCATAAGAAATAAAATAAAATAAATTTCTATCGTTAATATTTTATGTGGTCCGCTTACAGCCTAGATATAACTCATTTTTTGGATCAACCCTTAAAATGATTTTTTAAAATGAATGGACGGATTAGATAAATAACATACATCACGGTGGGCCCCACAAGACCTAAAATTAAGCACTTAAAAGTGTCGTCGTCACCGCCCGCCCCCCACCCACCCCAAAACACAATCCCACGTGCAACCTAAATCCCTCGAATGTCTCTCGCGCGCCCGCCCCTCTCCCAAAACCCAAACCCTCTCCCGCGCCTCTCTCAAAACCCAAACCCTCTCTCTTGTGCGCCCGCCCCTCTCTCTCTCTCTCTCTCGATCTCGAATACGCAGACGATGTCGCCGTTAGGGTTTTTTAGTCATCCCTTTGTATCTGTCTCTCACCGAAATATGCAGACGGCCGCCAGATTTTTCCAGCCATCCCTCTCGGCGTCGATCTCTGACGCATAAACCACTATAGAGGTTGTTTCAGCCAATATACAAGGAGTTTCCCCATCCCTCATCCTTTCCTATTACGTATCCAGCTCCACTGCAAAAACGAGGTATTATCTCCACTTTCAACATTTTTTTAATTATTTTTTTATTATTAAATTTCAGCTGAGATCATGATGACAAGTGGGTTAATGATTTAATTTTGCTACTTGAATGCATGATTCTTGCTTTTAGTTTAATTTTTTTTTTTTGTCTTTGATGAGTGTGAGTCAGTATTCGATTTCCTTCATGCTTGAAAATATTAGATTGCCCATCGCTATTTCCCATTTCCCCCCCCCCCCCCATCTTTTTTATTACATATGATTAGTGTGTTTACTGGGGTTTTGTTATTGCTAGTTACGAACTATACCATTTGGTTTTTGAGTTATCTCTCTCTTAAAAAAAAAAAAAAAAACTAATGTTTGTGGTCACAGGGGCTGTGACTGTTTTAATTACATTCATGTTGTTTTATTAGTAGTGTTGCTTGTTTACAGATTTTACATTCCCATTTGTAGTTGTGCAAGAACAAACATTATATTCCACAGTCGGACCCATGGTTCGCTAATCCAGACCATTGGCCTATTGCATCGAACTGCGGATTGATGAAGGCCCGAAAATCTCCGTGATGGGAAATTCATAGGCACCAATCTTTGGATAAATTTCATTTGGATGGAGACTGACACTCTAATTTTCAACCAAAATGTACTTTCTTTCTTTTCTTATCTTTTTTTCTTTTTTGTTGCCACAATCAAAAGGCTAGAATTGTCCCAGCTAGAAGACTTTAATACTCTACACAAGGAAGAATGTAACAGACCAATGGTCTGGACTGCCTATTTGGCTTCGTGGAAATAGAAGGAAACAATGTTTCTTAAAATACCATTTATAAATGTCGAGAAAGGTAAAATGGTTTGTCTTAAGGCCAGTTTGAATAAATTGCAGATTGGAGAATGCAACTAGTTTGCATCAAAGGAATTTATACCTATTTGGGAAGCAATTGCATTTTCTTTCCCCCAATTAATAAGGAGTAGAAACTCTTTCTTTTTCATAAATTTAAATGAAGGAAAAAGAATTTACCTCCAAAATGAGCTTTTATATGGTAAAATTAGAGGGAATTTACCTCCAATATGTGTAAAAGGTTTTTTCCCCCGTTGCTGATTTCAGTTTACTTCCCTCTTATATTATGTTTTTACTTTCATTCTCGTAGTTTTCAACAAGAGTTATTGAAAGGGAAATTGAACATGTCAATTTAAAATGGAACATGTCAATCATTCCCTACAACCAGCAGGTTAGCTTATCATGGATGCCTCATAAAAAGTGTTATTAGAGTTCTTTACTTCATTCATTACATGCCTCATAATACTTTCACTTCCTTTCTAGGAAAAATTGAAAGAAAAAAAAAAAACCAGTCCTGGCAGAGTCTCTTACTTAGACACTTGTCTATTGCCACAATTATCATTGACACTGCCATCTTAGCCTTTGTCCTGTTAATCTAGGGTGGCATTTATATGTTTGATTGGCAAATAAAATAGAAGCGAATAGATATTAATATTCTTATCATCAACTTCTTCTAAATTGATTCAGTGGCTACAAGGGTGTTTAAATGGTGCTTATGACTAACTCTCCTATCTGTAGAAACGGTCAAAGAATTTATTATTATTATTTTTTTTCACTTTTCTATGGTTGTAGCCTATATGGATTGAACACCCTAGACACTTTGAAAGAACAAACAACCTATGTGTGTTAGAGACCTTTGTTAGCATGAAGCCTCTTACAAGTTCAGATAAATGGATAAAAGCACATTTATTTTGTAATTTATGTTGATGGAGGCTATTTTTACAAGTGAAATTAGACCACTAGATGAGTGTTACGTACAATCTCTTTCTTATATTTTTGAAATATCAACACTAGAAGAAAAAAAAAACATATAATTGCAGCCATTAAGACATTCTGTATACTGATCTTTCAAAAAAAAAAAAAAAAAGAAGAAGAAGAAAAAGACATTCTGTACTGGCATTAAGCTTCTTCTATTTGTATTGGGTTTTTCATTTTTGGGTTTTGTCTGTCTGTATTGCATTTGCAGTAAATTACATGGTTTTTGTTTTTTCTTTTCTTTTTTAGAGAAAAGGGGAATTGGGTTTTGTCAGGAAGGGTTGGTGAGTGAAAAATAGAGATGAGTTCTTCTAGGGATGGCCTGAATTTGAAGGGTATGCGTCCTAATGCTAAGGTCTCCGACAACTCCACTGAGGATACCTTGCTTGCAGTAATCAAGGTGAGAAGAAAAAAAATAATAATAAATAAATAAAATAGAGAGAGAGAGAGAGAGTTTTCTTTGAAAGAAGGGTATCCTTTTGGTCATTCACAGACTCTCTCTCTTGAAACTTGTATGTTGTTCTTATATTATTTTATATTTTGAGTTTTGTTTGCTTTTTTATGAATTTTTGTTTTCCTCTGTTTATTTAGTAAGGAAGGTTACATTTATATATGATTTTTTTTTTGAATTTTATGGAATTTTATCTACCACATTAAAAGATCACTTGGGGATTGGACATTTTTTAAAAAATAAAAAAATGGGATTTTTCATTTCTTTGAAAAATAAACAAAAATACCCATTTTCCTGCTTGACACATTCGGTCATATATGATGATGGTATTGAATTTTGTTGTTGTTGTTTCATGAAATGGCGTCTTAATGTAGGACACATTTGGGTTATTTTCTTCTTCAAAGACTGAACTAAAATATCCATTTGCTTGCACCCATTGCATGTATGTATGTATGCATGAATCTGTGGATTTGGCACTTTAGGTAGTGTTGGACACATTTGGGTTATTTCTCCCTTCAAAGGCTCAACCAATCCCTTTTTGTTGCATACATGCATGCATGTGTCATGTATGCATGTATAGTTGTGGCATTGTATTCTTTTTCCTTTTCATACAGTGATGTCCTAATGTAAGATATTTTGGGTTATTTCTCCCTTGAATGACTGAAGTAAATGCATTTAGCCAGCTTGCATGTATGTATGTACGTATGTTTGTATTGAAATCTTTTGCTTTTTCATACAATAGTGTTCTAATCTAGAATACTTTTGGGTTATTTCTACCTTGGGAAAGACATTTTGTATGCTCTTTCACAGACGGTTGCCCTTAATTTAGATCAGTCTGAAAAATCATGGATCTTTTGGAGGGGCCTCTTTTTTCAACACCAATTTCATCTTCTTATATTTCACAAGATTTATAAATGTATGAAATTGTTATAATTCTTTGATTTCAGATGAAAATGATGATCTATACGCTGAGCTTTGGCATGCGTCACGGCGAGGCCCAACCTAATGTGTATATTAAAAATTTTCAATTATGGGAGGTAGAAGAATTGACATGTGCTTTACGGGAGGCAGAAGAATTGACAAATATCCATTGTGTGGCATCTGAAGGTGTGTGGAAATTCCTTTTTTAAGGCTCTTCTATTTTGTTTGGTTCTCTTGTCACTTGATTGCTGAATTGCATGTGGTATGGACGTGCAGCATTTTTTTAATCTTGGAGATGTGGTCTTGGAAGATGCTTCCTTTTATTGTATTTTGGTGAATCTGGAATGAAAGATGTTGTAGAATCTTTGCAAGCAAGTCTTGGAAAATTGACATGCTGTGTTGGAGAATTCTTTTCATGGCTACAGGATGGGCAATGTCTTCCCTTACTTTTAGGATGTCTCTTTCCTTGAATCCATTCCACCTGGGAGTCCTTTTATGCAGGTTGATCTTTTTCCCCCCCTTCCTTTTTGTTTGGCTTTTTGTTGATAAGCTATGCTTTTGTGGATCAATGAATAAATAAAATACTTCAAAATAATGTACTTTGTTATTTTTCTATTATAAGTGGAAATGATGTTATATAAACTAGTAAATCAGCTTCAACATGATAATTATGAGGTTCGCCCCTCGTTCTTCATGTATGTTAACTGCAGAACATTGGTCATATTCGTCCTATCATCCATTTCTCTCAAGCACATCTGGCCTAAGCTTTGGCCCAAGTCATGTTCATAGTGGAGCCAACCAATATGTTGAAAATGTGGGGCCCACCTGCAGTATATGCATGGGTAGATGCACATTGGGGATTTTCAGCGCATGGACCATCCATGTTGAGACCCAGCATCGTATAATTGGATCACTGATGCATGGGCCTCACTTGTTCATGCTGAAAACCCAAGCTCACTAGACAAGCTCTTGGCCCAGGCATATTCCTTGTTGGCCACCTTCATTGCCATTGTCATAACTTTCCGCCAGCTATTTGAGATTGCCTTTGATCTTTTCCTTGTTCTTCTGGGAAAAAAGGAAAAGAAAAGCGAGAAAGGGTTAAATCAGTTAGTTGAAATTTGTGAACATTTGAAGAGATTAGTGGAGAGATTAATCCCTCGAGTTCCTGAGAACTATGGGAACTTCTCATAGAACACTGAAGCTTGTCTATTAGATATAACTTTTAATAATCAATTTCTTGTTCTGGGTAAAGATGCACTTGATTCATCAGCTGATGCTCTCATGCTATTTAGGATAAGAGAACATTAAAGGACCTCTTTTTTTTTTCTTCTCAAAATTAAACTATATATCTTTTGAATTCTGCAAAACTTTTTTCTTCTCTTGTGGACCATCACTTAAAGTTGAGCTGTTTGTTACTTGTTCACATTATGGGCATTTTTTTTTTTTACTTATCCCTTTTTATTTTCATACTACTCGTTTTCCATGTTGAGAATTCCTCATATGGGTGTATGGAAATATGAAAAGGGTGGGGTGGATGCAGATATCAAATTCTGTTTAGGGGTCGTTTGTTTGCTAGGATTTGGGGGGGGGGGGGGGGGAGAGAATTGATTGGAAATCCATTTCACTCCTTTCATTGGCTTGCATTTTGTGTTGTTTTAGACGATGAATTATATGTCTAGATGAAATTTACAATGATCATATATCTAGAAATATCATGATATTTTGACCATCTAATCTCATGTTTGGGATCATGTATCTAGAAATATGTCTAGATTGTCATGTATATAGTGCGCATATAGATGAACATATGGATAAAATACATGCATGCTTGTTGGTGCTTCCTGGTGAAAGGGAGACAGTTGTATAAGCATTGGCACATGTATCATTCAATTATATGATAACTAACTGACATTCACCTGTCTCTGTTTAGTAGTTGACTACTATTGGACTATTCCAATTATCTTATCAATTTGATGTCGCTGGATAAATTAATCTTTCGATGAGTAGAATGACCTGACTCTAGGACCAAGTCATCTATGTGGTGAGCCCATATGAAAGATGGTTGGGATGTCATGTCACACAGTTTTCATAGTCATGGTTCAGTTTAGTTCAGGTTCAGTTTGCAGTTTGGATTCTTGAGGTGCTTAATGAATCCAATTCACTGAGCTTGGTACACCATCAATTTGTTCAGTTTGTAGTATTGATTTTAGTAAGTTTGTTTACTCGGTTAGTCATTTTGTGAAGTTTGTAGTATTGATTTACTAAACTTGTTCACCATGGGACCTACTTGTACAAATTGAAACCTGATATTGTGATACCCAGCTTATTAAAATCCTGTTATTGACCAAATGACTGTTTATGTCTAGACAAAATCTGAATGAGCTGAATTTGATATAGAGAGTTAATAGATACTTCAGAACACTGATGAACAAACTTTCTCTAGTCTTAATGGGTGCAGAGTTACAGATCGAATTTTGTTGTTGGTCCCAAATATTCAGGTTGTGACATTCCCTCTTGACATCCCTACACAAGCAGCTTTGTGCCTTTAAACTTGTAATCCCTGATTGTTTTTGTTTGCATTTGACCCAGAATTTCTGCATGACCTTGAGATGCATGAGGTTTTGGGCAAAACACCGTGGCCCAAAAGTCATGTCATTCTACTCATCTAAACAAACACTAATAGTCTTCATTTGTATGCCTCTCTCTCTCTCTCATGTACATAGACTATCCTCTGTTCTTGAGATGCAATGACCACGCTATCAAAGCCCCTTGAAATATACTGAAAAGTAGGGCAGTAGGTACTTACTCTCCATATCCAAACTATCCTTATGTCCTTGATCATTCACTACATGTTTATTTAAGTTAGGAGCCTGTTCGGCATGTCTTAATCTACTTATGTGTTGTAGGCTGAAAGGTTGTCTGAGTTTTATGAAATATGTAAAAGCCTTGATCTTGGGCGTGGAGAAAAGTTCATCAAGATTGAGCAGGTTTCAATTTTATAGTGATGCCTCTTAGAATAGTTATTTCTTTCTTTTTATTTTGAAACACTTCTTACCAAGACTTTGATGACACTTGTCATTGACTCATCTCTGATCAATTCAAGGCATTGGGCCATTTACTTGTTAATAACGTAGCCTCCAACATCATTTATCATAGCCATGGAGGAGTATGTGAAGTAAGATTAGACATACCCATCTTCTAAACTAGAAAATTTTTCTCAGTTCCTGAGATTTGAGGCTCTCTTGAATATAAATTGTTGTTGATGGGTTCTTTCTTGCTATTAGTTTTGTTGGTCTGTAAGGAAAACCTTGGAAGCATACAATGGAAGGTAAGGAAAACCCTCGAGTTCCCTTCTTTGAATCATGAAAAGGTATTTGTGCTCTTTTCATTGAGTGGGTAGTTGATTACTCAAGCATGACGGTTATGCACATTCTTTCAGGTGGATGTTGCATGTGGGAGGATTGGAGCTGCATATTTCAGATTCAAGCATCTGGTACGTCTCTTGTCAAGAATGCACATGATTGGAGTGACCTGACCATTTGGACAGGCCGTATTTATGTATTTGCTCAAAATTGATGGAGCAGACCCGGATGTGCGTCGGAGCTATCTGGATAAGCGGGGGTCCTTGGAAGGTGGGAACCGCTGTTATGACCATGATGAAGCTGTTCTTATGGACGGGATTGGAGGGGCCTGGCCATTTGGACAGGCCGTGTTTATGTATTTGCTCGAAATTAATGGAGCAGACCCGGATGTGCGTCGGAGCTATCCGGATGAGCGGGGGTCCTTGGAAGGTGGGAACCGCTGTTATGACCATGATGAAGTTGTCCATTTTCTATGGACGACATTGGAAGGACCTAGCCATTTGGACAAGCCGTGTTTATATTTGCATTTACAGGGACTACACCCTTAACCTAAACCCGAACCCATTCTCAAATCCTAAAACCTATAACCTATAACCTAAACCAAAACCTATAACCTAACTCAATTCCCTAAAGCTAAACCTACACCTAAGCCTAATCTCAACTCTCTAACCTAAACCTAAACCTAAACTTGAAAACCAAAACTTAAACATAATCCCAAACATGAACCCAATTTATTAAACCTATACCATAACCCATTCTCAAATCCAAAAACCTATAACCTAAACCAAAACCAAAATCATAACCTATAACCTAAACCCGAACCCATTCTCAAATTTCAAAACCTATAACCTAAACCAAAACCAAAACCTATAACCTAAATCCGAACCCATTCTCAAATCCAAAAACCTATAACCTAAACCTAAACCTTTAACCTATAACCTAAATCAAAACCTACAACCTAAACCTAAACCTATAACCTATAACCTAAATCAAAACCTATAACCTAAACCAAAACCAAAACCTATAACTTAAACTCGAACTCATTCTCAAATCCCAAAACCTATAACCTAAACCTATAACCTATAACCTAAACCAAAACCTATAACCTATAACCTAAACCAAAACCTAAACCAAAACCTATAACCTATACCGAACCAATTCTCAAATCCCAAAACCTATAACCTAAACCAAAACCAAAACCTATAACCTAAACCCGAACCCATTCTCAAATCCCAAAACCTATAACCTCAACCAAAACCAAAACCTAAAACTTAAACTCGAACCCATTCTCAAATCCCAAAACCTATAACCTAAACCTAAACCTTAACATACACCTAAAACCTATAACCTAAATCAAAACCTATAACCAAAACCAAAACCAAAACCTATAACTTAAACCCGAACCCATTCTCAAATCCCAAAACCTATAACCTAAACCTAAACCTTAACCTAAACCTATAACCTATAACCAAAACCAAAAATCAAAACCTATAACCTAAACCAAAACCTAGACCTAAACCTAAACCTATAACCTAAACTCAAATCCCTAAACCTTAACCTATAACCTAACCTAAACCTATACTTATAACCTAAAACTATTCCCAAATCCCAAAACTTATAACCTAAACCTAACAAATCCCTAAACCTATAACCTAAACTCAATTCCTAAAGCTAAACCTACACCTAATTCTAATCTGAACTCCCTAACTTGAACCTAAACCTAAACTTGAAAACCCAAACTTAAACCCAATCCCGAACATGAACCCCGATTTCCTAAACCTTAACCTAAACCCATTCTCAAATCCAAAACCTATAACCTAAACCTAAACCAAAACCTAGTCCTAAACCTTAACCTATAACCTAACCTAAACCTATACTTATAACCTAAAACTATTCCCAAATCCCAAAACCTATAACCTAAACCTAACCTTTCCCTAAACCTATAACTAAACTCAATTCCCTAAAGCTAAACCTACACCTAATCTTAATCTCAACTCCCTAACCAAAACTTAAACATAAACTTGAAAACCAAACCTTAAACCCAATCCCGAACATGAACCCGATATCCTAAACCTAAACCATAACTCATTCTCAAATCCAAAAACCTATAACCTAAACCAAAACTAAAACCATAACCTATAACCTAAACCCGAACCCATTCTCAAATCCCAAAACCTATAACCTAAACCAAAACCAAAACCTATAATGTAAACCCGAACCCATTCTCAAATCCCAAAACCTATAACCTAAACCAAAACTAAAACCTATAACCTAAACCCGAACCCATTCTCAAATCCCAAAACCTATAACCTATAACCTAAACCTAAACCTATAACCTAATCCGAAACCAAAACCTATAACCTAAACTCAATTCCTAAAGTTAAACCTACACCTAATCCTAATCTCAACTCCCTAACCTAAACCTAAACCTAAACTTAAAACCCAAAACTTAAACCCAATCCCAAACATGAACCCGATTTCTTAAACCTATACCATAACCCATTCTTAAATCTAAAAACCTAGAACCAAAACTATAACCTATAACCTAAACCCGAACCCATTCTCAAATCTCAAAACCTATAACCTAAACCAAAACCAAAACCTATAACCTAAACCCGAACCCATTCTCAAATCTAAAAACCTATAACCTAAACCTAAACCTATAACCTAAACCTATAACCTATAACCTAAATCAAAACCTATAACCTAAACCTAAACCTATAACCTATAACCTAAATCAAAACCTATAACCTATAAAACCGAACCCATTCTCAAATCCCAAAACCTATAACCTAAACCTAAACCTAACCCTTAACCAAATCCTATAACCTATAACCTAAACCAAAACCTATAACCTATAACCTAAACTAAAACCAAAGCCTATACCCTAAACCCGAACCCATTCTCAAATCCCAAAACCTATAACCTAAACCAAAACCAAAACCTATAACCTAAATCCGAACCCATTCTCAAATCCAAAAACCTATAACCTAAACCTAAACCTAAACCAAAACATATAACCTATAACCTAAACTAAAACCAAAACCTATAACCTAAACCCGAACCCATTCTCAAATCCCAAAACCTATAACCTAAACCTAAACCTTAACCTAAACCTACACCTTAACCTAAACCTATAACCTATAATCTCAATCAAAACTTATAACCTAAACCAAAACCAAAACATATTACCTAAACCCGAACCCATTCTCAAATCCAAAACCTATAACCTAAACCTATAACCTATAACCTAAATCAAAACCAAAACCTATAACCTAAACCCGAACCCATTCTCAAATCCCAAAACCTATAACCTAAACCAAAACCAAAACCTATAACCTAAACCCGAACCCATTCTCAAATCCTAAAACCTATAACCTAAACCTAAACCTTAACCTAAACCTATAACCTATAATCTCAATCAAAACCTATAACCTAAACCAAAATCAAAACCTATAACCTAAACCCGAACTCATTCTCAAATCACAAAACCTATAACCTAAACATAAACCTTAACCTAAACCTATAACCTATAACCTAAATCAAAACCTATAACCAAAACCAAAACCAAAACTTATAACCTAAACCCGAACCCATTCTTAAATCTAAAAACCTATAACCTAAACCTAAACCTTAACATAAACCTATAACCTAAATCAAAACCTATAACCAAAACCAAAACCAAAACCTATTACCTAAACCCGAACCCATTCTAAAATCCAAAAACCTATAACCTAAACCTATAACCTAAATCAAAACCAAAACCTATAAGCTAAACCCAAACCCATTCTCGGATCCCAAAACCTATAACCTAAACCTAAACCTTAACCTAATCCTATAACCTAAAATCAAATCCCTAAACCTTAACATATAACCTAACCTAAACCTATACTTATAACCTAAAACTATTCCCAAATCCCAAAACCTATAACTTAAACCTAACATTTCCCTAAACTTATAACCTAAACTCAATTCCCTAAACCTAAACCTACACCTAATCTTAATCTCAACTCCCTAACCTAAACTTAAACCTAAACTTGAAAACCCAAACTTAAACCCAATCCCGAACCTAAACTCGATTTCCTAAACCTAAACCATAACCCATTCTCAATTCCCTAAAGCTATAACCTATAACCTAAACCTAAACATATAACCTTTCCCTAAACCTTTAACCTAAATCTAAACTTAAAACCTAAATGTATTCTCAAATCCTTAAACCCAAACCTACACCTAATCCTAATCTCAACTTGAAAACCTAAACCTAAACCCGATCTCGAACCCGAACCCGATTTCCTAAACCTAAACCTTAACCTATAATCAAGTTCCCAAAAGCTATAACCTATAACCTAAACCTAAACCTATAACCTTAACCTAAACCAAAACCTATAACCTAAACCTTAACCTATTACCTATAACCTAAACTTAATTATAACCTATAGCCTAACCTTAACCTAAACCTATAACCAAAACCTATAATCATATGGTGAGACCATTTCTTTTGTGTCAATTTCATTCCTCTTTGAGTTTTTTTTTTTTTTTTTAATTCATTAAGAAAAAAATGGTTATACATGATGCACTTCTTTCACTTTGTCTTTCTTTTCTCCAATGGGCATTCTAATTTATGAATGACATGACTGTTTGTAGGATGATGGAATATACGAAGCTGTTGAAATTTCATTGTGAAGTCAAGCACATTTCTCTAATGAAGCCAAAGATTTGTATATTCAGCATTATTGTAATTGTAATTGTAATTGATTGAATGAATTGGATTGTAATTGATTGAATGAAGGATTGTAATTGATTGTAATTGAATGAATGAATGATTGTACAGGTGGTAATTGAATGAACAAATGAATATATATAATTTTTTAATGTACAAATTAGCTATGAATATTGACCGTAGCCACTAATTTGACAGGTGTAGCTTTTATTAAATTTGGCATATTGCCACGGACTTTTAGCTACAAATAATATCCGTAGTTGTTTGAAGTTTTCGCTACAAATATAATTGCTATGGATTATATCCGCAGCTGTTGGAACCTATAGCAATGGATTAAATCCGTAGCCATAGGTTCCAGACCTATTGTTACGGCACCTATGACTACGGTCGTGCTACGGATTAATATTGTAGCCATAGGTGTTCACTCCCCAAGTATAGGGTTGTGATGTAGTAATAAACTCGGTGAGACCGAGGTCGAATCCCAAGGGACTGATACTTGTATGTAATCTGAAACTAACTAGGGCTAGAACTAGAATGAGATGAAATCTAAACCAATTGTGATTTGAGAAATAATGGTGAAATATTAATCTAAACTTAAAAGAATTCAGAGAAGGGAAACTAGGGATTCAGAGGATCCACTTGTAGAGATCAGGGAGATCTTATGCCTACATCAAAACCCAACTGAACTTACTTGATATAGTTTCAAAGAGATGAAAGATATATGAATTAGAATGGATTCCATCACCAAACCATGCCCAGGAGACAAAGTAACTAACAGAATTAAACTAACTACCAACCAATCAACATGCCATGAAGGTTAGGAAGGGTGCCGTCATCCGACCATGCCCAGGAGACAATGGTAAACAACAGGGCTTCCTGACATCATAAACATAAAGAGGAAAAGAACATGCTCAAAGCCATCACAGACCCATTGTAATTTCAGTCACAACAGACCATTAAAGACTAAAAACATTCCCTTAAGATTACACTAAAATCAACATGAAATCAATCTTAAACAACAGGAACAAGCAACAGGTCCTCCCATCACGCTACAAGCTTCACCTCTTAGCCCTAGCTAAGAGGTTTAGCCACACATGAACATGATGATGATTAGGCTAATCTCAACAGAAAAGAAAAGAAAAGAAAAAGAAAACGAAAAAAACAAACTTCTCTGGTGCTTCACGTTCCAACCGTGCCTCAGCCGAATCATCCCACATCTCTCTCTCCTTGCTGCCTTTATAGGCATCGTGAGACGGCAACTGGAGTCGGTGGAGAACCAACTCCAAGTTACACAGCACAAAACCGGAAGTCTGGACTCTGTTACGCATTACGCAGCAGAAATTCCTTGCGTCCAGATCGGGCTCGATGTAGGTGTTGGAGCAATTTCCCAACCTGACTTTTAGGGTGTGGTCAGGACCACCTCCTCAAAGCTCTAAACGGTCAGGATCATCAGTCCGATCCTGACCATGGTCAATAAACGGCCCAGAACGTCCGTTTCTTTCGGACGATAATGAGGAAAACGGTGGTGTCCACCGTGTCTTCTTGGTGGAGCCCAAGATCGACGTTGGATAGGAAATCCATTCCGACCATTAGATTGGTCTTGCAAAATCGGTTGTATATGGACGGTTTTGGATTTTTGTTGATGTGGCCCACCTATTTGATCTTGTGGCAATTGTTCTACCATTCGGAGTATTTACAGCCTCTTCCTAGCATTCTTCAGAAAGAAAACCACTAGATCTTGGTTAGAAGCCTTGCCTGATTCCAATGGTTGGTTCGGATTGAACTTGTGAACCATGATGATGGCCCACCGACTCAGTCTCCGCTCTCCCTGTTCCTCGTCTTCGCACAGCAGGAAACGAACGGTTCCGTTTTTGGCGTAAAATCATGGATAGGAGTCTGTTTAAAAATCCATGGCGTTCATTGTCTTCAAGACGAAAAACCATTCCGAGAGCCCAAGATCCGGTTGATTTCGGTGTGGCCCACAAAGTTTTCTTATATACCGTCCAACCCGTGTTTGAACGGTGAGAACCCATCATCGCTTCCTTTTGAAATTTCGTCACCTAGGTCTTAGGAAGAAGGACCTCGGGGTTCTAATAGACGGTGTAGATCATCCTTTTCGATGATGGGTGGGGCCCACTATCAAAACCCAATTGCTAGCACGTCCGTCACTGGACGTTTCGCTTAGCTAAATTTGGATGATTTGCAAAAAATAGGTGAAGTCCACTGCGATGCCTATCCTAGAAATCCACTCCCTTCATCAGATCATGGACGTAGTGTTAGCCCACAGCCTCTAGTTTGAAGTAGATCCGACTTTAGGGTGGGTCACACGCTCAACCGTTGTGTGGACAACATTCACCCTTAAAAATACAATCCCTTCACATGGATGTCATGCATGGCATCCATATTTACAAATTTGCCCTTATCTTTCGTGATAACTTCTGCCGTCCATTTCTCCCTACCGTATCGTCCAAAAGAGGTAAATTTTAACGATATTCGTTTTTCATGATCTTTCCATTGGTTCAATTTGAGTCCCAATCTCTCAAGGATGTCCGAGATGCTTTCTCAATGGTTATTATCTGATCTTGTCCATCGGGTCACTTACACACTAACCCAAGGGCTGAATTTTGACGTGTATGGTTAATTTACGGTCCTCAGGTCAAGTATGAAGTTTCGAGCTGAACGGATGGTGGAAACCCTTTGATCTTGCATTCTGTACCAATTTTGGGCCACTTGAGCTTCGGTTTATCTGTTTTCTTGGATCTCTGGCAGGTGAATTCTTCGATCTTGGTTCCTTAGAGTCCGTCCCTTTCCTTGGTATCCTTAGATTATTAAATCCATGCTTTTTAGCGAATTTTTACCGTCCATGCTCTCAAATACACCCTGTATCACAAACACAGTTAAAATCGGGCGTTAAACAATATTATGTTCGTAAAATCAAGTAAGAATCGAGTCTAATATGCAATATTTGACCCTCAACACAACCCCCAACCAGCATTTTGCTAGTCCTGAGCAAAGTATGTGAAGAATAAGTTGAGAATTAGAGGGCAATTTCCATGAAATTGAGTGATATTTTTGAAGAACGATTCAGATATGAGAAATCTAAGATTCATGAATGTTGGGCATAAATTTCTCCTGGAGGTAAGCGCATGGTAGACTTCATAATCAAGTTCATAGTATGAATCCATCAATTAGAAAAATTATAAATATTGAGATCCATGAGTGTAGAGTGTAATCTCAGCTTATCACATTCAGTTTCCGTCTTTCTTTCATGATACCATTGGTAACCAACGAGGTCATCCATGACAACCAAAACCTAACCCAAGACTTGCCTCACAGGTCATTCTTCCATTTTTTATTTTTTTTATTTTCATTAAAAGAATGTCAAGAGTGGAATCAAAGTTTTTACCTATAGGGAGCAAACCTATGGTGAAAACTTGTTACCTAACTTTTTCTCAATGTCAACACCATGGGGAATCGAATCTACACCTATAGGGAGCAAACCTATGGTGAAGTTCGATCGCCCAACCCTTTCAATTCTTCTTTATAAACTGATGCTAAATTTTTTTTTTATTTTTCAGGCTAGTTCCGTTCATGCTTAGTGATTACCAAGTTGATCCTTTAATATCAAACTGAACCCTTAATATGCAAGCGAGATGTGACATGTGAAATCATGACTCAATCAATATTTAAAACTTCTAATCATAGATTAACAATTCAAACTTAACTGTGAAATCTAATAGACATTGAATCCAAGAGTCATAAGTTACCAACATCACTTATCTTGTAACTCTAAATCCAAGATGGCCGTCAAGATCACTTCGAATGTACAAGAAAGTCCAGAAAAAATTTTAAAAATTTTCACAAATTTTGTTCAAGACCAAGAAAACACTGATTAGGTTACCTAATCTCCCCACCCCCAACCTTAAATCTACATTGTCCTCAATATAAAAGATGTAAGCATGCAATGCTCATGGGACAACGAAAGTAAATGAGAAGTGATGGGAAGATAGTACCTGGGTAACTAGTCGAGAAAGACTTCCAAACATATCAGCGAGAGAGTAAGTCAGCACAAGAGAGAGACCAACACAAGTAAAACACAAATAACAAAAATAAACTCCTACCTATACTACTTTCGCAGGTGCTCTCGATTACATTTAGCGTATGCAACAAGCCTTTAAACCCTTAGGTTGCCCCTAGTGGACGAGTTGTAGTCTCGTGAGGGTTTGCAGCAATGTGACCCACAAACATTGAACTAATTAACTAGGAAAATTAAATGGAATGAAAAGCTGGGTTGCATCCCAGGAGCGCTAAGTTTACTGTCTATCCTAAAATAACATAAAGCAAACTACCCTAGTCCTAAGAAAGCAAGGAAAAACTACTCAGTCATGCCGCAAGGTTCCTCTTCTGACCAGTATCGTGATAAATTTCTCAGTAGGTTTCTTAATAGGATCATCTAAAAGCCCTTTTTGCAATAGGCTTAGATGCCCTGGAGCATGATATTCCAGAGAAACTTATGTACCTCATCAAAAATTTATCGTTGATTCACCTGAGGTATCCAGAGTATATACGATTCACCTGCGACAGAAGAAGTTTCGAAGTTAGTATCCCATGGTGAATCGAGACTACCTGGTAGATCAAATTGAGAAAAATTTTCAAGAAGTGGTGTAGTCTCAACACATTAGAAGTATCGACGGTTCAATTTTTAGCTCCTCCTCCCTTAATGGTAAATAGTGAGGATCTGGGGAGGGAAGGGCTTCAGAGTAAGGGTTCTCTCGGGCAGTAATGACTACTGAAATATCGTCTTGCAAGGCATTCATTATGTCTCTTATCATGGGATCGTTTGAATTTGCAAAGTGTGCCAAGCAATGATCCAAAGAGTTGGGACATTCAGCTGAGAGTGACTCATTTTCCACATTGAAGTGTGTGATGATCTGCTCAAGGAATCCATCGTCATTAAAAGTAACCGTAGGTACGCTCTCTTGCTTCAGCCCTGCACAGACAGATAGAGGGTCAGTAGACGAAGTATTGATGTGCGGACTCTATTCATTGATACTACTCAGAAGAGGCCTGGACTCGTCAAAATTCAATAGTTCAGATGGTGGCCTTAACTGGGTGGTTTCAAATTTTAGAGTCGTATCAAGTAACTCGTTCATCTCCCGAATTATATCATCATTCAATTTAGGAGAGTGGTCCAAACATGTCTCACAAGAGATAGAAGGATTGGTTGTAAGGAGCTCATCCACTTTTAAATAAGATATGTCAGGTGAGTGGAGTAGCTCATTATGACCGCTTACTTCGTGCACTTCTTGATCATTGACCTGGACTAAACTTGAGATTAATTCCAGGGAAACTGGGGCTGAACATTCATGATCATCATCCCAATACGCATTATCGTCTAATTCTGTGCAATGCGCACTTGAGATGGGATCACTTTCCTCACATTCTAAATTCGGTTGAGGTTCAAATAAACTAACCTCTACCTCATCATTGAGATCATGTGTGTCATGTAAGGAAAGTGTGTCATCATCACTGTATTTGAAAGACACCCATATATCTCCATCATTCTTTTGAACAGTCATTGAGATCGACTCATCGGGGAATTAAACCGTATGCTCATTAATGGAATCCAACTCCTTATTCCAAATTCTAGATTTCGTCAAAAGCGAGTGAGGATCACTTTCCTGGCATTGTATTTCTGGATTGGATTGTAGTTAGGATGAGCGAGCTTCCTCTATCCTCTCGAGGCGAGAATTGAGTGCTTCTATTACTTTTCTAATTTCCGCAAGACACTCCATGTTATGCTGAAATGAGTTCTCTTGGATCGTTTCTGGTTGGTTCTCAAAGGTAGGGTATCCAAGAGAATAATTATTACAACATGTTGTTGGTTCATCTTCCCAATTTTGATGGTTCCACTGGTTATAGTCATATGATCATACATGGGAGAATATGATGTTTGATAATAATCCTCATTCCCATAATTACGATCGTATACGGCCCTATTAACCGATGGAACATAACGTTCTAGTCGATTTTCAATGTCTGTTCTCGATGGAGAGAAATTTTGAGGTATACGTTGAATTCCACAACCCTCAGGCATTCCCCAATATCTCCTATCCATCTCAATGTATGCACGTACCCACGCTTCCATGGTAGAACCTTAACTCTGAGTCTAATCCTAGAATAAAATAAAATTCATACAGCAATATGGAAGGTAAGCAGAAGAGAAGTGAGAAGGATGTT
The DNA here is from genome assembly GCA_030180095.1 of Magnolia changhungtana. Lineage (NCBI taxonomy): Eukaryota > Viridiplantae > Streptophyta > Magnoliopsida > Magnoliales > Magnoliaceae > Magnolia > Magnolia changhungtana. The sequence continues at coordinate 227,288 of JASAUF010000487.1, forward strand.
ACCAATTTAGAAGTTCCTATGTTAATACCCTGCAAAACAAAACAAACCAAGTTAGTATTCAGGAGATAAGACCTAATCTAAAAAAAAAAATAAAGAAAGTAAAAAAATTAGGACGAAGTTACTAAGTTAGAAGATCTATCAACGACCTTACAAGACAGGAAAGTTAGTTCTAAGAAAGAAAAATCTAAAATTAAAGTTAGTACAATCCTAATCTTAATCTAATTCTAAAACCAATTATTTTCAGAGAATCGTAGCCATCAGTCCCCGGCAACGGCGCCAAAAACTTGTTCACTCCCCAAGTATAGGGTTGTGATGTAGTAATAAACTCGGTGAGACCGAAGTCGAATCCCAAGGGACTAATACTTGTACGTAATCTGAAACTAACTAGGGCTAGAACTAGAATGAGATGAAATCTAAACTAATTGTGATTTAAGAAATAATGGTGAAATATTAATCTAAACTTAAAAGAATTTAAAGAAGGGAAACTAGGGATTCAGATGATCCACTTGTAGAGATTAGGGAGATCTTATGCCTGCATCAAAACTCAACTGAACTTACTTGATATAGTTTCAAAGAGATGAAAGATATATGAATTAAAATGGATTCCATCACCAAACCATGCCCAGGAGACAAAGTAACTAACAGAATTAAACTAACTATCAACCAATCAACATGCCATGAAGGTTAGGAAGGGTGCCGTCATCCGACCATGCCCAGGAGACAATGGTGAACAACAGGGCTTCCTGACATCATAAACATAAAGAGGAAAAGAACATGCTCAAAGCCATCATAGACCCATTGTAATTTCAGTCACAATAGACCATTAAAGACTAAAAACATTCCCTTAAGATCACACTAAAATCAACATGAATTCAATCTTAAACAAAAGGCACAAGCAACAGGTCCTCCCATCACGCTACAAGATTCACCTCTTAGCCCTTGCTAAGAGGTTTAGCCACACATGAACATGGTGATGATTAGGCTAATCTCAACAGAAAAGAAAAGAAAAGAAAAAGAAAAAGAAAAAAAATAAACTTCTCTGGTGTTTCACGTTCCAACCGTGCCTCAACCGAATCATCCCACATCTCTCTCTCCTTGCTGCCTTTATAGGCATCGTGAGACAGCGACTGGAGTCGGTGGAGAACCAACTCCAAGTTACACAAAGACAAACCTAAGTCCGGACTACATTACGCATTATGTGAGAAATTCCTTGCGTCCAGATCGGGCTTGATGCAGGTGTTGGAGCAATTTCCCAATCTGACTTCTAGGGTGTGGTCAGGACCACCTCCTCAAAGCTCTGAACGGTCAGGATCATCAGTCTGATCCTGACCATGGTCAATAAACGGCCCAGAATGTCCGTTTCTTTCGGACGCAATAACAGAGGAAAAACGGACTGGTGTCCACTGTGCTGCTGGTGGAGCCCAAGATCGACGTTGGATAGGAAATCCATTCCGACCATTAGATTAGTCTCGCAAAACCGGTTGTATATGGACGGTTTTGGATTTCTGTTGATGTGGCCCACCTATTTGATCTTGTGGTAACTGCTCTACCGTTCGGAGTATTTACAACCTCTTCCTAGCATTCTTCAGAAAGAAAACCACTAGATCTTGGTTAGAAGCCTTGCCTGATTCCAATGGTTGGTTCGAATTGAACTTGTGAACCATGATGATGGCCCACCGACTCAGTCTCCGCTCTCCCTGTTCCTCGTCTTCGCACAGCAGGAAACGGACGGTTTCGTTTTTGGCGTAAAATCATGGATAGGAGTCTGTTTAAAAATCCATGGCGTTCATTGTCTTCAAGACGAAAAACCATTCCGAGAGCCCAAGATCCGGTTGATTTCGGTGTGGCCCACAAAGTTTTCTGCTATACCGTCCAACCTGTGTTTGAATGGTGAGAACCCATCATCGCTTCCTTTTGAAATTTCGTCACCTAGGTCTTAGGAAGAAGGACCTCGGGGTTCTAATAGACGGTGTAGATCATCCTTTTCGACGATGGGTGGGGCCCACTATCAAAACCTAATTGCTAGCACGTCCGTCACTGGACGTTTCGCTTGGCTAAATTTGGATGATTTGTAAAAAATAGGTGGAGTCCACTGCGATGCCTGTCCTAGAAATCCACTCCCTTCAACAGATCATGGACGTAGTGTTGGCTCACAGCCTCTAGTTTGAAGTAGATCTGACTTCAGGGTGGGCCACACGCTCAACCGATGTGTGGACAACATTCACCCTTAAAAATACAATCCCTTCACGTGGATGCCATGCATGGCATCCATATTTACAAATTTGCCCTTATCTTTCGTGATAACTTCTGCCGTCCATTTCTCCCTACCGTATCATCCAAAAGAGGTGAAATTTAATGGATATTCACCGTTTTTCATGATCTTTCCATCGGTTCAGTTTGAGTCCCAATCTCCAAAGGATGTCCAAGATGCTTTCTCAATGGTTATTATCTGATTTTGTCCATCGGGTTACTTACACACTAACCCAAGGGTTGAATTTTGACGTGTACGGTTAATTTACGGTTCTCAGGTCAGGTATGAAGTTTCGAGCTGAACGGATGGTGGGAACCCTGTGATCTTGCATTCTGTACCAATTTTGGGCCACTTGAGCTTCGGTTTATCTGTTTTCTTGGATCTCTGGCAGGTGAATTCTTTGATCTTGGTTCCTTAGAGTCCGTCCCTTGCCTTGGTATCCTCAGATTATTAAATCCATGCTTTTTAGCGAATTTTTACCGTCCATGCTCTCAAATACACCCTGTATCACAAACACAGTTAAAACCGGGCGTTAAACAATATTATGTTCGTAAAATCAAGTAAGAATCGGGTCTAATATGCAATATTTGACCCTCAACAATTGGTCTATGGCTACAGATTTTATCCGTAGCCTTTACCCATTTTTCTGGCAGTGGGATAACACCCACAAATCTCAAGCTCTAACTCCTAAGATGCCCCGTTCATGAATAATCTAGGCAGACTGTGTAGGGGCCAAGTCACACGAATCGTCGACGACTCCTCCTGATGTCTGAAGATCCTCCTGTTGTTGTTGCCGCTGATGAGGTCTCGACAGCAGATACTGTCGTCGCTGCTGCTACTGCTGAGGACGGGGACACTCGCTCCTATGATGCCCTATCCCACCGCATCCAAAGCAAGCACCAGAGAACGGTCTGGGTGGCAAGGGCTGCCGAGGGTAGGGGCACTCCTAGAAGTGGTGCCCAGCCTCATCACATCTGAAGCATACATGGGGCATGTGGCATGCGACGGTTCATCTCCTTACAAGGCTTAATATGAGTTGTACCATCGCAATAATGACAGAATGTGTAACGCCAAAGAAAAATTAGATGTAAATCTCCTTCGGATGTGACACAGGGAAGGACGTGAGGTCAATCACCATCTTCCTCATGGGGGATAACTATTTCGAACCCGTGGAACTTCTCTAGACTCCTCACAGAGATGCCTCAAATCCCCGAGGAAAAATAAGAAAATAGAATAATTCTAGAAAATTCATAATAAATTGATTGATGATGAAAAACTAGCTTACAATCTCTTAAATAATAACTTAAACCCTAGGAAGAATTTCAGAATTAAACTATGACTAAAACTCTTAGAAATCGTGACTTACTATAAACAGTAAACTTACTATTTATAAACAGTTGTGATTCCTACTAATGCACATTGTTTTCGGCCAAAAATAGTAATTGTGCTATTTGGCCAAACCATGATGTTCCCCTAACTATTCTAAGCACTTTTCATGTTGGGCGCAACTCCTAAAGCCCAACGGATAAAGAGTTATACTTAAACTAAAACTTGGTATAAATAGTAAAAATAAAATTAAAATAGGAATCGACCATCGATCTAAAGTAGCTCGTCCTACCGTAAAATCATATATGGTATGTCTGATAGCTCATTCCGGTTTGCTAGATACGTTCGTTTTAAGTACTAACGGTTCGGATCACTTCTGTCTTCGATCGAGCCTTTTCTGATCCATCTTGGCCATGAAACTATCCGCGACCCACTCTACATCAGGATGCAAGTACGATTTTGATTATGCCAAATGTGTAATGTCTCCACGTGGCATCTTCCCATTGATCCATGTCAGGGCACTGAAAATAGGTGTAAACAATATTCATATAAACACATGATATTCTAAATAAGTTTTAATATCCGAAATTAGTGTACATATATGATATTTGATAGAATAATTGTAATAAGTCTATTAAAATATATAGTTTAGTAAAAAATGAGAAAATTCCAAGCCTTAGGGAGGCCACAACGTAAGGATTACAAATAAGTGACTTGTCAATAATTTTTAACTGTCCATTTGGATAGCCAACGGTTTGACAGTTTGGATAATTTTAATAATATGATTTTAGTGATGTAGTTGATAATTGGCTTGTTTAATGAGTATCATTAACTATCACCGCGTGTACGGCAGACATATGCGACTCTTCAAAAGAGCAGAAAAAGACCGCTTGCTAAAGGGAGACCAACAAGGCATTTACCATAGGGATTTTGACCTTACTCGCCTCGAAGTTTGGGTCAATTACCTCGATCGCTACCACACTCTACATATTCCCTAAACGGCCTTCTGACAGCCTTTGGACCTTTTATTGGACGAAATTGCCCCTGACCATGGTTCAGGAACTGTACGGTCCTGGCGTGAAGCAGAAGTCACCCGTTGTCTTAACCCCGAGAAATGGACGGTTCGGCTACTCCCCGGACACCGCTCCAATGGCTGGCGCTCGGCGCTCTGTGGGTCCCACCACCAACTACGTGTTTCATCCATTCCGTCCATATAATCTCTAAAGATCATTGTATGGCAGAGACCAAAACGATCATGATCCAATCACGGTGGGACCTAGGGGATCATAGTGGTGGATATCCAATAACGACTATTTTCTGCAAAGTGTGGTCCACCCGAGAGTTGTATCACTCTCTATTTTCGCTTCATGCCGTAAAATGATATTTTAAACCGGACGAACGGCCTAGACGAAGCACATACATCTTGCTGGGCCCCACAGACCACCCATCGCCTGCACCACGAGCCTCTGATGGGGCAGATGTCGCACTAATGCACATTTGAGAGGCCCTCTCCTTCTCTTTCTCTTGCTTTCCTAGAGAAGCCAACATCCAGGGGCCAACCGCCAGAGGGCGACGTTGTTTCTCCTCCTCGCTTCGCTCGTCTGAAAGCCTCTTCCACTGCGAGGTTTCTACTCTATTCCGTTTCAACTGCTTTTCCTTTAGTCGTGATCCTTCTCCTTCCTCAGTCACGTTCACTATCTGCCTAAAGCTCAACGACTCAGTGTGATTAGTTACCACGATCCAACCTGTGGGACAACCTCGATCTACCGTGCATGAACGTGCTAAAGTCCTTGTAATGGGACCGGTTGCAGACCAATTTGCGTGTGCTGTGGATTGCGCAAAAGTCCTTGTAATGGGCTGAACCCATCCTCTAAGCATGATAGGATTACCCAAACCGATCACAGAGGTGGGCCACATCAAGTCACAGCGACATGGTTGCCCTGTTTGCACGCGCAATGGAAATCCCATTGATTCCTGGACTTCCCTGCGAAATTTCTTTCGATTTTCCTGTTCTTTCTCAACCCTTCTCCATGCGTGGCCCACTCCGTACGAATCCTCCTGCGAAAACCTCCTGTTTACGCAACCACGCAGCCAGCTGCCTTGCGTAACCGACCGGAAAGGTAGGAATCCAGCTTGCATATTCAACGCACAAGGAGGCTTCTTCTTCAAAAGGGAGAACGCCCCCATGGTCGATATTTTTATGGACAAACATATGGAGGTCTAATGCCATACCCAAACACGCCTACTGGATGTCGATGGTGTACAATGAATCAAATGGCCATCCCAAACACGCTCGCCATCCGAAGTCGTCCCATCTCTTGGGATTAGCCGACATCCACTATCACCACGATCATTACCATAAAAACACTTCCATCCCTCCTAATCCCATGGGATTGGTCCGGCCAAACACGCCCTAAAGACGCTCCTTCCCGTAATACATTGGGCACCGAGCGCGACCCTTCGTTATCCGTGCGAACGCGCCGAGCAATGCCGCGACCCTTTAATCGTCGTTGGCCATTGAATTGCCAGCCTATAAGAGTGGTACCTTGTCGAAACTTCCACAAGCCAGTTCATGCATTTCTTTGCCATCTCATTCAAAACAACGGAGCAGATATTCGAAGAAATAATAGAGCCCATATCGCTATCTTCCTCTATTCGTGAACCCTTCTCCTTCCTCAGGGACGTTCACAATCTGTTTAAAGCTCAAAGGTCTCCGCTGGAAGTTCTGTAGACTACCGATCTCCGCCAACTAGACAATTTCAACGGGCACCCAGCCATCGGAAAAAGGTTAGGGCATGGCATACGTGTTTGCAGAAATTTAGTTTGTAATAAATGGCAAGCAAGTAATTATGTAATTTGTTATGTGTCTCTAACAGAGGACAGCTGGTTCAAATTACATGGAAAAGAAAAGAAAAAAAAAACATAAGAGATGAGAGAAGAGAGACGGAAAAAACTCATGTGGAACCTTTCCTTATCTTGTAGGTCTTTGAAGAGATGTTCATTGGCCATGCATCAATTGGGATCGACTCTACGTAAACCATTCAAGGCGGCATAAAACTCAGGTGGGCCATATTCACTTGTTCTATGCTTTACATTGAGCTCACCCATTCTTTTGATCCCAAATGATGCATGGTCAATGAACATCTCTTCGAAAACCATCAATTGGTGTTTGAAGAGATGTTCATTGACCATGCATCAATTGGTATCAAAAGAATGGGAGAGCTCAATGTAAAGCATAGAACAAGTGAATATGGCCCACCTGAGTTTTATGCCGCCTTGAATGGTTTACGTAGAGTCGATCCCAATTGATGCATGGCCAATGAACATCTCTTCAAAGACCTACAAGACAAGGAAAGGTTCCCCATGCATTTTTTCGACTCTCTTCTCTCATCTCTTATGGTTTTTTTTTTCTTTTTGTCTTTTAGTAAATTTGAACATTGGTTTAAGACAATAACGTGGAGCAAAGGAGTCAAGATATTGCCACCATTATCTTCTTTGATCGTTAAGGGTCGTAACTAGACTACTGTTTGGAGACCTTCCGACTGGTAAGAATTGGTCTTTTTCATACCAGCCAGGATATTTGGCATAGGCCTTATTATATGTTCCATATGCTCTGATATTTTGCCATGTCGGCGTTGGAATGATGAAGCGAGAGATCGGCCTTGGCGGAGAAGCACAAAACGGGGTAAAGAAGAAGGCGAATCAGAGCAATCATGAAAGTAATATCTGCGAACGGAGGTTCGCCGCAAGATTACCGTCTGAAGGGAGAGCTTCTTCCTACTGTAACTTCATCGTGGGTGTCTTACCATAAAGGCATAAACAATTCCGTCGTGGCTCTCTTTCAATGGATCGTGATTTCCAGTTTATATTTGTCGTGTTTTGTAATGTAATATGGGATGCATGTGTCATGTTAGATCCGTCGTGGTTGTGTTTATTCTCTTCAACGTGCACCCATCGAGGTTTGGTCGTGGTTTGCATTGCAGATTCGTCGTGAAGATGACATGGGTCGTGGCTCACACGAGGGATTGGGTCATTAATGTCATGTTATACTGGGCGTGGTTCTCTATTGACGACACCGATCCAAGTATTCATCATCTTGGCGACACAACGAAATGGACATTCACGACCTACCAATTATCAATGTTCCATTGGTCGTGGTTTCGTTCAATATGGTCGTTGCTGTAGTGTTCTATATACCTCGACCGTTATGATATTTGGATCCTGCGTGTAAGTATTTAAAGGTCGTGTTTGCCTTGTTATACCGATCGTGGTTATCGTATAACACGTTTTGTAGTTGATGTGAATCAGTGATTGTAGTTGTCATTGTCATTTTATATATATTATAGGTAAGGGTCTTAGTTTCTTGCACTGACTTTTTTGCACTACCAATCTTCCGTTAGTCACTCGGATGCAAACAGACGCGATTACAGTCCACGTTGGGTCGTGGTTGACATGAAATTTGGGTCGTGACTGTCATTGGATAGGTCTTATCTGTCATTGATACATGGACCCTGGATCGATTGACGCATAGTCGTTGTCTTCTTAGTTTGATCGTTGTCACTGGCAACGGTTGCTCAACCTCGATCCACCTGTCACGGGTGCCATCGCCCGTTGTTAAGCTTACCATGTCCTCAAGGTATAATGTAATTACAGTACCATGATCAGTTGCGTTCACCATTTCAATCTATGGGTCGTGGTTCAAAAGCACAACAATTCATTACGATCATTCTCTACATTGGATCGTGGTTATCATGCACCATGGTTCATGAATCGATAAGTGTGAGTGTGAGTGTGAGTGTGAGTGTGAGTGTGAGTGTGAGTGTGTGTGTGTGTGTGTATGTGTGAACCACAACCCAACAACAACGACCTCTATATACATGACAATCACATTCGTGGTTGACAGCAAGGAAACTCGTGGATCAGATGGTGGATGGTCTTGATCTTCGACTTTGACTCGGCATAGACGACAACAATGAGCCACGATCCTCTTAACATGTCAATCACGAGGCATTTTGTATTGAAAACCACGATGCATATTACATTACAGTCACGACCCGTATTACGCTGACAACAACGATGCATGTTACATTACAGCCACAACGAATATTACATGATAGGATGGGCGATTTCCATTCTTATCCACGAGAACAGATCAAACTACGTGGACTAGGGCAGATTCCCACACACTCTATAAACACAACAAGCGGGTTCGAAAACTCTCTCTCCCTTAAGAGGGAGAGGAGAGTAACTTGTTGTGTTATTCATGGTGCTCCATCCTCGGCCGTCCGTGTGATCAACTCGTTGACCTATGTAGGACCGGATCGGTGAATGACCATTGAAACGCTACAACCCATGTTGCATGATAACCACGACCCGTAAAACCTGACAACCACGGGCATAATTAATATACAATGTGAGGATCTGTTCTCTTTGAAGGGCAGACAGCGAGATGGAGAACTCTGTTGAGAAGGTGAGGCTTAAACAAGACACTCCCAAAAGTGCTTTGCAGCTCGCTGGTTGCCCTTCCAAGAGAACAGATCTCCACATTGTCTTGTAATTATGGTCGTTGTTGTTATGTTTTATGGGTCGTGGATATCATGAACTATGGGTCGTGGTGTTTCAATGGTCATTCAACGTTCCGATCCTTCATAGGTCAACGAGTTGCTCACGCGGATGGCCGAGGATGGAGCACCATGAATAACACACCAAGGTCACTCTCTCTCTCTCTCTCCCTACGGAGCGAGAGAGTTTTCTTCCCGCCGCTGTGTATATAAAGGGGAGGTGTGGTTGAGTAATGATGTTATGCGACATGAGTGTATGGAAATCTTCAGTTTGATCTGTTGTCGTTGAGAAGGATGGAAATCTGCCCATCAAAGTTACGACATGGCATATGTAGATATCGAATATCCCATATTATGGATCGTGGTGAATATGCAATAAAGGCGACCCATGTAACATGACAACCACGACCATAATTACATCAGAATAACCCTGACCAATGCTACATGACAACCACAACCCATGACAACCGCACTCTCACTTTAAATGTGAACTTATTGTTGCCGTGCGAATAGAGTTTGAGAGATCTCCAAACAGAACACGGAATTAAGCGGGAGATAGTGTGGGATGGATTTGTGGTTTGATTGGCTTCAAAGAAGATGTTACCCAAGTATCACTTCTATAGGCTGTTGAAGAAGTGGTTAATGTGGGGTGGGGATTCTTCCAAATGGTGGGTAGGTATCGTCATTAATGCGTTTTAATGCATTTGAATGTGCCGCTGATTCCGAATAGAAGGGTCGTGGATATATATAAAGAACGTTGGGTCGTGCATGTGAATCACAACTCAACGCAGCTAACAACAACGATCTCTACAGCATGACAATCACGTTCGTGGGTGACAAAGAAGAAACTCGTGGATCGATGGTGGATGGTCTTGATATTCGACTTCGACCCAAAGATAGACGACAACAACAAAACGTGTGGCATGACAACCATGTCCCTTTGAATCGGTAGTTGCCTCGATCCTCTCGCATGCAAAGGCTCGCGATCAAATATGTAGTACAATCACGACCATGTTATATTTTGCAAAAAGTACTTGCATGCGTAGGTGTCTAATATCCCATGTATACATATACGAGGCAGTTATGTGCATGTGGAGAACATGTTCGTCGGTGAATTTATTGTTGCCCCCAGAGTAGTTTCTGAGATATTTGCAAGAGTTTGTCGTGTCAGTATATGTCGTTGTGTGACGATCTACACGTAAGGCAACAACGATCCCCATGTGATGTAATCCACGACCGGTTAAGGTGGTTACAATGCCGCGTCTTCAAACCCACTGTAATGGATAGTGTAAGAAACTTGAGGAGTCCTGTCCATCAATGAGCTTCTCGTCTGACAGTTAACACAATGATATAAGGGTCGATGTTTTCATTCTACATTGTCTTAATTGTAATGTTATATGGGTTGTAATTGCCGTGAAATACGGATCGTCGTTGTCATAATGACTGGATCGTTGTTGTGCTGCGCAAGGTTCTGCACGTAGAATTGGTCGTGGTTCTCAGTATATATGGATCGTGGTGTCCGTGTTGTATGGGTCGTGCTCCTCCAAAATTCGTTGCTGTCGAACACGACCCAACATGGACTAGGACCACGATCCGTTACAGAGGTGAACGACGACGACGACCAATTTAATATGAGAACACGATTTATATCGACTACGACCCGTTGGTCATGACAATAACGACCCATATAACGCGGCGATAACGACCCCTATATCTCACCGTTACAAGACAACCACATTTTTTCTTAGGCGACAACCACATCCATAATTCATAGCAACCACGACGTTAACGAAATTATTACCACGATCCAACATGCAAACTACCCTTCTAGCCCGAGCTCGGACTTAGAGAGTAAATGCCTGGCAATAGCTGAGTCCGAAGTAACCCAACAAAACAATGCGAAGATGTGTAGACCGGCGAAGAGGGTCAAATATTGATTAGTAAATGCTGAATTTTATTCTACGCTCTTCTATTATGGTTGAGTGAACGAGAGGGGTCGTGTATATGACGAACAATATATCGTGCCTAGCATCCACAATCCTATATGGGACGTGGTTGTGCTTTTTTGTGAGATGGTTCTATGGTATGACACAGTCGACCCATATCGCGTAACAACCGCGATTCATATAACATAACGACTGCAGCCGCAACAACGCAAAATCCCACAACCGCGGTCTTTGCAGAAATCGCGTTCATGTCGCTTCTTCGACGCATTCCGTCGAGAACCAGCGACCGTCCAGAATCATGCGCGACCCTTCGGAATGTGCAATAATGAAGCCTTCTCCACGCAATCTGTTGGGAAACGAGCGCGACCCCTCATGTGCACATTTTTACGTGCTAAAAAGGTGGAATTTCGCTTACGGTTCCAAACGCAGAATACCAATCGTCGATCACCTGGTTCTAGTCTATGGGCTCTATAGTGGCACGTATCGAGCCATCAGTGGCCCACACTGCGTAAAGATGACAAATCATTTTAATTAATTTATTTGACGGAAACTATTGGTTTTACTGTTGTGGTCCATTGGATTTGAATATTTTGACCATTGGTTGGGTTTCTCGATGTTACAAATTTAATGGACGGTGCGGATCAAAGCATATCTGCAGTTCGATGTGACGTACAGAACACCGCCTATTTCGACGCTTTTACGCAAGCTTACGTGTCCCCATGCGGATCACCGATATATAAGTTCCGAACTTCTTCTCCGATCACTTTCACTTTCCTTTTCTCCTTCACTTAACGGACTAATCCTTGTTTTTCTGTCTTTTACTGGTTTTGACTCTTCTTCCTGGGCCCCTCCATCGCCAACGAGCACATCTACAAGTTCGGTGCATCTCAAAGTGCAAAGTAAGGTAATGGAAGACGGTCGTTGCATATCGGTTATTAACAATGTTATGTGGGTCGTAAAGGCCAACCACGACCCAATGGATATGACTATAACGAAATGTATAGCATGACAATCAAGGCCCAATGGATCGTTGTTGACACGGTGGGTGTATGGTGGCCAACATGTTATGTGCGTCGTGGCGTGAATCACGCCTCAATGTATATGACATGAACGATATGTATGGTGTGACAACCGCGATCACGGTCGTCACCATAGTTTATCACATAATGGATCGTGGTTGATGAGACGGGCGTAGGCGAAGAAAGCCAAACACTGATTTGACGATGAATGGTGAATTTATTTGTTTCATTCGATGTTTCTTCTGCTTATAGGCTATAATAGGTTGGTGAACGAGATGGGTCGTAATTGTTCGCGAACATTTAGAAGTTGGTTGACATGCACAATGGATCGTTGTTGTATATGGGTGGTTGAATGTGGATGCCAACCAAGATCCATATATCGTGACAACCGGGACCCCTGTGATATCAGAACCACGACCCATTTTCATGGGTCGCTTTCACTCACGACCCGTCTAGAGCGACAACCACGGTGCATTGCAACATGACAACAATGACAACAATGACAACAGATGACGCCCACGAAACTGTGGCGTGACTTGATCCCGTCGTACACATGCATGTTAGATCGTGGTTACTGTCCACGTTGGAACATGGTTATAATCCATGTTGGTTCGTGGTTCACAACCACGCCCTAGGCTTGTCCCATGAAAATGTACCATGAAGTGTATGTATTACAGTTCAAATGACATGTCGCAAACAATGTAAATTTTATGCCAACGTGGTTATAATCCATGTTTGTTTGCATCTAGAGCATTTGGGTGTTGTCCCATCTTCCGTGGGCCGTGGCTGTGAATCATGGTAGTAGTGCTATATGGGTCGTGGTTACGCCTACATAGATAATAACAACCACAATATCGTTGTTGCAATTATTTATCAATATTCTGATTCGTGTCTTCTTTTTTTTTGTTCTCTTTTTTTTTTTCTAATCTCTACAAACTGAGTGCAGATATGTCGTCATCTTACCCATCGTCAGACATTTGGGTCTACGCTTCCCTGGTTGAATCACCACCAGGAACGGGAAAATCAAAGATCAAGTGTCGTATGTGTGGCGCAAAGTTTGTGAATAATACTCATCGGTTTCGGTTACACTTGTCATGTCGAGGTGGCGATGCAAACCATGCCCCAATGCCCCAATCGAGGTCCGAATACTGTTTCAAGCCCTGTTAGATTCGAATAGAAAACCTTCCTCTCCATCCAAACCATGTGCTTCTGGATCTAGTACACGAATGGCAATCACAACAGACGCAGAGGAGGATGCCAGATTAATAGCTTTGGAGGAAAAACAAGTCCAACTCGCCTTAAAACGCAAAGATGGAAGAAGTTTCTAGACCCCACGATATTCAAGACAAAGACAACACGATGTTGAAGCTTGGGATCGAGTGCAATAAACAAGAAGAATAAAACGAGTAAGCAATTCAAATTCCTGACCTGTCTCGGTGAATTTTATAGGGCATTGGGTACTACATACAATTCTTCACACAAAGAAAGTTTGAAAAATCTAGTTCAAAGTGTAAAAGAGCACGAGGGAAATATCTCTTCACCTTCCGACTCAGATGAAGTGAACCAATATGTATATGAAAAAATAGATAGCAGTTCAGATGACAATAGCAGTTCAGATGACAATACAGGAGGTTATTAGTTGTAAATTGTCATATTGGATAAATGAAATTATGGAAGTTTTTGTAATCGTAAATTATGCATTGCATGTATATATATATATATATATATATTATTATCGACTTGTTCAACTTCGAAGGGGGCCCTCGACAGCGATTTCAAATCATCAGCTTATTTGTTGAGGTGGGTTGATCGATCCATGGTGGGACATCCTTCGATTTTCACGACATAGGTGGGGAAGGGAGTTCATTAGCGGGTGGGATGACCATAACGAGGGAAGGTGGTGGTGGAAGAGGCTATGTTTACAATATTCACCGCCTTTTTCTAACATTGCAACTACAAAGCACAAAGCGTTACAATCACGACCCATATAAAGGGAAAAGCGCTTCCCTTATGGATCCTGGTTGTCCATATATGACAAACTCCGCATGATGACTATAAAATCAACAATTGAACGTTCGTTTAATTACAAGATTACAACAAAGAAAAATAGTGACTGGATGGGTGCTACTGTGGGCCAACTTGAGCTCTTCAAATCTTTTAGCGGCTCTAGCTTTAGTTTCTCTTTGCCGCGTGCCCTCTCTCGATCCAAGGCAGCCTTTTCTCGTTAAACCGCGATCGCGAGACCTAGCGGAATGATACCGCTCGATTTCTCCGTCCGCCGCAGAAAAATTCTCTGAGAGTTGCCGGAGTTTGGAAATTGTCTTCAGAATTTCTGAGGGCGTTGATCTTCCGGGAGATCATGAACGTTCCTGATGAAAGGGAAGGGATCGCTCATAAAGGATGAACGAGAGAATGACTCGATGCCTTCCTCGAATGTCTCCTCAAGTATTTTGATTGAAAGAGCAACAAAATCCATGAATGCTTAAGTTGTTGCAGTAAGGATTATGGGAAGGATTACACCCGAGTACCCTTTATATATATTCCAAAGGGGGGTTAAGGGGAAGTAGCGACATTAAAGCAGCCAAGAATCACCTTGATATGCATGTGAACGTGTAGTTATGCAATTAGGATGTCGTGAGACTATTGGTTTTCCAAGGCTGGTGGCTGTCAGCCACGATTGTTGCCATGTACAAGGGATCATTGTCATCGACGTGGAGTTGAACGTGCATGGAAAAGCACGATCTATGTATCGTGGAAACCACGACCCCTGTAACACTAAAACAACAATACATATCATCTTACAACCACGATCTGTCGAACATCATAACCATTGTCAGGCTGAAACGAAAACCACGACCCCTGTAACACTAAAACAACAATACATATCATATTACAACCACGATCCGTCGAACATCATAACCATTGCCTGGCTGAAACGAAAACCACGATCCATAATAACAACGCCACAGTCTGTATGACAACCACGAAACTGTCATGTGATCTGATCCCGTGGTCCACACGCACGTTATATCGTGGGCAATAACCACGATATAACTTGCGCGTGGAGGAAACGACATTAATACGACTTCGTGAAATGGTACGTGGTTTCGGTTGTGGCTACTTTGTTACAAGGTCGTTGTTGTTATGTTATATGGGTCGTGGTTTCCGTCTACGTTAGAGATTTGGATGACAACCACGACGCAAAGGGATAAAAACCGCGGTCCATGGTGCATGTGAAACTCTGACCCAACATGTGGATTGAGCGCAAACACGACAATGAAACCACAATGTGGATGAATCGGTCGATTGGTTTAATAGGAGGAAGAGAACACGTTTCAAAACACAATCACGATCAACCAAAAATGACAACCGCGATCCATATAAAAGTCAACTATCAATACATTAAAATTACAATCACGACCCATATAACCTGAAACCGGATCCATATAAAAGTCAACTACCAAAACATTAGAATTATCACGACCCATATAACCTGAAACCGCGATCCATATAAAATCAACTACCAAAACATTAAAATTACAATCACGACCAATATAACTCAAACCGCAATACATACGTAACGGCAACCACGACCTATTTACACAAAGAAAGGATGAACGAGAGATGGACTCAATGGCTTCTCTTCACTTCGCTTTCATCGAGGAGAGCGATACACCTTAGATTTCAACGCAGTCAAGATGATAAATTTTATAATGGTGTCCTGAATATCGAGAGGGTCGTCGCCGGCATCTTTAAGCATGGTCGTGCGATGTGGAAGGTCTCATCGAGCATCGGAGTGGAAGAAAAAGATAAAATATGATAATATCCCTATTTGTAAACTTAAATGGAAGAAACGCGAAGAGTCTTGCGCATCACTGAGCTTCTCTTCTGGCAGTGACCGTGTTAGATAGGTCATGCTTGTAAAATCGTCACGATCGCGGTTTCGTGTTATAACACGATCACTGCTAAGAGAAGCTCAGTGATGCGCAAGACTCTTCGCGTTTCTTCCATTTAAGTTTACAAATGGGGATATTATCATATTTTATCTTTTTCTTCCACTCCGGTCTCAGTGAGACCCTTCCACATGCAAGACCACATGCAAGATGCCAGCAACGACCCTCTCGATATTCAGACACCATTATAAAATTTATCATGCGCGCTACTGAAGTCTAAGGTGTATCGCTGCTTCAGAGAGAAGCGAAGTAGAAGAAAAGGTAACTATTCCCATGTCATTGCAGAGAACTATTCTTGAATAACGTGTTTCCGATGGCTGGATGCCTGTTGATATTGTCGAGTAGCGGGACTTCAAATTGCATTCGAAACTCTTTGTGAAGGCCGTTGAGCTTAGGACGATCGTCAACATCCAAGAGGAAGTAGAAGGGATCACTAATAAAGGATGAACGAGAGAGGGACTCAATGGCTTCTTCAAATATCTCCTAGATTAATTTATTCTAAATGAAAGAGCAAAGAAATTCATGAACGCGTAAGGCGATGCAATAAATAAGGATTCTGGTTCGGAATGGCCTGTGGGGGTAATCTCATGAAGCCGAGGTGCCTCTTTTATTGGCTGGTCATTCAATGGTCAGGCACTATTTTCGAAGGGTCGCACTGATTGCGTAGGGATGTGCCTCTTTTATAGGCTGGTCATTCAATGGTCAGGCACTGTTTCTGAAGGGTCGCACTGATTGCGTGGGGATGTCATAACATAACACAACGACACATATGAAGTAACAACCACGACCCATATAACATCTTTCGTGGTTCTCGTGTTATATTGTCTGTGGTTAGAATATCATATGGGTCGTCTTTGTCACTCCGTTAGATACACAACCACGATCCAACGTGGATATATAACACGATCTAGTGCGCAAATGAATCACGATCCATCATCGAAGATAACCAGGACCGCTTATTGGTCACGTCCACGTCCGTCCCTTCGGAACCAGCGCCTTGACCATTGAATGACTCGCTGTTTATCCGCAATCCGTTGGGCACCGAGCGCGATCCTTCGTAATCCGCGCGACCGTTCAGAAAATCGTAATCGCCGTCCCTTTGGAATCGGCGCCTTGACCATTGAATGACTCGCTACTTATCGGCGCCTTCTATTCGGAATCAGTGGCACATTCAAATGCAGTAAAAACGCATTAATGACGATACCTACCCACCCTTTGGATGAATCCCGTAACTACAAATAAAGTAAAAACGCATTAATGACGATACCTACCCTCCCTTTGGATGAATCCCGCAAAGAAAACGCATTAATGACGATACCTACCCACCCTTTGGATGAATCCCACCCCACATTAACCATCGCTCGAAATATTTCATACACCGTAAGTTTGTAAATTTAACTCAAGAACAATAAAGCCAAACGACCATATAAAAGTGGTAGTTGGGCAACATCTTGTTGAAGCCAATCGAACCGCAAATCCATCTCGGTCTTTCTTCATGGGTGATCCCATCCCTTCCTCGAGGAACGTTGCCGATATTCCTGAAGATCGGATGGCCTCTAGGTGGAATTCCGCAGACCGTTCGGCGCCGGTGGCAGATCAACGACTCCTTCTCAATATATGTATTCGGCTCCCTGGGTCTCCTTCGAAGAGAACTGTTCTTCATAGTCGTGGCTTACAATTGTTGTCTGCGATTCCGAGAAAAACGTCTCCATCCCACACTATCCCCCACTTAAATCCGTGTTCTCCGGCTTAAATCCGTGTTCTTTTTACAGATCTCTCAAACTCTTTTCGCACGGCAACCATAAGTTCACGATCCTACCCTCGGACAAGACAAGTGAGAGTGCGGTTGTCCTGGTTTGTCGTTGTCATGAAACATTGGTCGTGGATTGCATGTTCACCACCGTCCAAACGATAAGATATTCGATATATACGTATGCCATGTCCGAACTTCGATGGGCATATGTCCATACGTCTCCACGAGAATAGATCAAACTATGTGGATGGGCAGATTTCCATACACTCATTGCTCATAACATGATTTCTCCAGCCACACCTCTCATTAATAAACACGACGGTGGGAAGAAAACTATTGGTGTTTTTCATGGTGCTCCACCCTCTGCCGTCCGTGTGATCTACTCGTTGACCTATCAAGTCCCAGATCGTTGAATGACCACTTTAACAGCGCGACGCATATTTCATGATAACCACGACCCATAGAGCATGACAACCACGACCATAATGTAAATACAATGTGAAGAACTGTTCTCTTCGAAGGGCAACCAGGGAGCTGCAAAGCACTTTTTAGAGTGTCTTGTTTTAGCCTCACTTTCACAACAGAGCTGTTGGTCAGGCTAAAACAAGATACCCCCAAAAGAGTTTTTCGTCTCGGTGAGTGCCCTTCAAGAGAACAAGTTTCTCACATTGTATTTACATTATGGTCGTGGTTGTCATGCTCTATGGGTCGTGGTTATCATGACATATGCGTCGCGGTGTTTCAGTGGTCATTCAACAATCCGGGCCTTGATAGGTCAACGAGTAGATCACACGGACGGCCGATGGGTGGAGAACCATGGAAAACACCCATAGTTTTATTCTTGGTGCTCATTTTCCGAGGTGTGGCGAGTGTGGCATTTTATCATGTAATATTCATAATATTCGTTGTGGCAAAGATATGTAACATGCATCGTTGTTGTCAATGTAATATGGTTCGTGATTGTAATGTAGTATGCATCGTGTTCTAATTACAACATGGATCGTTGTTGATACGATATATGGATCGTGGTTATAATGTGATATGGGTCGTGCCGTATAATCTCGTGATGACGGATGGGCGACACGGACATTGACCACACTTCAATCCGAGCCCATATGGGTCGTGGTTGTCATTTTATGTGGTCCGCGCGGTTGTTCCGTGTCCACTTCTAACAATGCGTGGTTCGAGGATGTATTTGCCCTGTTAGATCCGCGTGGCTGAGTTACAATGGGTCGTGTTCCACATGAATAGTGGGTCGTGGACTGTCAGGATGTTTAGTTCGTGTTTCACATGAATTGTGGGTCATGATGTATTTGACAACAGCGATCCAGTACTCATCATGACCACGGCGCAACGTTATGTCTTGGTTTTTAAGAATGTTGGATCCTGAATGATTCATTATCAGCTGGTCGTCGTTGTCTTGTCATTCCTATTCCGATCGTGGTTTCCGTTTAATATGCTTCGTAATTTAAGTGAATAATTGGACGTAGTTGTTTGATATGGTACCTATCGTATTTTCTTGCACTGATATTTTTGCATCAACCATTTACAACCACGATCGTTATATCATGAAAACCACGGCATATGGTTGTGTACACTATATACATGGCCCAGATGCATGAAAGTGGTTGTCATGATTATTATCCACGTTGGATTGAAACATGGGTGGTTGTCATGAAACATGGGTCATGACCGTCATTGGATAGGTCTTGGTTTTCATGATACGTGGGGCCCATTTATGTATCAACTTTGTGAGTGACACTCACGTTGAAGCGATGATCGCGTTCGAAAACATGGGTCGTTCATGTTCTCAAGTTATATGGCGCTCGCACAACATTTCGCAACCAATGTAAATTTAAAACCAACATATTAAGTCATCGATAGCTTGACACAAATCACCGTGACGAATGATCGTTGCTGACTGGATCGCGGTGACTCGTTTATCATGAGTTGTATGTCGTGGGACTATTTGTTGAGTAGACAAGGACTATTTGTTTGCCAAGGCTCGTGGTCGCCGGCCACGTTTGTTGACATGCCCGGCCTTCTCGACAGAAGTTTTAAGATCGTAAAACAATACATTACCGATGCAGTTTTTCCGATGTCCAGATGCCTCGTTGTAGATACCGCTTCTTCGATTATCACTGTGAATATGGTCGTATTTATTAACTACTGATGATAAGAGTGAGGAGAATGATAATGTCCCCATTTGCATGCTTAAGTGGGATAGTCTTGTGCATCACTGACCTCGTCCTGGTGGTAACCGTGTTATATGAATTGTACATGTAATGGATTGTTGTTTCGTATATCGATCGGGCTTGATTTACGACTTATTTGGCCCCCGTTTGTAATTTTACATGGCAAAGGCACACTAACGAGGTTATGAGATTATACTGATCGTTTGGCAAACCGATATTGGTCGTCGTTGAAAGACAAGGGTCGTGAAGATGACAGGGTCGTTCTTGGCTGCTTACGTAGTGCTGTGTGACCAGCCTATCTGGTCGTCCTTGTCATGTTATGTGGGTCGGGATTGTTACCCTACGTGTCCCGTCTCTGTCTGCTAGTTTAATGCAATGTGTTACACATTGTATGCTGGTCACACACCACAGGAAAATCCGCCGACAACCAATGAATCGTACTGTAACATCCACCACCCACATAACATGACAACGACTACCATTCAACATTAGAATACGACCCATATAACACGACAAATACGACCCATGTAAATGGTCGTGGTTCTCGTCTTACGTGCGCCGTGGTTGTCATTCCCCTTAACTCCTACCCACGAACCAGGTTGGATGACAACCCTGATCCAACCGTAATGGCTCTCACGCAAACCTGGTGAGAGTTTATAGTGAGGATGGATTGTCATATTCACGACCCATATCTAACAAAAATCAAATACACCAATACATTGAGCATTTAGTTATCAGTCAAGAATTTGACTCTCTTCTGCGGTCTACTGTTCGTCTCAGCCGCCTCTTCAGACCTCCTGAGCCTCTCAGCCGCCTCTTCAGACCTCGTGACCTGTAGACAGTCGTATGCAATCGTCCTTCAAAATTTCGGGATGTCCTCCTGCGGAAAAGGGAACGAACTAGTGTTAAATCAAAGGACAGAGTTAACAAGATCTCATGTAATCGGATACACACACACACCTTCGTGAAGTCAATCTTGCGCATGCTGCTCAAGAAGTCTATATACTTCAGCATGAATACGCCACAGTCATCCGAGTTGTCTTGCCCTGCTCTGTCACGATCGTTCTTCAAAGTCCATGGCTTCTCCCATATCTTGATCCATTATCAAGAATATGGAATAGCCATCGCATCCGTCCGTAACTCGCGCGACAATCAACTCATTTTTTCTTGCATCTCGGTCAGACTCAGTCGTCAGACACAAAGTGACATCTTTATCTTTATTCTTCAAATTAACAATCGACAGAACCAAGTGTCGGCTCCTCGCGTTGAGTGGGATGTATAGTCACAATCACAAGAAATACGACAAACTTAGACGCGCCTTTCCAAAATAATAGGGAATCGTTTACGCTCATGGATACGTGCAAGTAAATAACCTCTTACCACATCATACTTCCATAGAGGCTTCGATCTACATCGACCGTTGATTATATCTATAAGCTGATCACCAAGTTGCCACTCTTGATGATGTCCTGTCGATCCTTATGGTTGCCACCCATAAGTTTGCAAAACGCTAAGTCGGGACATCCATGATGGACTGTTGATATATTGAAAGGGTCGAAACATAAATAGTTTTAATGATGTTTTAAATACAACTATAATCCTCGCTACATAATACCGTGAATAGCGACGGACGAATTTCGCAAATTGCCGTCTTGGCCGTCGTCTCTTTTCCCGACGCTCGATAGATAGCGTAGGTATCGATCGATTGCCTACACACCGAGGAAGTCGTGGTGATATAATTATCGACATCGATGTTAAGTTTAAAATCAATATGTATAAACCTACATCGAGTCGACCCATGATTTTGGGTCACAGATGCTCTTCACCATGCAGTGAATCCGATGATAACTGGGCAACTCTCAATTCGTGGTCTTCGGCTTTTGTTAGAGTTCTGGCGGGTCCACGTACCCTCGGCGAGTCTCCTTTACGGTATAGCTCTGGGTTCCGATGCATACGGCAAGATCCCTTCCTCACTCACTTGAAGTACCAATATTTAGTCAGTAATAACATGATACGTTATAATCTATGCAATCCACAACATAATGTCCATTGGAAATCACGATCCGAAAGTAGCTTCACATACGCTTTCTTATTAGCCTCATCCCGTAATAGATTCATGTCCCGTCTCGAGCGAAGCCTGGAGCTCTTTCAGTGCAGATTTCTTCTTCGCGTTGCACCGAAGTGATCTTCTCCTGTAACACACGCATATTACTTGATTGATTTTTATGTATTTCAACACGACCCACGTAGTGAAGTCATGGCGTGGTTCACAGCGCGACCCGACCCGGATCGTGGTTGTTGTCCACGTAAGGTCGAAGTTCACACCCGACGTGACGTGGTACGTGAATCGTGCTTGGCATTCATACCGTGTCACTCTTCACGCTGGATCTACCTTCACAGTGACCACGTCCAAACGTAGAACGCAACTACCTTCCCTTTGGAAATTTCATATACCTTTATCAAGCCAGATCATCCTCCTCCGATGTGCTTCATCCGCTCATTGATATACGCATTCTCGTCCCGAGATCGGCCACCGATTGGACATGGGCCTGTCACAACGACCCGTTATGTATCATAACCACGATCCAAATAGGGCCACAACAACGATAACTATAATTCAGAAAACTTCAACTTCACATACCTGCATTCCCCGTATCTCCTTTCCACAATGCTTCATCCGTTCCAAAGAATGAGGCAATCTCTCGCGCTTCAAGGGTCGTCAAGGGACATTGTCCCGTAATAAAATCATACACAAGAGATGAGCCAAAACGTGACCGAACAACCACCAAGTAAGGTTCATGATAAATTGATAAGTTCAATTCCATGTACCCTCGTTGACCGAATCTCCTTCCCGAGTCAGTTTCACTTGCTCCCGCAAGAAAGCATTCTCTCCTACGAGAGGGCCGATCGAAGCAACTAATTCCCGCAATGGAGCACTATATTATTATGATTCACGACCCATGTTTCATATAAATCACGACCCATCTTACACGTAAACCACGACATTCGGCCGAATCGTGAATGCCACCAATGTTGGGCCGTGTATGAACCACGACCCAATCAAGATGGCATCCACGGCCTTTACTAGATGGTAACAACGATCATATATGAATGATAACCACGATCCATATTTCTTTTACCTTCGTTGATTGAAACTCAACTATTAGCTGACTCATCTGCCCCGCAGTTGAAGCAATGTCATCTTTAAGATGGCTCATCCCATCTTCAAGCCGTTTGATACGGCCCATCCCATCATCAACAGATGTTGTTGTTGTTACAATGCCATGTTCCGTATTAAAATCGTTATATTAGATCGTACATTCACAGAGACCTCTAACGAATAATAATAAAACAGGCAATTTCACGTACGTATTTTGTATTAATATCGTCCATCATCGTTTCACTTCTTCGCAAAGAAGCATTATCCACCTTGAGGTTATTTACTTCTCCGCGAGCCTCCTCCATTCTTTTCACTTCAAATGCAGAAGGAACTCAATCCGCTTATTACATTTCTTTTCATGGACCTTGATTTCTTAATCTCTCTCAATACGTGGCTAATATCGTCCCGGAAGGAGGCTCTAACCTCACCACAATTTCACTTCTCATTTTCAAGAGGGAGGTCAGAAGATCAAGATCCACTTTATTTCTAACTTCATCCGCCTCCATCGCCGTTGTCACCGCTGCAGGTGGTGCCAACCGAGCCTTGTCAATCGTAGGAATCTCGCTCTGCTATACTCCCGACAACCCTGCCTCTCGCTTCTTCCACTGTCGGTGGCCGAAGCTTTGAAGCCATCACACCGCATGGGTAAAATTGATTCATTTATTAACTATCAACACACCGCATAATTAAATTACACTACTATTTAAACAACTCTCACCCAGACAAATACCGTGAAGATGGCGGATAAGGGGCCGATCTCGCCGACTTCTTCAGATTCCAATTTAGTATTCGAGGAATCAATGTATGTTGTTTCCTATCCGCCCACCCACTGCCTCCGTGAGTTTTGGGAATCGTCAGATGCCCAGACTCGCTTAGATCAATTATAATGATCCATTACATATTGATTGACGTGTATGTAATACACATTCAACCTTAAAGAGTATGAACCAGACAAGAATAACGTACTCAGTAGGCTTAACGCGATCCGCATATGTTGTATGACTTGGGGTACCGCCGCCGCCCGAATAATGCCGTACGCCGTTAATCCCTTTCTTCGATAATCATACCCCACACCGCCCCTGTGGGTAGTTATTAAAATAATCCAAATCATCGACCATGTCGATATACTTATCAACACAGCTTATTCTTCCCTGAGATCCAACTAATAGACTCTCAACGCAAATTAATAGAGCGCCTTCACCGCGTCCATATGCCGGTCTCGAATCGGCAAGTGACAAATAGGTTTGTTTCTGTGTATTGTTTACTAACACTACTGCTCTCGTAGGTCTCCCTAATAGATCTTCCTCCTCTTCCTTCCCAAGATCCTCCTCCCTAACCGGTCCAAATTTCGGCCCCATAATTAAAGCAAAGTCGAGCTCTATGTGAATTTTATCCCGGTGCCCCGAACATCAAATTTCGATCACCAACATGCCTTGCATTAGGCAATGCAAGATCTCGTGAGTGTGCCCTAAATCCAAATTCTTCTGAAAGCGAAGAAGAAACCAAACAAATTGCCTCTAAATATATTCTCGTCTATCATCGATGCTTCTCCGTGTCTACAATCATATACTCCCAAAACCGACGGAGCACTTGGCTGAGACCCGTGCCTCTACGAAGTCTAAGCAAGTGGTCATCACCGGCTTTCCTCGACCGTATACCAATATGGACATCGACCGCCGATCAATCAACAATAATGCCGTGAATGTACTACCGATCGTGGATCGAACTACATTCTTGATCGCCGATGTAACCAACAGAGGGTCGTTGTTATCGTGTGTTCACCACCGATTGGGGTTGCATGCAAAGACGGATCGTTGTTGTCTTCTACCCCGGGTCGAGGTCCACGGCCAATACGACCCACCCAAAATGTGATCAACGATCCACCGTCCCGTCAACCACGATCCAATGGGGAAACTAACCAACCACCCACAAACGATCGGGTCAACACGATCCATTGGGAAACTGTCCATGTCAACCACGATCACAGTCACCAGTGGTCGTGAATGTCATAAACAACTGGTCGTGGTTCACATCCACTTCCGACATAAACCGTCCATGTCAACCACGACCTTTACCGGATGGTTCACATATACGACCAACATAACGTGTCATACACGACCCATCGGGCACATCAACCGCGATCACGCCCACGATCGCGATTGTCATGCTATATGGGTCCATCGCGATTGTCATGCTATATGGGTCCCTTGTGTCGTGTACAATGAATCGCAACCACGGCCGTGTTTGTCGGGCTTATGCGGTTCGTGGTCGCCATCTACGTGGCATAACCACCACTCATACAAAGATGTCTACCATAACTCACTTCCCCATCCCAAATAACATGAGAGCAACGATCCACCGTGCTTGTCAACAACGATCCATGTCATGTTCACGCCACGACCCACACAAAGATGTGAGCCACGATACATCGGGCACAAAGAACCACGATGAAAACCGTAATCGTGATTGTCATGCCATATAGATCGTCGTTGTTGTAGTATACACCGACTCGCAACGAACCGTTCGTTGTTGTCACCGGGATGGCATACCCACTACCCATATAGCAAGACGACCACCATGACTCACACCACCCAAATAACGTGTGAGCAACGATCCACCGCGATTTTCAACCACGATCCGTATAGACATCAACTACGATCACAACCACCATCGTGTTTTCATGCTATACAAATCGTCTCGGGCCGTGACTACCGGGTCGTGGTCGTGGCCGACTAAATCAATTAACATGTGAACAACTACATACCGTCCATGCGAACCATTACCTTGCTTTGCCATTGATAGGAAATGAGCCGCACCCTACTTGTATATATAGTGTCGAGTGGCGATGGATGGGGCCCAAGGAGAAGAATCTAACCAAGAAAAAAACAATTGGTAGGGATATGGAAGTGAATGGGTCCCAAATGAAGAAGATTCTAACCCAAAAAAAAAAATGGTAGGGATATGAAGTGAATGGGTCCTAGAGAAGAAGCTCTAAATATATTATTTTATTTTATTTCCTATATATAATTATAAATGAAATATATATATATATATATAATCGGTGTTCCGACTTACGCGTGGGGAGAAGCTGTTGTTTTAATCGTATACATCCCAATATGGGTCGTTGCTAAGTCACACCGAATCGCTCTTACTCTCATCCGCACCGACCAATCTATTTGCATCGAGAAGATACTAATTACCCAACTGATGATAGAATATGTAAAATCCAATGGACCACAACAAGAAACGCTACTGTTCCGTCAAAAGTTACAAATTGTCATCTTTACGTTAAAGGTGGGCCACTGATGGCTCGATACGTGTCGCAATTAAACTTATCTAAGGAATCCATCAGCCATGAACTATTCCAACTGATTAGATCCGACTGATGATGGGCCCATGCACTTGACCACGATGATCGACGATTGATCTTAGACGTTGGGAACCGCAGCGACCCGGCGCCTTTACACGCCATTTTAATGAAATGTATGTACGGCGACGTATTTTTCAAACATGTACTAATATTGTGGGTTGTGGCCCGCCGTGATGTTTGTCGAAATCAACTCCGTCCATCACCTTCATGCGCAGTTTTGGGCCAAAAGATGAACCAGATCTGAGGCTCAAATGTGCTGAAAACACGAGGCTTCAACTTCCATAGTAGAAATATTTATGGCAGACGAAGTGTCGTGTCAGGACAGGAGTTGGGTTTTCAGTTCATCCCATTAGAAAATAAGTTATGAACGGTGTGGATGGCGTGTAAACATAAACGTCGACCCCAAGGAAGTGTCAACGGTTGGAATAAATGTCGACCCTATAGAAACAAGCTTTCAACGATTGGAATATGACTCCACATTTTCTTGAATGCCGTCCGCCCGAGTAATGGATCCCGATCACTTTTGTCCGGACTCCTAAATTGACCTCAAGAAACGGATGAACGGATAGATTCATCGCAAACATCGCATGCGGCCCACTTTGATTCGACGAATGACCTTCTCGCTACAGCATTCGCAGAAAGCGTTACAGCGCCCGCGCCGACCTTACACTTTCATCATTACATCGTTTGGAGTGTCGACGGCGTCTTCGTCCGTAAAATTTTAATACACGATCCATATCTCATGACTATACGAGCCATATACACCGAATACACGATCTAAATCGTCGTGTCAACCACGACCCATCGAACATTTGCACCACGACCATATAACAAAGTTAAAAAGTGTGCCAAATCATCAAGCTGCGCCAAATCATCGGGCTTCAAAAGGAGTAACGTGGATATGGGGTCATGTCATGTTACATGGTCGTGGTTGTGAAGGAGTATGGTTCGTATGTTCGGTGGATATGGGTCGTTCATGTCATGTTACATGGTCGTGGTCATGTGAAGGAGTATGGTTGTATGTTCTCCGTGGATATGGGTCGCGTTCATGTCATGTTCATGGTGGTGGAAGGAGTATGGTTCGTATGTTCCGTGGATATGGGTCATTCATGTTACATGGGTCGTGGTTGGGAAGAGTATGGTTCGTATGTTCCGGTGGATATTTCATGTCATGTTACATGGTCGGGTCGGAATGTGAAGGAGTATGGTTCGTATGTTCCGTGGATATGGGTCGTTCATGTCATGTTACATGGTCGTGGTTGTGAAAGAGTATGGTCGTATGTTTGTGATATGGGGTTCATGTCATGTCATGGTTACATGGTCGTGGTTGTGAAGGAGTATGGTTCGATGTTCGTGGATATGGGTCGCTCATGTCATGTTACATGGTCGTGGTTGTGAAGGAGTGGATCGTGGATATGGGTAGTAATCATGTCATGTTACATGGTCGTGGTGTGAGTGGTTCCCATGTTACATGGGGTCACATGGGTTGTGAAGGAGTATGGTTCGTATGTTCCGTGGATATGGGTCATGTCATGTTCAGGGGTCGTGGTTGTGGAAAGACATGGTTCGTATGTTTGTGGATATCATGTCATGTTACATGGTCGTGGTTGTGAAGGGGTATGGTTCAGTATGAGTTCTCTGGTGGATATGGGTCGCTCATGTCATGTTACATGAGTCCCCATTTGCATGTTGGAAGGGTCGTGATCAGTAAGACGACAACCATTTCCCATTGTAAAGACTAAAGACAACCCCGATGCCATTAACATGACAACCACGAAACTATCCAAACAATCGCTGTGTACGTTTTATCGTGCCTTTCATGTAGAGTTAATGATGGTTGTTATGATATATGGATCGTGGGTTACAATGTAGCATGGGTAGTGGAGTAGGTTGCTACGGTAGCCATTTTTTTTTTTTTTGGTTCGAGGTCGTGGTATTGTACGGATCGTCGTTGCAAGTTCCGCAAAATAGCGAGTCCGTTCGTTGAGCTTTCACGTCCGTTTGGAACCCGAAGAAGCCGTGCTACATCGGTCCTGGGATTCCCAAATAAGCCATTACACACACCGGTCCCCCAACCGCGAGTAGTCGGTCATCGATAAAGGTTCAACCACGGCCATGTGGCTTCTACATCACTGAACTCGTAAAGGAAGAGAGGGAACGGCTCGATTGTAAGGTCGGGTCGCGACAGAGACGAGCCATATGATCGCGTCGAAACACGATATAGGGGTCGTGACCATTGTTGAACATGGGTCGTGCCTCTCAATGGTTATGTGTCTGTCGTGGGTGTTAGCATGGGTCGTGCCTCTCATTGGTTATGGGTCGTGGACATTTCGTATGCAAATAAACAAAGAAAGGGACATCAAGAACAAAGAAATAAACAATAAATAAATAAAAACAATCGTCCGTAAACAAAAAACAAAAACACAAAAGAAAACTCGTTATCCCCGCCGAGCAGAGGGACCAGACATCGATGTGGGGATCGAGCATCGACGCATCCTCCGCGACAGGGCATATTGGCCAATCTCCGCCGCAGACGGGCGCCATTTCCAGTAGCGCCTCGCCGTGTCAGCCCGCATCACCGGAGGTGTCCGCCGTGAGGGCGCTCCAAGTCGAGGGTCGGGTAAAGCTTCCTAACTTCGGCCAGCAAGCATCAAAGCCACCGTCATAGCCGAAATTGTATAATTTATCCAGCCTCCTTAGCCCTCTATCGCCAGACTCAGATTCCGCCACCGCCGCGGCCGCCCGCGAGACCGCTGAGCCTCAAGCTCGCTCGTAAGGAATCCCTTTCTCGCGGACGCGACGTACTCAAGGACATTCCGCCGCCGGACTAGTTGTTTCGCCGCCATCGCCGCTCCGACTCGAGCAACTCTTTCGCCGCTTCGACCCCGACTCGCAAGATCCAATGCCATGAACCGGAGGGTCTCGTTAGCCCGGCCAGCCTCCCGACTTTCGGCTCTGGCCACGCCCAAGCGAGCTTCAAGCCGGTTGACTTCGCCTTGGGAGCACAAGCTCTCTCGCCCAAGCATTCCGCAACGACCTTCCTCACCCCCGATAAATCATACGAACAGCGCGGCCTCCACCATTCTCGAGCTCGACCAGAGCGTCTTGCTCGGCCTTCTCGGCCACGAGTTTGGGCCGCCACCTTCGAGCCGATCCATCTCCTTCACCTCTCCTTAACCGCCAACATCTTCAGCCGACTTGTAACACACAACCGCAAAATCATCCATGAAACCGACATGGTCGCCTGAAAGGGTGTCGGCGATTTGCGACTGGTGCGTGCTCAACCGCCAAGGAATCACCGAGTTCGAAAACCCGCCCCCGGACCGTTGAGAGGGGCGACTCGGTAGAGTCAGTAAATGTGCACGATCCTAGCCGGTCTACAACCGGATCCGCCTCCTCCGTCTCGTCTCGGGAGCCTTCTCTTCTTCGACGTGGTCGTCATCCTTGATTCAGGGGGAGAGGACGACATCCATCTGAGGGCGAACAGCCGCCTCGTCTCTCGAGCCACTTCCCACCATACCCGCAAAAAGCTGAGGAAGAATGCGCCACGGACACGTGGATTGATGCAAAATACCAAAGACCATTATTGCCAGAATCTTCCTAGCATTTAAAGAATTCTAAAAGCGCCGGATATCCTCGATCCTCTACAACACGTGGCGCAATTCCTTCGCCCCACCGTTCCTAGCATTTAATGCCATTTAAAGGAAGCGGAATGCGCATACAGAGTAAATCAAGCACTTTTACAACCTGATTGGCTACTTTTATGACACGCCCAATGGTTGGGTGGTAGATGCTCCGTGGGACCCGCCATGATGTATGTGTTTCATCTATGCCGTCCATCTATTTTGACGGATCATTTTACTGTAGGAGACCAAAAATGAGGTATATCCCGAGCTTAAGTGGACCACATGACATGAAACAATGTGGCCATAAAAGTTTAGGATCAAATGTTCAAGTGGACCACATGACCATAAAACATATTAGATTTCAAATAAAAGCATAAGGGCCTCAAGATTTTAATGATGGATCCAACCACTATTGTTTTTTGTTTCCACCGAGATTTGATCTTGGTATTGAGCCCGGATCCAGAAAATGGATGACGATGAAACAAATACAAATCAACATATTAGATTTCAAATAACTTTTAACAAGATATTGGGACATTTTTGAGGATGTTTCCTAAGTGGGGTCCACATGATGTATCCAACCATGTGTCTCATCCATTTTTAAATATCATTTTGCTCTTTATCCAATTCGAGATATATGTGGATACACTCTAATTGTTGGATATCCATATTTAAAGCCATAAATGATCGCTTATTTGAAAATGGATAAAAACAGAAAGTGATGAAACAAATATCCATCATGGTAAAAGGGGCCCAACATGAGTAATGTGACGTCCACTTGAGACTGGATACACCTCATATTTTTTTTGACATTATCATAAATTGGGATGGACGTAATGGATGAACACATCATCATGGTGGGCCCATCCTTAGCCAATCCGTTTCCATTTACAAGAGGGAAGCATACTGAATAGACTCCGTAGGGTTTGGACCAAATGTCAGGATATCTACAAATTTCAAGTTAACCACCCCAAAGGAAACAAGGCGATTGAACCTCTCGCCATTGAAAATTTTGATATCAACCCCCAAAAATATCGAGAAATGGATGGATTGTGGATAAACCATATACATTCACAATGGGCCAATAACCGAGTATAATCAAGACGATAAGTACCGAGTAACTCAAGACCGCAATCCGATTTCGTCCTTTCACGAGAGGATTTAGTGGAAGATCGTCGTACGCGGAATGTCCTAAGCGTAACATGCCGCCCCGGTCCTGAAGCCTTT
This sequence comes from Magnolia changhungtana, assembly GCA_030180095.1. Classification (NCBI taxonomy): domain Eukaryota; kingdom Viridiplantae; phylum Streptophyta; class Magnoliopsida; order Magnoliales; family Magnoliaceae; genus Magnolia; species Magnolia changhungtana. The sequence continues at coordinate 258,675 of JASAUF010000487.1, forward strand.
CGCAGAGGTTACCGTGAAAAATCGTGAGGGGCCCACCGTGATGTTTGTTAGAAATCCACCCCGTCCATCCGTTTTTTGAGCAAATCATAGGAAAGGAGACCGAAAATGATTAGATCCAAGACTCAAGTGGGCCATACTATATGAAGCAATTGTGGAAAGGAACTCGACCGTTAAAACCTCCGTATGCTCTACCTTGATGTTTATATTCCATCCAAACAGTTTGTAATGTCACTTTCACTGTGATGAAGGGAAAAAGCCAAGACAACTTTCACTGTGGTGAAGTGAAAAAGCCAAGACATGACTGTGGTGAAGTGAAAAAGCCAAGACATTAACCCGATACACAACTTATGTGGCCATATAAATGTTCAACGGTCATCACGGCCATCACGAAATGCATTGATCGCAGTTATCATGCAATAAGGCTGTCATTCAACGTGGATCGTGGTTGTCATTATACATGGACCATGAACGATACGATATATGATCGTTGTTGTCGTGTAATATGGGTCGTGATATGCTCGATGAACGGGTCGTAGTTGATATGGATCGTGTTCTAATGTTAAATTGGTCGTCGTTCACAGCTGTAACCGACCGTGGTCCTCGTCCATGTTGAATCGTGTTTGACAAAAACGACGGTATGAGGAACACGGCCCATACGACATGGAAACCACGATCCATATATACTGATAACCACGATCCATATAAACTGACATCCACGATACATACATACTGAGAACCACGATCCATATATGCTGAGAACCACGATCCGTTGTTAAGTCATTGATCCATTATTAACGACAACCACGACCAATTCAACTTGCAGGATATTGCGCACCACTACAACGCTCCAGTCATTATGACAACTACGATCCGTATAACATGGGAGTGACAACCCATATAACATTGCAATCACGACTATGTAGCATGACAACATCGACCCTTACAATATTGCAACGACGACTCATATAACACGGTCAGAATCGCGTAAGAGAGGGGCGTCGTGGTCCGTGGCCGGGTCGACGTCGAGAAATAAAGCCCATCCACCATCGATCCACGAAGTTTCTTGCTATCAACCACGAGCGTGATTGTCATGTTGTAGATATCGTTGTTATTATCTATGTTGAGTTGTGATTCACATCAACGACCCAACGTTCGTTCTATCCACGAGCCTTCCCGTGGAATCAATGCCACATTCAAATTCAGAAATCACATTAATGACGATACATTCCATAATTCATTTGGAATCAAAGCGACCCTTTCGAATCACCAACCCCACATTAACCACGGGTTGAACATCCTATAAAAATGGTACTTGGGTTAGACACTTTTTCTGGACGCGATGCCGACCGACGAGTCCTTCTCGCGCTATTCCTTCATAATATTGCTATGTTTTTTCATGGTGCTCATGGGTCGTAGTTATCACGATATTTCGGTCGGGGTTCACATCACCGTGGTTGCTATCATGTTATGGGTCGGGCCTTATCATGTAAGAGTGGTCGTGTTGGTAATGCAAGGTGCATCGTTGTTGTCGATGTAATATGGGTCGTGATTGTAATGTAATATGCCCATTGTCCCCATTGTTATATACTATGGCCCCTGGCCCTGGGCCACCGTGGGCCCAAGCATGACTCATGGGTTAGATCCATTCCGTTCATCCGCATCTACAAGTGAATGCCACTGGCCGGACGTCGCCTCTACCGATCATTCGTTGCTTGATCCCGAAAGTGGGAGGGATAATTACAATGGTCTACGACGGTGAATCATCACTGCTCCATGTAATGTCCACCGCTTGTGATTGGAGTGACGTTCTCATTTTTGGTCTCCTACCCTTAAATCATGGAGAAACGTATGGACGGCATGGATGAAACACATACGTGGTGGTGGGCACACAGACCGCCGAGATCCAAGCAAATTGCTGTGCCCCGTGGAGTAGCCGATCGGCCGCTTTATCGGAGTTGAAACCGGAGGTAACTTCGCTTTACTCCATGTCCGTACGTATCCCGAACCGAGGTCGTGGGCATTTTTCCGCGAACGTTTTGTGGGTTCAACACGATCGTTCATCTGTTCACTACTGTTTACTGTGGCGTGGTCCACTTTTTATTGGGTTAAGGATCATTTTTTTATTTTTTGGTTACCAATAAATGATTTATAGGTATATATGGACGTAATACGCTTGCTTGCTTTAAAATGCACAAAGCAATAAAGGTCAGTTGCATGTGTGACAATCCTCCGTGATCTGTAGACAAACCAATGTATAAAGTAGTGTTTGTTGAAATGTCTGAATGGGATTTTGTTGATGGATTGTAAGTATCTGTGGTGTGATCCAGTTGACCGTTTGATCTACCCCACCCTAGTTTCGATATCTTAAAATAACCCGAGATAAGGGATAGACGGCCTGGATGTACAGATACATCACGGGGGGCCCGCCCATAGAGCTGCCTGTTGGGAGTTGGGCCATGAGGGGGGTAGTACGCAATCCTCGCCCATACATGAAGCCCTTCTGTATCCGTACGATGGCCTGGACGAAATTGCCCATGACCTTGATTCAAGCGACATACGGACCTGGATGAAGCAGATGACACCTGATGTTACAGCATTAAGCCACGGACGGACGGTACTATCCGGACACCGGCAAATGGCTGGTGCTCGGCGGTCGGTGTGTCCAATCACCACGCATGTGTTTCATCCATGCCGTCCATACGCTTCTCCAGATGATTTAAGGGTAGGAGACCAAAAAAGAGAACGTCACTCCAATCACAAGCGGTGGACATTACATGGAACAGTGATGATTCACCGTCGTAGACCATTGTAATTATCCCTCCCACTTTCGGGATCAAGCCAACGAATGATCGGTAAGAGCTGACGTCCGACCGTGGCATTCACTGTAGATGCAGATGAACGGAATGGATCTAACCCATGAGTCATGCTTGGGCCCACTGCTGGTGACAGCCTAGCAGGGGAGTAGCCAATCCACTATCCCGCGGACTAAACGGATGAATATATGAGCGTTGGAAGGGCCGAATGTAGCATTTCAGCTTCAACTTTTACGGACTTTCTACTTACATCCTAAAATGTAAGGGAGGGGAAAAGAGAAGATCCAGGCTCCCAATTGCCAGAGAGGCACGTTATCTGTCCTAGGCTGTAATCCTCTTCCACTAGGAGGTCAGTTTGCTACGGGTCAAGGTAGAATCGAGAAGGTCACATTCTGTGGATCGTGGTGCCGTATTCCCATGCACACCTAATATTGGTTGTCACGTTGCAACCATCTTGGTTGGCACGCAGTACGGATCGGATTCCCGTGCACATTATGTGATGCATGGGTCGTGGTTGGAAGGTGTTATGGGTCGTGGTTGTCATTGGGAGCCACGACCTTTGAGTGATTCCTAAGTGTAAATCACGACATTCTATATAACTGTGAACCACGACCCATGCAACCTGTCGACCCCACCAATATAACAACCGCGAATATTACGGCCACGTAACGTGGGAACCACGACCCATGTCACCGACAATCGCGACCGCCGAACGTTGGTCGTGGTTCACATGCACAACTGGTCGTTGAGCGTGGTTGGCAACCCATGTCAGCTGACAGCCACGACCCGTCGAACGTTTGATCGTGGTTCACATGCACAATTGGTCGTTGAGCGTGGTTGGCAAACCATGTCAGCTAACAAGCACGACCTTCGAACGTTTGGTCGTGGTTCACATGCACAATATGTCGTTTGCCATCAAATGAGGATCGTGATTACGATAAACCGTGGATCGAAGTTGTATATCGGTTGTTGAGCGTGGTTGCCATGTTAGGAATAACGCGGGGAGGATTCGAGCCCTTCATCAAATATCTTTTCCATTGTGATGGTTGTAATAGCAACGAAATCCATGAATGAATAAGATGTAGCAATGGGTCGTTGAACGTGCCTGACAACCACGATCCATGTACCGTGACAACCACGAATAAGATGTTACTGGACTGTGCGACGCTCATCATCTGACAACGACGGCCCCTCTTAAAAACCCTGAGCCATATAACATGACGACAACTCCCAAACAGACTAGGCGTCGCATTACCCAAAGTTGAACGGACGATCCTTACAAGAACAAAACCGCGACCCATTGTGGGACAAAACTACGACCCTCGCGCGATTCAGTTTTGTCACTGGATTAAAACCACGACCCTTCGCGTTGTACTTTGTTGTGATTCACAATGGGCCGTTGTCGCCAACCACGACACAATGTGGATTGCAATCCCGAACCAATGTGGATGATAACCACGACCCATTTAATGGACAACCAATATCCTCGCATTACTCGCAATTTGGACCCATTCAAAATTATTATTTTTTTTTAACGTAATAACCAAGATTCGAATGAGTATGGGTCGCAGGCTATATTATGCTATTATGATGGAGAGAGTGTGTACGACAAGGCAATGTTCACCTACTGTGGTGGAGACTCAAAGGATTTGTTGTGAGTGATGATATCACCTATCGACAAGCTGCTCGATAAACCGCACCAGATTACGAAGACTACGTCGATGAATGCAATTTGATGATTACAGCTTGTGTACGGTGATCCAATTCATGGATTCCTACGCCCACATACAATTAAAGACGATGAAGATCTCAAGCATTCATGTTATTCTCGTGGACGACACCTTCAACACATATACCATTGTATGTGGAGAAATTGAGGCGTTGTCCGTCGCCGAGGATTACAATGCCGATGACGCATTACATTCGAACCCATCGTCTCTTCATTCGCAACTCGTAGGCAATGATCGGATAGCCGATGCTTCCGATATGCATGACACTTCGTTAGATATCGAGACCGAGAAGTCAACGATTGCGATGTAAGCGGCCCTTCCCATGACGATACACATCATGTTTTGGGAGTGATGACGTATGCGATATAGCTGGCCCATCAAGGAGTGATGGATATCACGATCGGGAGCTCGACGAATGCGATCTAGCCGGCCATTCAGACTACGACACACAACATAGATTGGGGAATGATGTCTGCGACATACCTGGCCCATACGACGACTGCTGTATGGGTGGCCCTTTAGCCAACGATACACAGATGATTTGGGGAATGATGACCGCGACATACCTGGCCCATCAAGTAGTGATGGATATGATGACCGAGGAACAGCTGACCAGTGCGATCTCCAAACCCCACTCGCCAATGATCCATCTGATGATGCGTTTGTCAATTCAGATCGACAAGGATACCCGGATTTTGTGGATGATCCGAACGACATATTACGCGGGCAAGTGTACAAGGACAAAGGTCGACTACAGTATTCTCTATGTAAATATGCGATGCGCCGCAAGTTCCAGTACAAGGTCATCAAGTCCAACAAGGCGATATATACGATTGGCTGCATTGTAGCAGATTGTAGCTGGAGGATGCATGCTTCAAAACTTAACGGCCTAGGGATGTTCAAGATCAGGACTTACAACTCGAAGCATACCTGTACTATGTCGTTTGAGGATATACGCCAATCTGAGACCACGAACGCGATGGCCGTACCGAGACGGTGACGTCGAAGAGAAAGGGGAGAGATCATCGCCAAGCCACCGCTTGATGAGTAGTGAGTTTGGCGTCTGGCCGTATGAGCTCTGGGCCGACTCGCACACGCAGCAAAGGAAATTCAATATCGTATGAGTGAGACGTACGGTGTTGAGATCAGTCACAAGAAGGCGTGGAAGGGTAAGGAGATGGCAACCAAACAAGTATTGGGATCCTACGAGGGCTCCTATAACGAGCTCCCTGCGCGTACCTTCACGAGTTGAAAAGGCCAATTTAGGGACCGTCACGGAGTTCAGTCAGTGAACGAGGAGACGAATAGTTTCCAACGATGCTTTATCGCGCTTGGGCAAGTGCATCGAAGCGTAATTTTACATGTTCGGAGGGTGTTGTGCGTTGATGCCGCGCATTTGACAGAAGATACAAGGGCGTTCTCTTCATGGCTACCGCACCGGATGGAAACAATCACATCCTCCCCGTGGCATATGGGATCGGGGAATCTCGAGAACAATAAGAATGGAGGTGGTTCCTTGGGATTTTATCAAGGTCACTCTGGGACCTTCCAGACTAGTGATAGTGTCAGATCGTCACAAAGGGTTGGTTAGTGAAGTCCCTGGCATGTTCCCGCATGCGATCCATGGATATTGTGCTCATCATATACTTGGAAACATGAAGAAGGCATGTTCGGATGATTCTATGAGGGAATACTTTTGGGGTGCCGTGAAGACATACCGCACATCCACGTTTGGAGGGAGATGATGCGATGCATTCAAACGTCGAATCCCACGGCAGACGCTTCCTCACGGTATTGAAAAAGAAAGATGGGCGAACGCTTTCTTTCCCGGCATGCGGTATAACATCGTCACCACCAACATCGTGGAAAGCATGAATGCATTGTTCGTAGATGCAAGAGAGTACCCTCGTCACTAAACTTCTCGAGACAATAAGGAGTAAAATCCAACACTTCTTCCTCCGACGACGGACGAGGCCTCGGCATGCAACGAAGATTTGACTCCTGGGCATCAAAGACCGTCCGACCTATATCACTGAGGTGCGAAGGACACAATGCATCGCGATTTCAAGTGGATGAGTTCCAAGTGACAAAGACAGGAACGACTTGGATGTAGTGAATCTAATAGACATGAAGTGTACGTGCAATGAGTTTGCAAAAATGTCGCCGCGTGTGTTCATGTGATGGCGGCATGCGATAAGTTTCACTTGATATGTACAAATATCGCTCTCCATTATACTTCAATGAGATATATCGCAAAACATATCAAGAGTTTGCCATCTTGGCCGATGTAACACAATGGAACACTCCGGACGAAGTGAAGGTTTTATGCGATAAAATGAAGCCGCCGTAAACGAGAAGATCCGCCTGGAAGACCGAAAAGGTTCGCATTACGTCCCAAGGAGAAGATAGGACAAGACCCAAATGCTCTAGATGCAATCGAACCGGCCACAACCAAGGCCGATGCCGATGCACTTTCATCCCTCGGGTGAAGCGAACCTTACTGGAATATATTGTTAACCACGATGCATGTTAACAATATCCGTGTGGAGAATACCCAGAATTCTTGTGCTTCGAACCACGATCCATATTGGGAACGGTGAACGTTACCTACCGTGGCACTCTAATATATATATATATATATATATATATATATATATATATATACCTATCGATTCATGAACCGTGGTGCATGTCTACGACGATCCACGATTCTTGACCATTTGAACCACGACCATACAGTCTTGGCGAGATTAACAAAGGGTCGTGGCACTCTTGATCGGTGGACAAGTGGTTGTCATGTTGTATGAGTCGTGTTTTCACTATGTCGTGCTTGTTCGCGACGATCCAACCTCGGGACGGCAACCACGAACCATCAAAACCGTGGACCACGGCCTATTTACCGTGACAACCATAATCACGATCCTTTATGCACCGGGTCACTAATATAAAAGTCAAGGCAAGGAAATAAGGTCTCACCAAATGACAACTACGATAAATGCTTCACATCAACCACGAACCGCATAACACTTCAACCACGATCGGTATAAAAAGAAAACCAATAACCATAAGGCTCAGTGACGCGCAAGACTCTGCTAGTGTCTTCCACTTAAGTATACAGCATAGCAAGAAAACGCGTATTTTAGGGGTTGATTATAATTCGATTCTCCATATTCCGGGTGTCACTTTTCGCTTTGCCAAAGCGTGTTTCATTCATACGGTTACCTGATTATCATAACCATTCATAAGAGCTAATCTAAACGGTGTATATCATCATGATTATACGTGTAAATGAACAAAATCTAAAATGTACAACCATATAACATCATGTCACATTGTCCACCCCGATTGGGGACTCAATATACATATCCAAAAGATTTGTAATGTAACATCCCGATTTTTGCCAACCTGGGATTAGACGTCCTTAGGCAATGGGTCGATCCTAACACCTTATGAACCCGTCGTAACTCAATCCCAAAGTCTAAAACGCTGAACCCATTTCCTTCACAAATCTCACGCATTCACCACCTTGATCCTTCAATTTTTCTAAGTACTTTCACTCTAGACACTATCTTAAACGCCAAGTATATAACTTGGATCACCTTATATACAAACTACAAAGGCCTAGGTACCACCTTAGACAGTAAATCTTATAGACTAAATCCTTTAGAAATGTGACAAAGTTAACAAAGTGCTAAACTAGATTAGCTACTAAATCCATTTGATCCACTTTAAATACGATCCGCAAGACCCAAAACTTGTAGAATCATTGACGCTAGGTTACCCTAAAATCTAGGATCAAAATCATTACAACAACCACACATACTACGTGACAACCACGACCATATAACATGACAAGTACGACCCATGGAAACAACGACCCATAAAACAAGTCAAACCTAGGTGAGAAGCTAACGTTGCAATATCACTTCATTAATCGCTAGAATAAAGTCTAGAACCGCCGATAAACACGACCATGTAACGTAACAATCACGAACCATGTAACATGAAAACAACAACAAATTACCACGCGAACAACGACCCATCCAGCCTCCCTTTTCGCATGAGAGAAGCTAATGTCGTTTCTCTAACGTCCTCATTCATCGATGTAAGAGAGGCTCAATCGCCGACAAACACGACCATAGTTGCAATACGGCATGAAAAAAGCTTCCTTCAAAGGGCACCCAACAAGTTGAAACACTCGTTTTAGAAGGTGAATTCAGCATTTCGTGGAGGCCGTTGATCTTCAGGAAGATCGTCAAGACACATGAGGAAAGGGAAGGGATCACCCATAAGCGAAGAATGGGAGGAGAAGAAATCAATGGCTCCGTCGAGTATCTCCACCAAGATTTTGATTGGCAGAGCAAAGAAATCCATGAATGCTTAAGGTGTTGCAATAGATCCAAGTTTCTGGACGAGACTTTGAAAACAATTTCAAACCCAATTACTCCTTTTATAGGTCGGTAGAACATTCCGAAAGGTGTGCGATTTCATAAAACACGAGTGTGTCGCCGAGTCCGAAGGGTAAAGATTCGAAGGAAACGGCCGTGGAAAGGGGGACCCATATAAGACGACCCAACCAGACGACAACCACGACCCGGCCGCGTGATCGTGGTTAACATGCAAAGTGGATCGTAGGTATTATCCACGCTGATCGTGACTTAAACGATGGGGAAAACGACCCATGTGAAACTACCACCACGACCCATACAACTTGAGAACCACGACCGACATGACACCGTAACCACGCGATCCATATACCCGTGATAACACCATGGTTAACAATCTCCTTGTTAAATTTGTCGTGGCTCTCGCTTGTTGTGGATCGTGGTTCTCGTCCATGTTGGATCGTATTCGACAACCACGACCATATGAGGAACACGACACATACATCATGGAGACCACTCTGTGTGTCATGGGAACCATGACCCATACAACTTTGTGTGGTCGTGCTCACATCAAACACGATGAAGGCAACATGACAACCAGGACCCTTAAAACATGGCGACTACAACCCATATATGATATAGCATTACAATCACAACAAACACGACGAAGGCAACACTACAACCACGACCCATATAACAAAATAAATGCGAGAAGAGAAGCTCGGTGATGCGCGAGACTCGGTTCGGGTCTTCCACTTAAGTTTACAATATAACGTAAAACGCGCGCTTACAAAGAAATTTAATCGGTCGTGATTGCAATGACATGGGGGTCGTAGTTGTCATGACTTATATATCGTGGTTTACATGACGTATGGATCATGTTTCTCTCATTACCGTGGTTGTCAACGACGATCCAAGGTGGATGACAACCATGAACTATTACGTATTTGAACCACAGAGATATTGACACGACAGCAACGACCAAGCGATCAATCAATCCGGATGTTATTTTTTCTAATCTCTCATACAACCGATATATATATATATATATATATATGGGAAAAGGTACTATGCGCTCGAGCGGCATCACGGTGGCGCCCACATCGCCTCGACCTCATGGAGGACCGCTTTACGCCGAGCATAGTACTTTTTTCCTATATATATATATATATATATATACACACACACACACACACACACACACGGGATTTTCAGTATCTACGTCTTCCACGTCCTAACTTTGATAGGGAGATTTCCATACACATCAACGGGAACAGATCAAAGTATGTGGATGGACAGATTTTCATACACTTGTGATATAATTTATCAACCACACCTCTCTATAAATGCGATGGCGGATAGAAAACTCTCCACGACACCGCGACCATCTCACTCTCCAACCCATTATAGATGATGATAACAAGTAGTAAACATCGATACACCTATCCATTCATCATTCAACATCGATTCAAGTGTTTGGCTTTCTTTCGGGTCTACCCGACGCCTCTTCTCCTTGTTTTTGTGGGAACGCAAAGATCTTTCGCTTCTCGATCGCTTCAGACAGTCAGTATGCGATCGTCTTTCGAAATTTAGGAATTTCCTCCTCCTAATAATCGAACGAACTAATATTAATAATACAAAGTACAAATCAATAAAGATTGAATGTAGGCAATTAAATATATCTTACATGCGTAAAGTCAATTGCACTCATACCGCAAAGGAAGTCTATATATTTCAAAGATGTAAACGCCACAATCGTCCAAGTTTGGTTGCGTTGTTATTGTCGGCGGATGGCTTCACAATCCATGGATTCTCCCACCTAACTGATCCGTCATCAAGAACATGGAATAACCACCTCATCCATCGGTTACATGCGCGACGACCACTCATTTTTTCCTTCCAATTCAGACTCAGTCGTCGTACAAAGTGACCTCTCTTCGTCTGATAAACAAGCAGACCATCACCAAGGCCGATTTCTTGCATTAAGAGGGATGTACACCTATGACGCACAAATGATACGACAACAAGCATAAAGATTGCCTTTCAATAAATGCATCTAGTCATTGAACTCCATGTACGTGTGCAAGAAACTAAGATCTAACCACATTATACTTCCATAGAGGTTTCGTTTACATACGACTATTTCTATAAGCACTTCGCACAACCTTTCGTACTTCATGCTACCACGATCATTATGGTTCCCAACGCCATAGGTTCGCAGCAGTCAAGTTGTTGTCCCATGCATTGCTATTGATATATTGAAGAATATTGTTAAACAGAGGTGAGTTAGAAACGGAAGTGATTATCGACGTTTTTAAGATAACTATGGTCCTCAAATTCACCTTACCGTAAATAGCGACGAGACAAACGCGTAGCCCTGTCTACCTCTCCCTCGTTCGTCCTGGCGCGCTGATAGGTATCTTAGGTACCGGTCTATGGTCTACGTAACGAGGAAAATGTGTGATGTAACTACAATTCATACATTGATATGATGCAGTGAAGAGAAAGGGTAGAAACTTACCTCGAGTCCACCCATGAATTTAGGTCATAGACACTTTTCAACCAGACATTTGAACCCGACTCTCTCGACAACTCTCAACTCGTCCTCTTCAAGATCGGAAGAGCTCGATGGAGTTCATCGAGCCCCCGACGAGGCTCACTCACGCTAGAGCTCGTCGGGATCCTCTCGTATCGTGACGTGGTCTCCTTCATCACGAGTTGCGGGGTAACGATGTTGATCCGTAATAAAATGACACATTATCTATGGAGTTCATAATATAATGTCCGATTTAAACCACGATCCAAATGTAATTTCACGTACAATTGTCTTATTCACTTCATCCTTTAAAGGTGTTCATATCCTGCTTCATTTGTGCTCGTAAGGCAAAGATTCTCATCTTTAAGATGGGTCATCCCAGCTTCAAAACTAGAGAGCTGCCTAATCCCAGCCTCGAAATTGGAGACCTGTTAAAAACTTGTATTTTGCATTCATGTCATATCTCGTCCACTTTGGGTCGTGGGTCAACTAGACCAGTGGTGGATGATAACCACGACCAATCAAACATGCTAGCAACGATCCATCATTGACATTAACCACGGTCAACTACACATTTATTGCTTCTACCTCCTCTCGTAAGTCAAGGTCATCTCCTCATTCAAGTAGGCACTCTCATGACGGAGGACTCGTTGAATGGGCAAGGGCATATAACATCGACCCTCACTGGATCATAACCACGACCAAAAAAGGAACACTACACCAGCCAAATACGACAAGGGGAAAATTCTATTCTATATAGAATTATATACATTTATTCCTTGAATTTCCTCCCCAACACTGTCCTGTAATGAAATCGTATATCAGAAATGGCTAAAACATCCCCACTGGAGCCTGGTTGTCATCCATTAGTGGGTCGTCGTTCACGTCCATGGAGGTTCGTGGATGTCAACAACGATCCACTATGTATGACAATCGCAATCGACATTGGATGGAAAGAGCGATCGAGACTCGATGATGGTGAAATCCACACCGAACGATAATCACGATCCACATTTCTTATAAACCACGCCCAAGGTCTACATAGAAGACAAATCATTTTATATCGATCGCAACTCATCCAAGATCCACTGCGTGCATGTCAACCACGACCCCCGGTGTATGATAACAACGATTTAAGATAGATTCAACTTCATATACCTTAATAGCCCGATCTCCTCTCTCGCTTGCTTCATTCGCGCCGCAAAGTGAAGAATTGATATCCTCTCTCGATTTGCTTCTCCCGCTCCCGAAGAGAAGCACCGATCTCCTCCGTGAGTTGCTCCATCCGATCCCTCCAAAGGCAAAGATTGATCTCCTCTCTATGCCGCTCACCATCTCCCGCAAGAAAGCATTGATCTCCTCTCCATGTTGCTTCACTCCGCTCACGCAAAGGAAGAATTTTTCTCAGACCGAAAGGGCTGATTGAAGAGACAATGTCCCGTAATAAATAAAATACCTATTATTATGTATTTCAATATGTCTTTCTACAAGGAACACAACCATGATATCATGTATGTGAACCACAACACACCGTGGATGACGACACCGATGAACTAAGTGTCGTGGTTATTACAAAGAGTGGATCGTGTTTCTCGACCGTATCGGGTCATGGTTGATGATATGTTGGTGACGCCTACGATCAAGGATAGGGTCGTGGTTATTACGACCAATGGGGCGTGGTTGACGACCATGTTAGGTCGTGCTTCAACCACACGAACCATCGTGGATGAAAACCACGATCCATTAGTCTACCAGAAACACGACCCATACTTGATCTAAACCACAAACCACGTTACACGACCCTAGACCATCAATGTTGTCTCATGGACCCCAAGACATGAGAAACACGACCCGTCCCGTGTGCAACCAACGAACCTCAAGCTTATGACAAGCACGATCCATTTTTCATTTTCCTTTAAATGAGCTATTAGCAAATAGGTTACAAGAAGCAAGGAGATTTCACGTACGTCTTTTTGTATTATTAATATCATCTCTCTTCAACACCACTTCTCGTAAAGATGCATAATCCTCCATGAGGTGCTTTATTTCTACCCGCACTCGTTAGTCCGCTTCAATTCACCCTTCATTCCTTGCACTTCAAGGGCGAGAAAATGAATCGCTTACTCAATTTCCTTATTGCGGATCTTGTAGTCTTATTATCTTTCGCTCATTCCCAAAACGGGAGATTTCCCATCAAGCTGAGTTGTATTTTTCAGTTCCAAGAGGGAGGTTGTAAGATCGCCTCATCTTTATTTATTACGTCATCCACCGTTGTCTCTGCCGTGGATGCTGACCGCAGAGCCTTGTCCTTCGTTTGAATGTCGTCGTCGTCGGTTATACTCCTGACAACCTCGCTCTCCGCTTCTTCGACCGTTGGTTGAAGATATGGAGCTAGCACCACCTGCAGGAGCAAAATTGATTGATTAATTAATTAATTACAAACATACTGCATGATTCAAATTACAATACTAATTGAATAAATCTTACCGCAAGACAACAGTGAAGATGACAGATATCAAGGCGTCATATCGCTCGATTTCTCGTGACACCGCTTTAGTATTCGCGGAATCCTTCAGAAAGCCTTCTAACGGACCACCTACGGCCACCAAGTGAGTTGAGGGAACCGTCGTAGGCCCAAATCAGATAAGAACAATTACCATGCATTACATCTTGGTTGACATGTATGGAAGAAAAGGGAAAAAATACGAACTCAAGGTATGAATCAGACAAGACCGACATACTTGTAGGGCAAATGCGCATCCGCATATGTTGTATGATTTGGGGTACGCGCGCCGCTCTTTCCCCTGTAATAGTGCCGACGCAGCGTTAACCCCTTTCTTCGATAATCATACCCCACACTACCCCATGGGTAGTTATTAAAATAATCTAGGTCATCAACCATGTCGATAAACGTATCAATACACTTATTCTTCTCATGAGATCCAACCAATAGGCTCTCAACGCAAATTATTAGTGCCACTTCACCGCGTCCATATGTTCGTCTTGATCGGCGAGTGACAAATAGGCTTCTTTCGGGCTCTTGTTTACTAACACCCCCGTGCTCAAGTAGGTCTCCCTAATGCCTTTTCCCGACTCGCTCCTCCAGCCTCAAGACGACCGCCACCATCTATCCTAAGTGGACCAAACTTAAGACCCATTATTAGAGCAAAATCGAGCTCAGAATCTTATCTTGGTGCCCCGAACATCGAATTTCAGATCACCAACATGCCTTTGCATCGTGCAATGCAGATCTCGAGACCGTGCCGTCCACTCGGCCACCGGAAAGTCCACAGTAAATCCAAAACAGTGTCTCTAAATAGTTTATTTCTATCGGAAACTTCAACATATCTTCAACCAAGACTTTCGTAAAAGTGACGGAGCACTTGGGAGAGACTCGTGCCTTTTCGAAGTCTAGGCATGTGGTCATGGTTGACTTCTTTCGACCCGCATTCCAAGATGGTCGTGGATTTTAAGTAAAAATTATATGATGGTCTTCTTGTAATCTAACATCTGGTCGTAATTGTACTACACAAAGTGGATGGGGATTGAAATCCAAGAAGGGTAGTGTTTATAACGAGTTTTAAAGGAATGTGGTTATGATGCGACACGGTTCGTTGTTGTCACGCACGCCGGATCGTGGTTGTCATCTCAGGCCGGGTCGTGCTTGACAGCCGTGCTACTGTGGTTCGTTGATGTCATCCATGTGGCCGCCACCAACGATCCATTAGGCATTATGGCATACGATCGTTGTTGTCGCTCTACATTGAATCGTGGTTCATGTGCACGACCGAGACAGATGTGATCCACGATCCGCATCAACCGTCAACTACGACCAATTGTGCGACAAGCCATGATGACGACACTGATCGCCGTTGTCATGCCATACATATCGTTGATGTCATCTGCGTTAAGTCGTGGTTTATATGGTCGACGACCCTGTGAACCACGATCCATTCTGCATATCAACGCCGATCACAACAACGATCGTGATTGTCATGGTATACATCTCGTTATAGATACATTGAGTCGTGGTTCACAACCCATACCCACATAACACAATGGTCAGTGGTCACCGTACACCGTCCATGTCAACCATTACCATACCTTGCTTCGCCATTTGTATTGACTGAGCTGCACTGAACTTGTAGATGTACTCGCTGAGTGGCGATGGAGGGGCCCAGTGAATAAGATTCAAAACCAGTAGAAATGGGTTAGGGATAGAGAAAGTGAAGAGGTCCCAGAGAAGAAGCATGCGCAATATATAGCCTGTTCCGTATGGGGATAAGCGGATGAAGTTTTACTTCTCTCGAAAGAAGCGTCCGTAAAAGCGTCCATTGATGTTGTGAGTTTGGGATGGAATCGTAACCGTCCGTAACAAATTTCGGTTGATGATCTCGCGTTTAGGATGTAATCGTGTGTAAGTCGTGTTGCGAAAGCATCAAGTGCCTTATCTCTCGATCCGCACCGTCCATCTTATTGTAACATCCAGAAACCTAAAGAATGGTCAAGATATTGGAATCCAATAGACCACAAAGTTCAACCAATTATTCCCCACCATTAATTGATTCCCACCATTAGAACGCCATCTTTCGTGCATGTACATGCGACACATTACTTCCGTACAAACAAAGATATATGGTGTCCACATAGTTCACGACACCTTCTAGCCGTTAATTTCTGTGATCAGTTCCGCATAGATGTATACAAGTGAGTTGTCCTATTCTCGTTTCCAGTGCAAACGAAGTCGATAGTATATATAATAAAGGGAAATTGACATGACAATGGCAACCCATATAACAGGAAAACAACGATCCATATAACATGAAAACAAGGATACATCAAGCATGAAAACAACGATCCATACAAGCCGACATCAGCGACCGATGGTTGTCGTGTTGCATGGATGGTGATTGAGAATTCGCATGCGTCGTGGTTGTCATATTCGCCCGGATCGTGCTTGTCATCCGTACCGGATCGTTGTCGACAACCACGTCACTGAGTACAGCACAACCGATTATCATGACAACCACGATCCGGAAAAGACAAAACCACGACCTATGTTATGTACACTATTCCTGGGTCTTTGAGTACGTAGTTAATATTCATAAAAGCTCTTCATTATCGTCCACATTGGGTACTGTTTGTCATGATACATGGGTCCCCACTGTCATTGTATATGGGTAAGGGTTGTGAGGTTGTATATGTTGTGGTTGTCACGATACATGGACCCTGACTGGAATGATACGTGGGTCGTTGTTGTCATCTTACATGGGTCGTGGTATACGTGAAACATTGGTCGTAGGTGATATGGGACGGGTCGTAATGTTAAATGGGGCGTGGTCCCGCTTGTAACGGATCATGGTTTGTGGTGCTTGTTGATCCGGCGCTGACAACCACGACCTAATGAGAAAGAAGACGCATATAACATTTCAATCACGATCGTATCGTCACGACAACCACGACCCGTTGTTGAGTTCACGTTTTCCTATATTGGTCGTGGTTAAAAGGCACAAAGGATCTTGGTTAGCATACACATTGGAAGGTAAATAACATGCCACAAAGTTGATGAATCAATAAATCAATAAGATAAGTACATATATTACAGTTCACATTACATTATCACAAGCAACAAAAAATACGTAATGTCATCACCAGCCTCGGCCTCATCCTCACGCCAGGACGATGGTGGATCGACGCCGATTGTCACCTATTCGTTTGCATCTCGAGCATCTGGGTGTTGGCCCATCTTCTCGCTGGGACGTAATTCGAACCTTCGCCTCGTCCGAAATGTCCCGCCCGTACACTTCATTTCCCTTAGATTCACTACATCGGTCGTTCCGGTGCGTGTGATGCACTTCCGAGCTGCATCACCGTACACAACTTTAATTATCAAATCGAATTCAACCGACGCATCTTCGTAATCTTAAGGTAATGAAGCACACTAGGTCGTAATCTTATGGTAATGAAGCACGGTAGATCGAGGTTATCCTACACGTTGGGTCGTGGCAATTAATCACAAGGGGTCGTAGTTGTATCCAGTGCCATATCCCTGACGAGCACGACCCATAACACCGACATGACAACAATTCGCTCGGACATGTGTGGCACCACGATCCAAATACCGTCACAAACATGATGCCGTGGTTGTCTACCATACAATTGTGGAGGTTTGATCAAGGTGTGGCCTAGGTTACAGTCCCTTTCGCGTGACCACCACAAGAACCTCGGCTTCCCGACTGTTCTTTACCCTGGCAGGTGCCTACAAACAGTTGAAGTAACTAACCACACTGAGTCGTTGAGCTTTAGGCAGATCGTGAACGTGACTGAGGAAGGAGAAGGATCACGACTAAAGGAAACGCAGTTGAAACGGAATAGAGTACAAACCTCGCAGTGGAAGAGGCTTTCAGACGAGCGAAGCGAGGAGGAGAAACAACGTCGCCCTCTGGCGGTTGGCCCCTGGATGTTGGCTTCTCTAGGAAAGCAAGAGAAAGGGGAGGAGAGGGCCTCTCAAATGTGCATTAGTGCGACATCTGCCCATCAGAGAGTCGTGGTGCGGGTGATGGGTGGTCGTGGGGCCCAAAGAAGATGTATGTGCTTCGCCTACGCCGTTCGTCCGGTTTAAAATATCATTTTACAAGCATGAAGCGAAAATCGAGAGTGATACAACTCTCGGGTGGACCACACCGGCAGAAAATAGTCGTTATTGGATATCCACCACTATGATCCCCCAGGTCCCACCGTGATTGGATCATGATCGTTTTTGGTCTCCCCGCCATACAATGATCTTTAGAGATTATATGGACGGAATGGATGAAACACGTAGTTGGTGGTGGGACCCACAGAGCGCCGAGCGCCACCATTGGATCGGTGTCCCGGGAGTAGCCGAACCGTCCATTTCTCGGGGTTAAGACAACGGGTGACTTCGCTTCACGCCAGATCGTACAACCCCGAACCATGGTCGTGGGCAATTTCGTCCAATAAAAGGTCCAAAGGTCGTCGAAGGCCATTTAGGGAATATGTAGAGTGTGGTGGCGATCGAGGTAATTGACCATGATTGTATTTCTATTATTTCTATTATAGTGGATTTGTGTGAGACTAGATTCCATGATTTTTTAATTTTTTTTTTTACATTAAAAATGTCAGTGCCTCATGTATCCTACATGTATGATGATTTGCAATCTCTCTTTCGTCATGTTTCTTTTTCCAATCCTTTATTTTGCTCCTTGAAAATGAAACGATTGGATCTCTCATAATTATTCAATTTCTTACTTGTGTTGGAAGTGATTATCATCCATTAAATCGTTTATATTATTAAATCCCATTAATTTGCACATAGGGAAAGGCATGTAGTTTTTCAACAAATGGTATTAGAGGTTCGGGTTGGTTCTAATTATTTCATGTGTGAATCACGGAGATATAGAACAAGTCAAATGGTTAGTGTGAATGGAAATAACTTGATGATTTGAAGAGCCAAGATGAAAAACTTATTATATTGCAAAGACTTGTATGCACCTATGAAAAGTGATAAGGCCAAATTGAAAGATATGAATGATGATGAGTAGAAGATACTAAACTGGAAAGCCATTAAATTTATTCAAAAATGATTGATTAATAATGTCTTTCATCATGAATTTATGACAACTTTAGTACTTTGGTTGTAAAAGAAATTGAAAGGGTTGTATGAAAGAAGAACCGCCGATAATGAAGCTTTCTTGATTGAGAAGCTTGTAAATTTAAAGTACAAAGAAGGAAGCTCGATTATGGAGCATTTGAATAAAATTTCATGTATTGTGAATCAACTCTCTTCTATAAAGATTATGTTAAATAATGAGTTGCATACTTTATTATATCTTAGTTCTTTGTCGGAAGGTTAGGAGACATTGGTGGTGTCACTTAGTAACTTCGCTCCTGATGTAATTGTTACAATGATCCAAGTAATAAGTAATTTATTGAATGAAGATGTAATACTCTGGATTTTTCTGAAGATACTTTACAACATAGTATTGCATGTTATGTGTGTAATTTCTTGATTAATGAGAATTTTAACTTATTTCATAAATAATTATTTATCTGTGATGAATTTAATATAATTTCTTTTGTAAAAAAATGCTTAGAATTGTGTCTAAAAGCCCATAGAAACATTAGATTTCGTAAAAAATTTGTACTAAAACGCCCTTAACTTAGACTGATGATTCTAGATTTTATAGTTCCCAAGATCTAATCATTGTGAAATTTTAACCAATGTCTATATAGTATAAATTAACCATACATGTCAAGGATCCTTATTCTTGCTCGGGTAGTAGACTCTCAAGAGTTTCAACACCCGGTCAAGGGTTCGAGCATCCATAGGTGGTGAAATCCCACTACAGCATGAGTGTGTGGGGGTGTGTGTAACACATCCTCATTATGGGACCCACATAACTTGCTGACGCAACACACCAGCTAGATTGTTGGACTGTGGTACACAGAAATGGATCGACTACTCACCTGACACTAGTCAATGACTAGTAGTTGATGCTCTATGGGCCCCACCATGATGTTTGTGTTTCACCCATGCCGTCCACCCATTCTTTCATATCATTTTATGGCATGATCCAAAAAATGAGGTTGATCCAAATCTCAAATGGACCGCAAAGTGTTGATTGAACGCTCACCATTAAAAACTTCCCGGGGGCCACAAAAGTTTTGGATCAAGCTGATATATATTTTTTCCCTTCATCCAAGTCTATATGACCTAATAAACAGGTTAGATGTCAAATAACCATTACAGTGGGCTTTTTAATGGTGGACACTCAATCACAACTATTTTCACATGGTGTGGTTCACCTTAGATTTAGATCTATCTCATTTTTGGGATAAATCCCTAAAGTTATCTTTCAAAATGGGCGGAAGGCGTGGATAAAATACATACATGATGGTGGGGTCCAGATAACATCGACCACTAGCCACCTCGCTGGTGGCAGCGTAACTAGCCAAGCCGCGTCCGTGGTACACCAACTTATCGGCTTTCGACGCATGAGATGCAGTTTTCCCGTGAAAGTCTCTCGATGAATTTCTTGCGCGAGGATGATGGGTGGGGCCCACTACAATGTATGTGAGAAATCCATTCCATCCATCTATTTTGAGAGCTCATTTTAGGAGATAAGAACAAAACTGAGGTAGATTAAAAAAAAAAAAAAACTCAAGTGGGACACACGAGAAGGCTTTGTGTGTGGTGTGTAGAGTAATGTTGTTGACAGATGCCTTAAATCTGCACTGCTCGACCGGTCGAGAGCCTGACTCGATCGGTCGAGTGGGCCACTCGACTAGTCGAGGGCTGTTCGACTCAAATTCCAGCAACTTGGTTTTTTGATGTCCGGGCTGCTTGATCGGTCGAGGGGATGGCTCGACCGATCAAGGGGGTCCCTCGACCAGTTGAGATCTCGGCTTGATCAGTAAAGATTACATAGATCTTGCGTGGACTGCGTAAATTTGAGGTGGTTTCTGAATTTTTCCAGACTAGGTGTGTAAGTGGAGTTTCCTAAACTATACATAGGAGTCCCTAGGGCTATTCTAAAGTATTCTAAGGCTTCCTAAAGGTATTCTAAAGGGTTCTAAGGTTATCAAAGGGTGTAGCAAGGGTAAGATTTGAGGTTGCTCGAATCGGGTAAGTCCTCTCTTTGTAATTAATACTTTCTTAGTGGAATTCTGTCGCTTTGTGCCATGGTTTTTTTCCGCAAGGGTTTTACACGTTAAATTTGTGTGTTCTCTTGAATGTGCTTGGTGTCATTGGATTGCTATCTTAGATCTAGATCTATGTGATTCCACGGCCAAAAAATCCCAACAAGTGGTATTAGAGCAATCGTTGGGGCACAGATCTGAATCTGAGGGATTAGTAATAATGGCAAACACTATGTATGATATTGAGAAGTACTCAGGGAAAAATAATTTTGAGTTATGGAAGATCAAGATGATCAGTTCCTTAATCAAGAAAGGCAAAAATGGTGCTCTTGAGGAGCGAAAGTCTACTATAACTAATGATGATTGGAATACTCTTGATAAGAAAGTTTTATCATCGATCCGTTTATATCTCACGGATAAGGTTCTCTACAACGTCATGAGGGAGAAAACTGCAGCTTAGTTATGGGCGAAGATAGAGGATATCTATATGAAAAAATCCTCTGAAAATCGCCTGCACTTGAAGTGACAGTGGTATAACTTCAAGATGGCAGAGGGTGGGGATCTGGAGGCTCACATCAGCAACTTTAATAAATTAGTTTGCAAATTGTTGGATATGGAAGAAGTAATGAAAGATGAAGAACAAGCATGTAGTTGTCGAATTCTCTTTCAGCGTCTTATGAGTCATTCAAAGACACAATGTGCTCAACGAATAAAACCCTGAGTGTCGATACCGTTATCTCGGCCCTTCAAGGGAAGGCTATGAGAAAGCTTAACGCCGACATGAGGATATCTTCTGAGGCACTGCTTACAAGGGATAAGAATTCTGAACAAGGTACAGGTTCTTCAGGTTCTAGATCCAAATCCAAGGGCAAGGGCAAGGGAAAGGTAAAGTGTTGGAATTGTGGGAAGGAAGGACATGTGAAGAAGGATTGTGAAAATCCTAAATCGAATAGAAAATATTTCGAGGTTTCATATAGGGATGTCAATGTTGCTATATCAGATGGATTGAGTGGATGTGATGGTAATGTTTTGTCTATGTCTATGATCAAACGGTCATACGATGATCGTAAGGGTGAGTGGATTCTAGACACAGGGGTATCTTTTCACATGACTCATCATCGGAGTTGGTTCACTAGTTATAGGGAATGCGATGGTGGACAAGTATTTATAGGCAATGACATTGCCTGTAACGTTGTAGCTGTTTGTTCAGTGCGCATTAAGATGTTTGATGGGGTGGAGCGTACCTTGACTGATGTCAGGCACATTCCTGATTTGAGGCAGAATTTGATTTCTCTTGGTGTACTTGAGGCAAAATGATGCAAGTACACAGGTATTGATGGTGCTCTTAAAGTATCTAAGGGGGCATGGGTAATCATGAAAGCGCAATGACTTAGTAACTTGTACATGTTAATCGGGAGTACTTCAAAAGGTGGAGCTGCAGTGAATGTAGCGGATTCTACCTCTGCACATGTGTGGCATGCTGGGTATGGCCACACGAGTGGGCAGGGCATGAAGGCTGAGACGCGCAGACAGAGATACAGAGCAGGTGGAGCAGCCACCTATGAGAAGAATCACACGGCATGATCGCATGATATCGGCGAGGTACATGAATGACTCCAATATCACAGGAGGATTCATCTTTTATTTAGATGGCTCTACGTGAGTCTGGTGCTGAGAAGTAAAAGGTGTCTATGGGCGATGTGATGGATTCGTTATACCAGATCGACATATGGGAGCTAATGGAGCTTCTAGTGGCCTGGAAAGCACTTGGATGCAGGTAGATCTTCAGGAGGATACAACATAGAAACAGGACGAGGTTGGTAGTGAAGGATTATGCTCAGAGAGAAGGGATCGACTTCTCGTAGATATTCGCGCCGACGGTATAGCAGGTGTCTATTAGATCCGTGATTGGCGTTGGTTGGCCAATGTGATCTTAAGCTGGAAGGATGAATGTGGAGTCTACACTTTTGCAAGGGAAATTGGAAGAGCAGATTTACATAAAGCAACCGGAGTGGTTCAAAGTTAAAGGGGCTGAGAAAAGACTTTGCAGGAGGTCGTGGTTCGACCTGTCGCCTAGGCAATTGTTTGATTCCTTCATAGTGAGTCAGGAATTGATGACATGTAGATTGCCAATTATGACATGTTTGAAATCAATATACTGAAGACTCGGTTAAGTGGAACATTCAGGATGAAGGATCGGGGGGTGCAAAGATGGTTCTCGGCGTTGAGACTGGAAGAAGAGTAGACTTTGGTAATCACAGGAGGAATACCTTGTATGTAGGTATTGATCAGGGATGTGATGGGCCAGGTAAAGCCGGAGAACGTTTCGTACGTGTCTCTCCTCAAGTTTTGCTCAGGACATGTCCTAAAATAAATGAAGAAAAGCAGGATATCTCATGAGCCTTATTCGAATGCGGTTAGTAGTGTATGTCATGATCTGGATTAAACCGATTATTTCATAGGCTATCGGTGTTGTGAACAAGTACCCCGGCAAGCAATATTGGGTAGCAGTGAGATGGTAAGAAGACTACGTCTTTCCTTTTAAGAAGACAGGAGCAAAGGTGGTTGGGTACGTAGATTCTGATCCGGCAGACATGCTCACCTAGAACGTTTCTGAAGAGAAGTTCAAGTTCTGTGCAACTTCTCTAGGCATGACGATAGCGTAAAAGAAGGACGGATTGTGCACGAGAAGCGTTAACTGAAGCTATGATATAATGCAGAGATAAGAGAAGAGGGCAACAAGATACACGATTGAAGATTAAAGGCATGTTGGAGATTGTTGACAGATGCTTTAAATCTACGCCGCTCGACCGGTCGAGAGCCTGGCTCGACCAGTCGAGGGCTGTTCGACTCAAAGTCCAGCGAATTGGTTTTTTTGTGTCTGGGCTGCTCAACCGGTCGAGGGGATGGCTCAACTGGTCGAGGGAGTCCCTCGATCAGTCGAGGTTATGTAGATCCTGCACGGACTGCGTAAATTTGAGGCGGTTTTCAGACTTTTTTGGACTAGGTGCGTAAGTGGAGTTTCCTAAACTATAAATAGGGGTCCCTAGGTCTATTCTGAAGTATTCTAAGGCTTCCTAAAGGTATTCTAAAGGGTTCTAAGGTTATTAAAGGGTGTAGCAATGGTGAGATTCGAGGTTGTTCGAATCGGGTAAGTCATCTCTCTTTCTAATTGATGCTTTCTTAGTGGAATTCTGTCACTTCGTGCCGTGGTTTTTTCCCACAAGGGTTTTCCACGTTAAATCTGTGTGTTCTCTTGAATGTGCTTAGTGTCATTGGATTGCTATCCTAGATCTAGATCTGCGTGATTTTGCGACCAAAAAATCCCAACAAATGCTCTCTTAGGAATCAGTTCTCATGAAAACTTGATGGTTTTTTTTTTTTCCTTTTCTTTTCTGTTAGCTTGTTAGTACACCCATTGTCAGTTCACGCTTCACTGTTAGCCACCCCCTCCAAGGAATGGATACCAAGACCTCAGTGTTGAAACGAGGTATCTCACTCAGTTAACCACTTGAGCTATGGATCTAGGCGTAAACTTGAGAGCTTTTAACATATGATGTAAGCTCAAAATCCAAACCATCCACTAAATGAGTTAACCTCATGAAACTTCTTGTTTACCTTTTGGCTTAATCTAAAAATCTAGTAAGCCACAACAAAGCGAGAAGCAAATCAAGAGTATGGTGATTTTTTCTTCAATATTATTGACTAAAATTTTAGTCTCAGAGATTTCAAGAGGTGACTCATCTAGTGAACTCTCTCAATTATACTTCCAGATCATAACTCATATTATTCTCTTAATTATATATAGTATGTTGTGTCATGCAAGTAAATTTCTATTTGGCTTATTTCTATTTCTAAATTGATGTAAAGCGGGTTGCAAACACTTTTATGTCTAGGATGGATTAGAGAAAGCCCAATTGGAGGCAGAGGTGATCTAAACTGTAAGAGCCTTATACCAGCCATATCTCGCAAATCAAAATGAGTTACTAGACTTACTAAATATGATTTTGGGTAAGAAAATTTACTTTAGCCACCAACCCAGCTCCATGCCAAATTTGTGAGATTCCATTAGTACGGTCGAAAATCCATTTTGTCCAGCAAGAAAAGTGCTTAGAAAAATTATCAGTTAAGCCTGACACTTATAGAAAGTCACCAATTAGGAGTTTGATTATGAAACATCTTCCCAATTTTGATATCACTATTTAAAGGGTTGGAGCTTGATTCTAATATTTCTCTTATTATTATTTAAAGGGTTGTAAATTCATTTTTATTACCCACTAATAAAATTTTAAATTCCTAGAATTTATTTTTATTTATCTAAGCGAAGCTACTGATAGAAAGACATCACGTCCATGGTCATAAGATCTAGAATACGGTCATAAGATCCAAAATACGAAGCACATCTGAAACACGAGTGGGCCGCAACTTTGGAAGAAGGGGATGAGACCCCACCACTTAAACCACGTGCACCGTACATCCAATGCACTCTGATTTAAATATGTAAAACGGGTGCAAACAAAAGCGTATTGAATAACCTTTCATTACCATCCACGTAAGGACAAAAATGAACGGTCCAAAAATCATCCACGAATAGTCTACTTATTTTTTGAGAAAGAGACTGAGAGTATACACGTTGTCCTCATTTATGGCTTCTCCATGGTAGATCACTTCCAGCCAAAAAGCTACGTGATTGGTAAGGGTCCAGAAGTGTTGATCACTTCAAGGGGCCCACCTTCTTGATTTCGCTCTTACAAGTTGTATTCTGCCATGTACAGCTTACCGACAGCTGACCGAGCATGTAGGGCCCGTATGGCCCGTTTAAATGAAGGTGGATTTCCTGCGCAAGGATGCTGGGTGGGCCCACTGCAATGTATGTGAGAAATCCATTCCGTCCATCCGTTTTGAGAGATCAATTTAAAACGAGCAGCCAAAAATGAAGTGGATACAAAACTCAAGTGGGTCACACGAGAGGGAAAATTAGGGAAAGAAATTCCTACCGTAAACCTTGGTAGGCTCCACCTTGATGTTTATATGCTATCCGAACCGTCTATAAGGTCTCTAGAAAGATTTCAACGGTGCATGTCACTATCACCGCTCCAGTTGAGCCTCATTTTTCAGCTCATAATATAGCAAGATGTATGGACGCCCGTGTGGATAAAACCCATACATCACCAGGTTGAGTAGCGAGACTCGCTGCTACTGAAGTGACGTCACCATGTTCTGTAGGTCCCTCCATGATGTATGTTTTGTATCCACACCGTCCATCCATTTGGAGAAATCATTTTAGGGCATGAGCCAAATAATGAGTCAGATTCAGACCCCAGTGGACCCCACCACAGAAAACAGTGAAGAGAGTGACGCCCACTATTAAAAATTTCCAAGGGCCACAAAAGTTTTCGATCAAGCTGATATTTGTGCTTTACTTTTTCTTTTAATGTCTTTTTTAACTTATGAACGGGTTGGATCTCAAATAAACATCACGGTGGAACTTAGGAAGGTTTCAACGGTGGATGTCACTCTCTCCACTGTTTTCTTTATTGGGGTCCACTACAGCTTTGTCTCTGCCTCATTATCTGATTCATGCCCTAAAATGATCTCTAAAAATGGATGGACGGTGTGGATACAACACACATCATGTTGGGATCCACAAAATTGATGACGTCACTTCATTAGCGAGTCTCGCTACTCAACCTACATAATCCGCGTCCCCCCTGCGCGAAGAGAGTATCCAATCCGCGTTCGTTTAAATCAGGGACGCGGATTCCGTCCTACCCCAAGGCTCTGTGGGGTCCACAGTTATTTAAATATTTTATCTACACCGTTCATTGCTTTTTTCAGATCATTTTAAGATATTATACAAAAAAATTAAGCAGATACACAGCTCCAATGGACTACATCAAAGGAAGCTGCAGTGATACTGACACCCACCATTGAAACCTTTCCAAGGGTCACCGCGGTGTTTTTTTACCACCCAACCTATTAATAAGGTCATGCAGACGGGGATGAACGGAAAACACAGATTTCAACTTGATCTGACACTTCTCCAGCTCTCAAGAAGTTTTTAATCGGTGGGCGTTCAATTCCCACTTTGCGGTCCACTTAAGCCCTGAAACTACCTCAAATTTTAGCTCATACCTTAAAATAATCATATGAAAACAATAACCGTGAGAATAAAATACTTCCATCACTGTGGGCCCCACAGAGCCCTGCCCGGACGGATTACCGTCCCGGCGGGGTAGGACGCAATCCACGTCCTCGAACCAGATAGTCATTAATGCCACGTCAGCATCACTGATGTCGTTCGTCCACGTACCAATAAATAAGAGACATGATTCTAACTTCTAAAAATGGTCCAATACATCCCGAGATTTTAGCCTTTTTTGTTTTTGTTTGTTAGCTTGTTAATGCACCCACTGGCAGTTCACACTTCACTGTTAGCCACCGCCACTAGGGAATCGATACCAATTTGGGTCATCTTCCGATGATCCAAACCGTTTATATAACATGTCTTACTTTGTACGACGGACAGACATCAAATAATTTCTCTCAGCTGAATTATTTCATTCCTTTGATAAGCCGGGTTTCTTGGTTTGCAGATGAACGGTCATTAAAAGTTTCTTACAATCAATGGTTCAAATTATTCAAAATTTCAGCTTTTTTGGGCATCCCCATCGATTGGAACCGTTATCAAATAAACTGTTTCGGTTTTTTTTTTTTTTTTTTTTTAACAAATCCAACATTGAAACCTCCCGAGAGCAAACCATGAAGTTTATATGCCATCCAAACCATCCATTGAGTTATTACTACTGAGATAAATTGTGGGTATAAATATTATACGAATACAAGGCTTCCGTGGCCTCACATTGTTTCCCATGGTAGGTGTTGATGACAAAATTTGTATCACCCTCCACTCGACATGGTAAACCTCCATGGAACCCTGGTTCTGCACAAACAGTGAGCAAATGAGACCCTGGCTAAGCCGAAGGACTCTCCGATGCCTAAGTCAGGTCAAGGGAATCTGGGTATATGTTGAAGAATCAAGGGAAAATATTAGATGTTGCATACCTGTAGCAATAGGGTCCCCTAGTATTTATACTTGTGGGTTGAATGGATCGTGTTTGTCAATCTCGGCATGATCTACTCAATCAAGCGGATACTGTAATCGTGGAGATACTCAACAATCTTTGGATCGTGTAATGCATCGTGTCTTAATGGGGCGTATCTCCGATAATGATTTTCGGCCACGTCCGCATTCGGATTGGTTTCCCAACTCAGTAATCGGAGTATCATCTTCCGGGCTTGGACCTCATCCCATTCAAGTCCGCGGCTGAGTACAAGTAGTCAAAATACGTAGTCGAGTCATCAAGATCGGAACTTGTTAGGCATGCTCATTCGGGACTTAGCTTTCAGTCCCTAGGCAGAGAATGAGTCGATCGATCCAGAACCATAGCTTTTTGGATGAAGACGAGGATGAGGACGAGGATGGGAACTCGACTCGGCCAACCTTCTTCGGATGAATATGGGGATGACGATGAGGACGAGAGCCCGTCATACACAGCCTAGAGTTATAGTCCAGAGGTCCGCTCGCGCCCTACCTGATGCTCTCTTTCCGAGGTCTTATTAGCTGGTTTATACGGTGCGTATCTCTAGTCCGAGCCGAGTACTGGCCTGGATTGATGAGGGACTTGGCTTTTCCTGCACCTGACAAAAGTGATCGCGTTATTCGTTTCCGGTTGGTCAGTAGAGAAATGGTCCAGGGTATCTGGTTGAAGCGTTATACCTCCTGTTCTGGTCTCAGATCGATCCGAGATGATCACTAACCTCGGGGTAGGGGCGCCGATATGACTT
Source organism: Magnolia changhungtana (assembly GCA_030180095.1). Classification (NCBI taxonomy): domain Eukaryota; kingdom Viridiplantae; phylum Streptophyta; class Magnoliopsida; order Magnoliales; family Magnoliaceae; genus Magnolia; species Magnolia changhungtana. Next base: position 287,647 of record JASAUF010000487.1, read on the forward strand.
AATAGTGAATCCTTTTGTATCACATCGGATGTTCGTGTCCGATCGAGTTAGTATGATGTTGGCCCTCGGATCTTCGGGAGCTCAGATCTTCCCATAAACAGAAGTCCCCTACTCTTCGAGGTCGAAGGTGGACTTGGAGAGTAATGATATTTGGAAGATCAACCGCTTCCTCTATCACACTCTTTCACATGCGTCGTTGTCATCACGAACATTTGAAGTGTCTCATATTCAGGATTTCCCACTCACGGGCTAGCCTTTAGTGGACACGTGACGATGGTTATGATTTTGAATCGTCGTTCGCCAATGGCTAACTGCCACGTATGCTCTATGAGGCGTTCAAGCAATGCTTCCTTTGCTCGGGCGTCGTTTCGTCTATCCAAAGCATGCCACTCAATGTTAGAGGCATGCTGCTTGTCAGAGCCCGAGCTAGTAGCGTATGGCCACGTGTGCTCTGAAGTCGGCTCGCGATGATTCGGCTACAGCCATCATGTTCTGTCATTAATACAAAGATTTTACATAGTCTATATAAGGTCCTTCCTGAAATACTTTATCCACTCTTGCATTTTGTATTTGAGAGGGTATCGGAGGAGGCGATTTCCGGCGAAGGCGATTCCGACCGAAAAGGGTCTTCTGACGAGGCGATTCCAACCGACAAGAGATTTTCGGCTAAAGCGATTCCCAACGACTGTCCGGTGAGTCTCTTGTTCTCTAAACCTCTTCCCTTCAGAATATTGTCCGATCTGGAGATGGTTCGAGACTTTTACGATGACTCTGAGCCGGGGAGCTCGGGTGACGAGAGAGGGGCATCTGAAGGCCCCTTTGAGGCTGTACCTCTGTACCCTCATCCCCAAAGACAAAAGGAGGTGGGGGCTCGGATTAACAAAGTTGGTAAGAAGAAGACTACCCGATCCCCCCGAGCTCTAGCGGCAGAGGCCGTTAAGATGCTCACGAGTGGGCGGGCCTCGGAGGCCGTCCCGGGAGGCTCCGTGCTCATGGAGTCTCAAATGGAGTGCATCCGTTCGGAGTTCAATATCCTAAACTCCGTGCAGATAAGGGCACCCAAGCCCCTGGATACATCTAACGCGCCTGCTGAAAGGGAAGTCACCGTTTTTCTCTACACGCTGCAATGTGGGCTCCGACTCCCCATACACCCTTTCGTCTGCGCCCTGACTGCTAACTTGGGACTAGCTCCTGGCCAATTTACCCTTAATGCTTGGAGGGTTCTTATCTCTTCCTTCATCATTTGGCGTTAAGTTGGTAACCTCGAGCTGACACCATAGGAGTTAGTAAGCCTGTACCTGGTCAAGCACGATAGTCATGAGTCATGGTACTACTTCGCGACCCGAGGCAACAAAGGGTCAGGATTGGTTATGAATCTTTCGTCCTCTAATAAGGACTGGAAAAATAAATGGTTCTAGGCATCGGGCAAATGGGAGGCACCGGCAATGGAGCTCGAAAGCTTGACAACTCGGGTCCCCACACAATTCACTACACCAGGTCGGACCTCATACATTTTCTCTATATCCTCCTTCCTTTTGTCGCAGTCGAACTTAATCTTTTCCTTTTATCCTTTTAGATTTTCTAAGAAGTTTACCCCTCCTCACCTCGGACCAGAAGAACCAGGTCGCAAAAGCCAAGGCGCAATCGGGAGAGCTTCACTCCTGGTCAGATCTAATCACTGCCGCCAACCTCCATTGGTTCAGGCTATGCAGAACCAAGCTTCTCCCCACTTCCTTCAGTAAGTCCTTTCTTGGCCCCCTTGGAAAGATTGAATAGCTTAGCTTGGTTGCTGATTCGATATTTCTCACGTAGGCATGGTTGAGGCATCTGGTTCTCGGAGGAGGAAGGCCGCCCTGATGGTTGAGGAGATGTTGAGGGCCGAGCCCCGAATGAAGACCACTATTCGGAGGAGGCAGGTCATTCCTCGCGGGGAGGGCCCCTCCAACCCAATTTCTGTTACTGCAGCCCCGGCTGCAGGTCTAATTTCCGTCATTACAGCTCCAATTTCTGATGTTACAGCGCCTATCACGGCTCAGGCCGCTATCATCACTACTCCGTCTCCGACCCTCCTGCCCGTCGCTACTCCCCCTACTGCAGGGGCTCCTCCTGAAGCCCCCAAGCCCTACATTGTCGTCCCTTCTTCGTCTGAGCAGGAGGAAGCCGTTTAGCTGACTGATGCCATGTTTGCTTCTCCTGACGTTGGGAATGATCCCAGGGCCGAGGCTCAAGCCTCGGTAGGCAGCAGGACCGGGGCCGAGGAAACGGCAGGGTCGGCCCAAGTAGAGACGAGCGGAGGGAGGTTTGAGCCGGGCTATCATATGTCTTGCCTTGCTCATTGGGCTGCCAAACACGCCCCGGAGAAGGAGATATCCAACCTTCTCACTAAATCGGATGATTCTTTCTTGAAAAACCTAGCTTCCGTCTTTTACAAGGTATTTTCCGTTACTCCATTTATTCCTTGACCTCCATTTCCTTTTATATCCATATGCTCATTCTTCTGTTCTTATTCAGTCCGTCCTGAGGCTCCTCTTGGCTTGGGAGAGAGTACGGGAGTGTGCGAAGATAGACGCCGAAGTGGAGGCCCTCAGGAGCGAGGATACAGTTCTACGGGACGAAGCGGGCTTTCTTCGCATGGAGCAGGCGGAGCTGCATAGGTAGCTCGAGGATGGGAGAGCCCAAGAGCTTCGACTTCAGGGTGTCGTGGGCTACCTCGAGGATCAATGTGGTGTTGCCGTGGCAGAGGTGACTCGAGATAGGGCCCACGCGGACTCACTTGCCCAGGAGGGTGCTCGGCTCGGTGAGGCATTGGAGCGGACCCAGGCTGAAGCAGTGGAAGAACAATGCAGAGCAGTTTCTCAAGCGAGGGATGCTCAACGGGCCGAGGATGAAGCATCCCTGGTCTTGACCGTGAACAATGCAATAGAGACCTTTAAAGCCTTAAAGGAAATGGCCGTTAAAGCCACTAAGTTTTACAACTGTGGCTTCGACGCCTGTATCGAAGTGGTCCAGGACCTGTACCCGGACCTCAACCTTGAGTCGTTGTTGCCTGAAGACACCGAAGAAAAGCCTGCCGAAGACGTCCGCCCGGATCAGCGTCCCAGCTCTCAAGCTCCTCCTCCTTCGACCTCGTACATTGGATCATCTCTTTTAGGACTTATTTTATTTATTTATTTTTTGGATGAATGACTTGGTAGATATTATTTTTTACCCTCTGAAGAGGGTGTGTGGATGATGATTTTTTACCCTCTGGAGAGGGCACATGGATGATTGTTTCTCTTTGTGTTAATCCATAGTTTGTTTTTTGGACATTGACCATTGATCGTTGATTGCCGAACTAATTTGTCGACGAGTCGATTTACTTTAAGGTATTAACGGACCGACTCTCTAGTGAGTCGGCCCATTATAATGTCATTTTGTAGAACTTTGAACTTTTGTAGTTGTTAAGTCCGGATCCCTAGGGGATCGGCTCATCCCACGATTAGCGAGAAACCTTTTTTTTCATCTATTAGTCGAACGATGAGCCGACTCCTCCGTTAGAGGATCGGGTCAACCATTGGCTTGTCCCCTGATTAAGAGGGGATACCTTATAGAATTTTCATGAGATAATGCTCCAACCCCTTCTGTAACACCTCAGATTTTTACCAACCTGGAGATAGACGTCCTTAGGCAATGGGTCAATCCGAACACCTTATTAACTTGTCAGAACTCAATCCCAAAGTCTAAAATCGCTTTTTAACCCTTTTCCTTCACAAATCTCACCTGCACCACCTCGTTTTTTAAATCTTTCTAAGTACTTTCACATTAGACAGAAATCTTAGAGTTTAGGTGATAAGAACAATACTCAAACTCAAAATAACCTTATAGAATCATCAACGAATAGGTTATTTAGAAACATCAGCCTCTCCTGCCCTATGACCTTCTTCTGTTGTAATTAGGGCATGATTTAGTTAAGTGTTAATTCTTTGAACCACCTTTTATACAAACTACAAAAGGCCCGAGTATCACCTCAGACAGAAATCTTATAGAACTAAATCCTTTAGAAATTAGACAAAGTTAACGAAGTGCTAAACTAGATCAAATACGAAATCCGCACTAATCACTTTAAATCCGATCTGCAAGACCCAAAACTTGTAGAATCAGTGATGCTAAGTTACCCTAAAATCTAGGATCAATCTCATTACCCGGCTGCTCTCGAGAGTATTAAATCTGGACCACACATGGAAAGTCTGAATAATATGAGGTTATAGAATTAGGACCGCCTTGTTGGGCTTGACAACCATCTCGGAAATCAAATCCAGATAGTGTCCCATGGCTATTCGCTCGAGCCCGAAGTGAGGAGTGTAAGAAAGCCTGGGTTTCTTTAGAAATTAAATTAAATTTAAGTAATTTGAGACTTGATGTTTGTGGGCCAAATATAAGCAATCAGACCGTCGAAATCTGACCCAAATACACCCTCGGATTAGGAAACATTTCCCATACATGTCTGTGTACTTGTAACCCTGATCGAGACTTTGTGACCGTTGAACTGAAACTGGTCTATCATGTGCGATCTAGAAACCCGATTGGAATGAAAACTTAACTCGACTAGATCCATAATCAGTGAGCTTAAGTCCGACCTTTGGCTCAAGGGGGGGCTCCAAAAGTGCTCTACTGAGATGGAACCGTCCGTATTTGGACATAACGTAAGTATACCTTGACCCTGGGTCTATTTTGGAGAGTTTTAGGCCTATATAAGGACCTTAAACCCTCTCTTTTCTCACCATACGAATTTGAGAAAACCTAGGAAAGAGAAGAGAGAAAAGAGAGAGAAAGTGAGAGAAGAGTGAGAGGTTCTTCTTAGCAGTTGTTTTGCTAATCCACGTGCTTCTTTCCTGCTATCTAATCGTCATTCCAACGATTCTGACTTCGTTCTTAGGTAAGAAAGACCTAACCCTAACTTGTTTTAGGGTTTCGATTGATGCTAGTAGTTAGATAGCTAACCTAGTTTGTATTACAGGTTGATATTCCACGTATACGAAGACTTAAAGTCTTTGTTGAGTTTGTTACATTTCTACGGCGTAAGGTGCGGACTTTAGACATATAGGTTAAGGTTTTCAAAGCTTTCAATGTCAGATAATGATAGATTCATGATCTGGATGCTATTTCATGTACAATGCGATGTTCGTTTTACGATTCAGTTACGTATACAAAATATGGCGTATAGTATATTCTGTATATTTATAGAAAATACCGTATACGTACAAATTTTGAAAGTGTGCTTGCCATGATTAATCATTGTGTGTACATGCTAGATATATGTGTAATACATGCTAGATTTTTCTCATACGATTAATCATTGTGTGTACATGCTAGATATATGTGTAATACATCTCAACGACCTAGAGATGTATTACATATATATCTAGCATGTACACACAATGATTAATCATGACAAACATACTTTCAAAATTTATATATATACGGTATTTTCTACAAATATACAAAATACACTATACGTCATAATTTGTATACGTAACTGAATCATAAAACAAACATCACATTGTACATGTGAAATAGCATCCAGATCATGAATCCATCATTATCTGACATTGAAAGCTTTGAAAACCTTAACCTATATGTCTAAAGTCTGCACCTTACGCCGTAGAAACATAACGAACTCAACAAAGACTCTAAGTCTTTGTATACATGAAATATCAACCTGTAATACAAGCTAGGTTAGCTATCTAACTACTAGCATCAATGGAAACCCTAAAACAAGTTAGGGTTAGGTCTTTCTTACCTAAGAACGAAGTTAGAATCGTTGGAATGACGACTAGATAGCAGGAAAGAAGCACGTGGATTAGCAGAACAACTGCTGAGAAGAACCTCTCACTCTTCTCTCACTTTCTCTCTCTTTTCTCTCTTCTCTCTCCTAGGCTTTCTCAAATTTGTATGGTGAGAATGAGAGAGGGTTTAAGGTCCTTATATAGGCCCAAAACTCTCCAAAATAGACCCAGGGTCAAGGTATACTTAGGTTATGTCCAAATACGGACGGTTCCATCTCAACGGAGAACTTCTGGAGCCCTCCCTTGAGCCAAAGGTCGGACTTAAGCTCAATAACTATGGATCTAGGTCGAGTTAAGTTTTCATTCCAATCGTGTTTCCAGATCACATGTGACGGACCAGTTTCAGTTCAACGGTCACAGAGTCTCGATCAGGGTTACAAGTACACAGACATGTATGGGAAATGTTTCCTGATCCGAGGGTATATTTGGATCAGCTTTCGATGGTCTGATTGCTTATATTTGGCCCGCAAACATCAAGTCTTAGATTACTTAAATTTAATTTAATTTCTAAAGAAACCCAAGCTTTCTCACACTCCTCGCTCCAGGCTCGAGCGAATAACCATGGGACACTATCTGGATTTGATTTTCGAGATGGTTGTCAAGCCCAGCAAGGCGGTCCTAATTCTATAACCTCATATTATTCAGACTTCCGATGTGCGGTCCAGATCTGATACGGAGTTTCGTGATGCTCTCGAGAGCAGTCGAGTAATGAGATTGATCCTAGATTTTAAGGTAACCTAGCGTCACTGATTCTACAAGTTTTGAGTCTTACAGATCGGATTTAAAGTGATTAGTGCGGATTTTGTATGTGATCTAGTTTAATACTTCGTTAACTTTGTTTAATTTCTAAAGGATTTAGTCCTATAAGAATTCTGTTTGAGGTGATACTCGTGCCTTTGGTAGTTTGTATAGACGGTGGTTCAAAGAATTAATATTTAACTAAATCACGCCCTAATTACAATAGAAGAAGATCCTAGTGGCAGGAGAGGCTGATGTTTCTAAATAACATATTCGTCGATGACTCCATAAGGTTATTTTGAGTTTGAGTATTGTTCTTCATCACCTAAACTCTAAGACTTGTGTCTAATGTGAAAGTACTTAGAAAGATTTAAAGAACGAGGTGGTGCGAGGTGAGATTTGTGAAGGAAAAGGGTTAAAAAGCGATTTTAGACTTTGGGATTGAGTTCTGACAAGTTAATAAGGTATTCGGATCGACCCATTGCCTAAGGACGTCTATCTCTAGGTTGGCAAAAATTCGAGGTGTTACACCTTCTTTAAGGGATCAGCTCCTTTATTCGCCCCTACTTTTGAGAGGTAACTTTCTCTTAGTAGACAATCCACTTGTGTAGATAGGAAAGGAAACTTTATTGAGGGCCTTAAAGGCTAGTCACTTAGAGCCGTACATTTATTGAGAGCTTTAAATGCTTGTTGCTCGAAGGCGTACATTTATTGAGAACCTTAAAGGTCATTCCTTCAAGGATAGTAGACTTTCAGATGCTCAGTATTCCAAGGGTGAAAGAGGTGACGGCCCTCGAGATCTTCTAAATTGTAGGAGCCCGGTTTGGTCGATCGGACCACATGATAAGGCCCTTCCCAATTAGGTTTGAGTGCCCCAGCACCTGGCTCTGCGATGTTCTGGAAGACTCGGCGAAGGAATAAGTCCCCTGGACGGAACCGCCTGGTCTTGACTTTAGAATTGTAGAACTTTGCCACCTATTGATGTCGAGCGGTGGCCCGGAGTTTAGAAATATCTCTGGTTTCTTCAAGTAGATATAGATTAGCTGTAATCTGCTCGGTATTCTGGTTCTCCTGATAATTTCTAACATGAGTTGTCGGAAGGCCAATTTCGACTGGCACCATCACCTCCGAGCCATAAGAAAGTGAAAATGGAGTCTCCCCTGTAGATGACTGAGTTGTGGTCCTGTAGGCTCAGAGCATGAATGGGAGCTCCTCGGCCCAATTACCCTTTGTTTTCTCCAACTTCATTTTGAGGTGATGCTTAATCACCTTATTAACAACTTTTACCTGTCTGTTAGACTGGGGGTGCCGAGGGGACGAGTATGCATTTGTGATACCAAGCCACCGACACATACAGCGGAATTTGTCGTTGTCGAACTGCTTACCGTTATCAAACACAATGGTGTGTGGGATCCCGAACCAACAAACGATGTTTTTTTAAACAAAACCAATCACCCATCGTATGTGATTTTTGCAACGGGCTTGGCCTCAACTCACTTAGTAAGTAGTCGACTGCGACAATGACGAACTTGACTTGCCCTTTCTCGGTAGGCAGGGGGTTGATGATGTCAATCCCCACTGAGCGAACGGCCATGGACTGCTCATAGGAGTAATTTTCTCTGCAGGTTGCCTCGGTACTGCCGCATATCATTGACACTTATCGCAACTTTGAACATATTTCTTTGAGTCCTCCTTGATGGTTGGCCAGAAGTATCCTTGTCGGAGTATCTTCAGGGCCAGGGCTCGGCTGCCAGAGTGATTTCTGCAAATTCTTTCGTGAATCTCCCGAATTACATAATCTGCCTCATCGGGTCGGAGACACTTAAGGTAGGGCTGAGAATGCCCTTTCTTATATAGAGTACCATTCAGGATGATGTACCACGTCGCCCTGACCTTCAGGCACTTGGCTTCCAGCTAATCCCGGGGGACCTCGCCGGTCGTGAGGTAGTTATAGATCGGGTCCATCTAGCTCGGAGCAGCATCTACTGGATTGACTGCTTTCTCCTCCAACTGGTTGATGCTTGAATGTTCTATGAACTCCGTGGGAATGACTCGTGGGATTTTCCCTTCCATGGCCGAGGCTACCTTTGCTAGGGTATCGGCCCATGAATTTTCTAATCCGGGGATTTGATGGATGGTGCAACTTTAAAATCTTTCAATCAATTTTCTTGCCTCGTTTAGATAAGTAATTATTCTTATTTCCTTAGCTTCATACTCGATGGAGATGTGGTTCATTACTAACTGGGAATTGCGTCGGACCTGAACAGACTAGACCCCCAAACTTGCTGCCAGTCTGAGTCCAGCGAGTAGAGCCTCGTATTCTGCCTCATTCTTAGAGGCCTTGAAACCAAGTCTGATCACATACTGGATGGCGTGGAATCAGGCGTGATCAAGACAATCCCTGCTCCAGCATGTTTGGCATCAGACGACCCGTCCACATAAAGAACTCATCCCGTTTCTGATGTCGTCTTTTGATCGTTCGAGAGAACAGGTGAAGGAGTCGTCTCGACTTCGATATTAATCTTTTCTTCACTTGGAATTGTGAACTCTGCAATGAAGTCAGTCACAGCTTGACCTTTAATTGCTGTCCTCGGACGAAACTAGATGTCGAACTCACCAAGTTCGATGACCCACTTGGTTAGCCGACTTGAAACTTTGGGCCTCTGGAGAACTTGTTTAAGAGGAGAATCGGTCAACACCACGATGGAATGAGCTTGAAAGTAAGGGTGTAACCTCAGAGCTGAGACGATGAGGCTGAGTGCTAGCTTCTCTAGAGGCGGATATCTCATCTCGGCAGGCACCATGGCCTTGCTCACATAATATACGGGGTGTTGTTTGCCTCCCACCTCTCTAATCAGGGCCGAACTGACGGCCGAGGTCGATATTGCAAGATACAGGAACAGGGGCTCACCTTCATCAAGTTTGGACAGCAGGGGTGGTGAGCCCAAGTACTGTTTCAGTTGCTGGAAGGCTTGTTCACATTCCGACGTCCATTCTGCCTTCTTATGACCCTTCAACTGTTAAAAGAATGGGAGGCATTTATCTATGACTCTGGATATGAAACGTTTGAGTACAGCTACTCGTCCAGTGAGACATTGTATTTCTTTGATAGTCCGAGGTGAATTCATGTCGAGGAGTGCTCTGATTTTGTCGAGGTTTGCTTCAATGCCTCTCTGACTAACCTGAAACCTGAGGAATTTACCGGAGCCAATTCCGAAGGCACACTCTGCAGGATTCGGCTTCATCTGATATTCTCGGAGGACGGCGAAAGTTTCTCTGAGGTTTGTTAGGTGGTCGGATGCCTTAACGCTTTTCATGAGCATGTTGTCAATATACACTTCCATCGTATGTCTGATCTGTCTGGTGAACATTTGATTCACCAATCTCTAATACGTGGCCCCAACAATTTTCAGGCCAAATGGCATAACCCGGTAACAGTAGAGTCCCTTGTCCATGACAAAGGTGGTCTTCTGCCTGTCTGGAGGGTGCATCGCGATCTGATTGTATCTGGAGTAAGCGTTTGGGAAGGAGAGTAGTTCGTGTCTTGCTATGCTGTCTACCAGCTGATCAATTCGAGGCAACGAGAAGCTATCTTTCGGACACGCCTTATTCAGATCCGAGTAGTCTACGCAGACCCGTCATTTTCTATTGGCTTTCTTGATAAAGACCACATTCGCAATCCAGTCAGGATAGTGTACCTCCTCTATGAAGCCGGCATCGAGCAGAATGGAGACTTCGTCAGCTATAGTTTCGTATCACTCAGCATCGAACGGTCTCCTCTTTTGCTTAACGGGTCTGTGATCCGGATCTACATTCAGCTTGTGAACCGTGACGTCCGGAGAGATTCTGAGCATATTTCCGTGCGACCATGCGAAGACATTCATGTGCTTCCGTAGGAAGGCTAGCACCTCGGACCGTTGCTCAGGGTTCAACGAAGCTCCGAGCTGAACAGTCCTACCCGGGTTTGCCTCTTCGAGTGGTACTTTCTCCAGGTCTTCCACGGATAACCCTCCGTAAGCCTCCTGGGGTCTAACATATTGACGGTGAGTGCTTGCTTCACCGACCCTTTCTTGACTATTATAGCATAACATCTTCGAGCTTTGCGCTGGTCACCTCAGAGGTAACCTATTCCGCCCTTGGTGAAAAATTTCATTATCAGATGATAGGTGGAGACGACTACCCTTATTGCATTAAGAGAAGGTCTACCCAGGATGACATTGTATACTGATGGTACATTGACAACTAGGAAGTCCACCATGAGCGTGACTTGGTGTTGTCCTTCTCCCGTAGTCACAGGGAGGAAGATAACTCCCTCAGAGATCACTCTTTCTCCGGCAAAACCGTGCAAGGGGGTCTTCACAGGTCTGAGATGTGACCTCGGAACCTCCATTCTTTCAAAAGCCTCAGAATAAATTACATCTGTTGAGCTCTCGATGTCGACCAGGATGCGGTACACCTTGTAATTAGCTATAATCATAGTAACTACTAAGGCGTCGTCATGCGGATGTTGGATCCCGCGCGCATTATCTTTTGAGAAGGTCATGCTGCACGGACTGACCCGGAGTTCTTTGCTCAGCCGCTCAGTCAGGTGAATGTAGTATTCCTGATCAAACTTTCGAGAGTGGGCTTTTCGAGCCCTGTTCGAATCTCCTCCACCGGACGAGCCACTGAAGATGGTGCGGATTTCTATCGGCTCTTCCGTGGTGTTGTTCGGTTATTTTTGCTATAGCTCTTCTTTCCTAGCGGTTCTCTCTTCCTTGGCGTATCGGCGCAGATGTCCCTTGCGAATGAGGGTTTCAATCTCATCTTTGAGATCTATATAGTCGGCTGTGTTGTGGCCGTGATCTCGGTGAAAATGGCAATATTTGCATTTGTCTCGATGATCTGGGTTAGCCCTCATACAAACGGGCCAGTTTAGAAGCTTAAGCCCTCTATGTCCAATAGAATCTGCTCAACTGAAGTGTTGAGGGGGGTATAGGAACGAAATTTACCCTCTGGCTTTCTACTCGGATGACGATCGCGAGGGGCGTAGTCATCTAGTCCTTTGTTGGACGACTGAGGTTCTTCGTTCCTTAGTCTCTTTCCCTTGCCACTCGACTCTGTCGCTTGAACATTTTTTACGGGCGTTGGAGAATTCCTCGGCGTTAGTATACTTTTGAGCTCTGGCGACGAGGTCTGCTAACGTCTTAAGTGGATTCTTTCCAATGGAGAAAGTAAACTTTCCTTCTTTTAGGCCACTGAACACGGCGGCGAGTGTCATCTTGTCGTCGCAATCTTCTACTTGTAATGTTTCCTCGTTGAAGCATACAATATAGTCCTTCAACGACTCCTTAGACTCCTGCTTGATGGCGAAAAGGTGAGTGTTAGGTTTCCGACTTCTCTTACTGCTTATGAATTGGGTAAGGAATAGTCGACTCAACTCCGCAAAAGAACCAATGGAATTGGGTTTGAGCTGACGGTACTAACTCCGAGCGGATCCTGTGAGGGTGATCGAGAATCCCCTACACATCATCGAGTTCGTTGCCTTCTGGATTTGCATCCATGAATGATAAGCCTCCACATACTCGGATGGGTCGCCAGACCTAGAGTACTAGATGATGCGGGGGGCCCTCATGTCTCGTACTCCTCAGCTCGGAATGAGTCTCCACAACCAGACCAATCAGCTCAGGAATAAGGTTTTCCTTAATAGGATGTGGTTGCGTCTCCAGTCGCTATTGCTTTATCTGGTTGATCTCATCGTGCAAGGCTTGTATTTCACTTTGCATTGCGGGGTACTTGCTCACCCAATTGCGCGAACGCTGGGAAGGCCTTGGGGCTGATTCGGCGTGAAGTAAAGAAGAAGAACAAGTCTGCTCTAGTTCCACAACTACCACTTTCTTCTTTCCTCTTGCCATAATGCTTAAGGATAGGAACCTAACCTTTCGTATCAATTTTCCACAGGCGACGCCAAAAATATTGATGACAAAATCTGGATCACCCTCCACTTGACACGATGAACCTCCAAGGAACCCTGGTCGTACACAAACAATGAGCAAAGGAGACCCTGGCTAAGCCGGGGGACCCATCAATGCCTAAGTCAAGTCAAGGGAATCTGGGTCTATGTTGAAGAATCGAGGGAGAATGTCGGATGTTACGTACCTGTAGCAATGGGGTCCCCTAGTATTTATACTTGTGGGTTGGATGGATCATGTCAGTCATTTTCGACATGATCTACTCAATCAATCGGATACTATAATCGTGGAGGTACTCCACAATCTTTGGATCGTGTAACGCATCGTGTCTTAATGGGGCATATCTCTGGTAATGATCTTCGGCCACGTCTACATTCGGATTGGTTTCCCGACTCAGTAATCAAAGTATCACCTTCCGGGCTCGGACCTCGTTCATTCAAGTCCGCAACTGAGTACATGTAGTCGGAATATGTAGTCGAGTCATCAGGGTCGGGACTTAGCTTTCGATCTCTAGGCCAAGAATGAGTCGGTCGATCCGAATGGTTAGCTTTTTGGATGAAGATGAGGATGAGGACGAGGACGGAAACTTGGCTCGGCCAACCTTCTTCGAATGAAGATGGGGATGACAACGAGGATGAGAGCCCGTCTTATACAGCCTAGAGTTATAGTCCAGAGGTCCGCTCGCACCCTACCTGATGCTCTCTTTTCGAGGTCTTGTTAGCTGGTTTATACGGTGCATATCTCTAGTCCGAGCCGAGTACTAGTCTGGATTGATGAGGGACTCGGCTTGTCTTGAACTTGACGCAAGTGATCGCGTTGTTCGTTTCCGGTCGGTCAGTAGAGGAACGGTCTGGAGTATCTGGTTAGAGCGTTATACCTCTTGTTCTGGTCTCAGATCAATCCAAGCTGATCACTAACCTCGGGGTAGGGGCGCCGCTATGACTTAATAGTGAATCCTTATGTATCACATTGGATTTTCATGTCCGATCGAGTTAGTATGATGTTGGCCCTCGGATCTTCGGGAGCTCGGATCTTCCCATAATGGTAGGCATTCAATCCCTGCTTTTTCATGTGGTGTGGCCCACCTGGGTTTTGGATTCCTGTACTCCTGTGGTCTTTTAAAATTGATGGACAGAATGGATTTTTCTTGGGCTTTTCTGTGGGCCCCACAGTTTTCGGCCACAGGAAAATATGCACCATTAGAAAAAAAAATCTAACGTTCCTGGATTTACGCTAACATATTCAAGATTTAATCTACCTGATGAATGGATAGGATCTCTTAAATGTGTTCTTTATGCACGATCTTTAACACGTGTCGAAGTTAAATTGGTGATCCGGGCCATTGATATGCTGGGTCAACATGTGGATCAGCAATGGGCCAAACACCATAGTGATTGGACAACTCTAACCATCCGTTTATGTGGGTAATTCACGTTGAATTAAAACCGTAATGAACATTGATCCGATGGATACCACCTTTCAATCTTATATCCTTTTGGAATATGGTTGACCCAAGTTGTGGTCTAATAAATCAATATTAATCATCACCACCAAATAAAGTGCCATGTGAGTGTATCTATCATAAGATCTGTTGAGGGTCAAATATTGCATATTATCCTCGATTTATATCTTGATTTTATGAACACAATAATGCTTAATGATATATTTTACTCATGTTTGTGTTACAAGGTGAATTTCAAATCTTGAATTGAAAAGAGTACTAAAAGCATGGATTTGATGCTCAAGAATCACTAAGGGAAGTGATGGATCTTAGGAGACTAAGATTGAAGAATTCACATACCAAAGATTCAAGAAAACCAAGTGAGGAATGAAGAGAATTAAAGATTTGAAGTGAAGAAAAAGAATCTTAAAATCGTCTTAAAAAAATATATTCTGAAACTCTGGGTCATTTTGTCAAATCGCACAGAGTTAAGACTATTTTGAAAACTGTACAGAGTGAAATCTATTTTAACAAACTATGTAAATTTGAGGCCGTTTCCAAAATTTTCAAATCAGTTTGAAGGAATTCCCCATTTATAAATAGGGCTTCTCAGGGCATTTATATGCATCATTCAAAGCAGTCAAGAACAATATTTAGGGTTTTTAGAGAGTTTTCAATTTTATTAAAGTTTTATAAATTATTTTTTTCTTTTAAATCTTTTCTATTTGCATTTATTTATTTCTTGTTACTTTTCTGTTTTGTAATTTAGTTATGTTTTTCTAGTTCTTTCTAACCTAAGGAAGAAAAGAAGCACATTGGTTTAATGATTTTATAAATTATGATGATTAATTATTTTTAATGATGAGATGAATGGTGTATGCATGTTATCAATTATCTAGGTTTAGGTTTTTTTTATTCTCATATGAGATCCATATGTTTCTATCATATGAGATCCATATTGATGGATAGGCTTAACTGGGATTAATTAGATTTCCTAAATGGGAGATGTTCTCAACCTACTACATTTCTTCGATTTATTATCTCAAGGATATTGAATGCTTAAAATCACTAGCGCTCGGGAATATATATATATATATATATATATATATATATATATATATATATATATATATATATATATATCAATGATGTTAATCCATGATTTTCTAATCTTTTATATC
This sequence comes from Magnolia changhungtana, assembly GCA_030180095.1. Classification (NCBI taxonomy): domain Eukaryota; kingdom Viridiplantae; phylum Streptophyta; class Magnoliopsida; order Magnoliales; family Magnoliaceae; genus Magnolia; species Magnolia changhungtana. The sequence continues at coordinate 302,783 of JASAUF010000487.1, forward strand.
ATTTATTAAAATATTTAAATTATTTTATTTTTTGATTAGGCTGATGATAGTGTTCAAATCCTAGTTGTGTTATCAAAGTCATCATAACTTATAGAACATTAACCTGTGTGTGGAACTTTAAAGCTTGAATATTGTTTTCAAATTAATTGAATTCCATACATTCAAAACCTTCAAAATCATTTCAATTTTTTTATTTTTCATTACTTAATTAATTTTGCATTTGATTTTCTCATTCTCATAAATCATCTCCCTGTGGGATGGACCCTGTATTCACATATATTACTTACGAACCTCCACACTTGGAGGCAAGCAATCAAGTTTTTGGCGCTGTTGCCAGGGAGAGACGGAGTTAGATTAGATCTGTGTAAGGTAGCTAAGGTAAGTTCTTTTCTAAAACCTCTAAAATTTTTGTAGATTTTCTGTTTTACTTTGAAAGTAAATTCAGTTGGGTCTTTCAAGCACTATCTGTGACATAAGGTTGCCCTGCTTGGGATTTTATCATCCAAGTGCTATGGTTGTCCCACAGTTGTTGTTTGATCATAAAGATCATCTGCTGAATCTATTTTCTAGATTAACATAATTTAATTTCTGCATTAGTTTTACTTTTATTAATTTATTTTTTTATTTTTTCTTTGTGGTTTAAACTCTTATGGTCGACTCTACCGCCTGGGTTATTGATTTATTTTATTTTGTAGATTAAACCCTCTTGGTCGGCTCTGTCACCTGGGTTGTTGGTTAAGTTTGCTTTGTAGATTGAACACTCACAGTCAGCTCTGCCGCCTAGGTTGTTGGTTAAATTTTTATTTTTATTTGAAGTATCATACATGCTATTTGAATTAGTGGTATTTGTTGTGTGGTGTGGATGGTTTATGTCCCATTGGAGTAGAGATCAAAACAATCGACTCTCTTCTAAAGGTGGACTAGTCCTAAGCCTTGATCATTCATTTATGAGAGGCAGTCAACACCACTTGGATTCTATGGCAGACCCAGTTGATCATGCAAATCCAAATTTGTCAAATCCAACTCTAATCCAGAACAGAGAAAATCAATGCAATCCTCCTCTTAAGGATGAGAATGAAGTTCATAGGAATGTGTTACACAAATCACAGACTTTACGTGAACATTTACATCCTGAGAGATCATCTTTACCATCTTGCATTGTGTTCCCTTCTTACACAGGGAACATTGATTTTAAACCAGTTGTAATTCAATTGATTCCTAAATTTCATGGCTTGGATTCTGAAAGCCCCTACTTGCACCTCAAGGACTTTGAGAAAGTAATTTGTCACGCCCCAGACTTGGTAACTGGACTTACAAGGAACCCGATAGCTGATTCTGACCGCAACAGCTTCCGTAGTACCCCATTCTCAGCTCTTGAGGCAGGTTCCGATCCTGGGATCCTACAAGGATTTCCATAACAGTATAATCATTTCCAATATGAGCATATCCAAGATCGCAGCAAGTATATCTAAGAATAACAAAGGCACACATCATAAAATCCACTAAGAATTTGAGCTTTTACAAGCTTTCATAAGGTCTAAAAGGACATACATAAGATAATAGAAGAAGGAGAGAAAAGTCTGCAACACTGGAGTCCTCAAGCTCAACTCTACTTCAAGCTCTGCCGCTATGATGCCTGCCTAGGATCTCCTGCACGCATCAATCGTGTTTAAGCTTATATAAGCTTAGAAGGTGGTGAAAGTGTGTGACAATGGTTCACAGAAGAATAGTAGGAGGTGCAAGAAGAGAAACATGCCCAATGATAATATCACTAGCCTTACTAAGGCTTATCATGAATACAATGTAATGAGTATTGGGCATCATACCAAAGTAATGCATGACGGGACTTTTGCAACCAATGCAAATGCGATGCAAAGTAATGTCAGTGCTCATATCCAATCCACATATCAAGTACATTTTCAATCATAAAAAAATCACCAAGGTTTATTACACTGTTAGATGATTGCCACTCTACAGACCCCGCACAGTCAAACGAGCGTAAAAGACCTCACTACCCGCCTATGGACAACCAATTACCAACAAGGCCTGATGTTAGTGGACCCATTTACGAGCTACTTAGACTTAACCTAGTAATGCCTCTTTACATCAGGCGAGTAAGGCCACACCCCTACCCAACCGACTACACGATAGTGGGTGTCACGGCCTAACAGTATAAGGCCCTTGTGCGCTCATAGTTTCTACTCGGTCACAACGTTGGGGGAGATCCTTGGTACCATGAAAGTTTTAAAAATTTCATCCATGGGCATCCTATGCACCCGGTATGCTCAAGTAATATTTCGGTGTCCACACATATGGTCATCCACGAACGTCCCTGTGGAGGAAAGGCCCTGGTGAAGCAAGAGCGGTATCATCATGAAATGCGATGCCAATGCATGATTTACACTACAAATCATGCACAAGCTTCAAGCATTCAATGTGTACAAGAGAAAAAACTTCATCCCTCTATGACCACCATACAATGCAATCAATTCACACGGTGATGCATATGGGTCACAATGATGTAAGTGTGTTACCTGTAGAATATGTTCCTCCTTCGCAAGAAGGGACAAGGTGTAGGTACATAGACAGGTACTCTAAGGAGAAGTGAAGTCATCTAGTGGGGTCCCAATACTTTGGGATGACCCACAAGCTAAGAGAGTCATAAAGCCTCAAAGAGAAAAATGGTCCTAACAAGGTCCAAGGTGGGCCTTCAACCACCTATGAGGACTTTATGGGCCTACCTTAGGGCTACCAAGGAGGTCATCCAACCTCAACTGGGTCCCAAAAGGTAGCCCACTACGCATATAAAGTAAGGTCTAAGGCCCAAGCAAATCTACGGCCTAGTTGGCCATACACTAAGCCCAATACATAAGCAACATGATAGGCCCTCAAGCAAGGTTTAGGCCCAACCATAAGGGTCATGAGTCCACTCATTGTGGTGGGCCTAATGGGCAGCCCATTATTCCAACATATGGATGATCCTTATATTTAAAACAAGTAAGTTGGGCCTCACATCTCGGCCCAAGTATGGGTTTATTTTAAATGGGCAAACAAGGGCCCAACTACTTGAGTATTTGGCCCATAAAACCCATCACAATAGCATGATAATATAGGCCCCAAAGGTCCAATGGGCTTATCAAAAGTTTCAAGGCAATGGGCCTAGAAAAACCCAATAATCAACTAAGAAGACTAGTCTAATAAAAATCCATTTGGAATGGGCCTTAAATATGCACTAATTAAGCCCAAAAATCTAACTAAAATGGGGCAAGATTTGTGTAGTAGTTCACAAATTTGGTGGACCATGCTGCCCCAAAACATTCATTTATGACAGCAACTTTAAGCCTATTGTTGAAATTCTAGCCCACCCACAAGCTGAGCTTGCTAGAAATTCAAAAATAATTAATTTACAATTTTATTTTAGTTCCTAGTGACCCATACATGTCACAGGGGGTCCACCAGATGAAGGGATTAAATTAGAAACATAAATCAGATGGGCCATGCTGCTGGACTGGACATCCAGCAGCAGCCCAATGGGCTGGGCGTCCCATGGTGGGCAGTCTTATGGGCCTAGTTATTTGGCCCCAGAACTTATCCAATGGGCCCCAATTGGATGCTACCAAAGGGGAGGATGATCAAATCCCATATGGACCCCACATGGATGAACGGTGTTATATACAATACATTTAGGTGGGCCTACAAAGTAGCCTGGACGGCCAGCCAAGGCTGGACGCCCCAGCCTGGGCGTCCCAGCCTAGTGGGCCACTCCAGGCCGCACCACGGACAGTACAGGGGCCTGGTGGTCCTGAAAATATTCAGAGTAGTACTTCCATAGGTAGGCTACATCTCCACAAAATTTCACAATTTATAGATAACTAACAGTATTTTAATTAATTTAAAGAATACAGTCTATCCAGAAAATTTATCTAAAAATTTGTAGGTAGGTTCTACCATGGGTGGGCCACCTCTTTATAAATTTTCATGATTTTTAGATACCCAAAAGTATTTTAATTAAATTGGGAATTATAATCTGTCTCAGGTGAAATATTGCTGGAATTATAATTGTCCCTATGTTTGGGACCACATGGAGTGGGCCTGGACTCACCCAAACCCTTTGAAAGTTTGGGGAAAGGTAGCCCTACATCTGGACAACAAGTGGGGTCCATTGGGGTGGTTCACTTCTTCCAGAAAGTCAAGTGAATATAGTGTTTTCCTTCATACTATATTGCAGAACCATCCAGAAATTTTTGGACAGTTAGCCATCTTTGGTCGAACCCATGGGTCTCAAATATGGGAGGTAGGGTGTGGGCCCTATACCACATCAAAATAGGGTCCACATACTACAAAACCCCTAAAGAAATTTGGGATAAAAAGGCCTACAAATAGGTCAAAACAGTAGCTCAAAACACATGCTCCAATTGGGCCTGAAATTTGAACAGTAATATAGGCTGTCCATATTTCGGCCCATGCAAATAAATCAAGGGGTCCATAACCCTGATTCCTTATATGGGGTCCACCTTGATAGATTCACAAAATTCTAAACCCATCAGAGCTCTCAAGCCTCCATGAAAATCCATTTAGAGACCATTCAAACCATGCATGCATGATCGGACCTAGACGTCCAATCAAGGTGGGCTTGGACGTCCCATCTTGCTAGGGGCTTGAGATGTTGCTGACCTACTTTGATGGGACACCCATCATTAGAGAATGTACCGAATAAGATAAGGGAAAGGAGGGAGAGAAGGAGCAAGTTCGGCCATAAGCGGGAGGTCCCGCCACTAATGGACTACTCACACACAAATCCACACCATCACTATATCATACACTTACATGCAAGCCAAGATACATCAAAATAAGTTGCTAGATGGTAGGGATCCCTTCCCTACATTCATGCAAAGGCCTAGGTGGCCCATGAGATGCAAGAAATAAGAGGAGATCATCATAGTGGGTCTATAGAAAATGGCGCTCCATGGAATGGATTGTGAAGGATCTAAGCCCTTGGCCTTCATCCTAGGAATCATATAGGGCCTCCACCATGGATTGGTGGGCCCTACATGCTTCTATGCATGTAGTAAAATGGAAAGGAAGAAAAGACAGAAGACGAAGGAGAGATAAAGCCAAGAAGAGCACTCACCTTTAAGATCCACCTTCAACTTCAAGTCATACACTCTATAGCTCCAAAGGTGGGATTCTAATGGTGTTGATGGTGTTAGAAAGGCTAGATTGGAAGGAAGAAGAGATAAGGTTGTTGGATTTTTAGGAGGGAGGTGGACATTCCACCCTTACAAGAGAGAAAGAAGGAGATAAATGAGGGAGGGAGAGAGAGAGAGAGAGAGAGAGAGAGAGAGAGAGAGAGAGTTTTCTAGCAATGAAATGATGAGTTTGGGAGATGGTGCTAGCTAGGGAAGAGGAACTCATCATGACACATGGGAGAAGCAACCAAAATCTCATGATTACTTTAAAAAAAAAAAAAAAAAAAGAGGCCATCATAGCTAGGCTATAGGTAGTTAGGTTAGGTGTAGCCCACTCTTGAAAAACATGCAAGGGGCTAAGTGGGTCTCACATGCAAGATGGATAATAAAAGTTGGTGGAATCCATATCTCAATATGCACATGTCGAAATCATGCATGAGATGCGGCATTGAACGGCGACAATGCGATCAAGATAGCATAGGTCTCGAGTTAATCCGAGTTGGGTCAACGTGACCGGACTTAAGGATGACCGCATACACTATCTGAGGGTTGTGGGTTGTCGGGATTCGACCGGTAAGACCGCGGGACCACAAGAAATGAAATGCATACTCACACACACATGCACTTGTAGGAACTCGGGTCAGGTATTATATAATTACAACATTACAAGTAAACAATGGCAATAGGGATACTCAAACTTAGGTTATTTTCATTTTCTCTAAAAGATCGAACCAAAGCATGGCTTAACTCTCTAAGACCTTATACCATCACTACATGGTAAGCCTTAAGTAGAGAGTTTTTGAAAAAAAAATTTCCGAACACAAAACAAATGCACTGAAATAGGAAATCATGTTGTTCTCCCAAAAGGGGAATGAACTATCTTTTCAAGCTTGGAAGTGCTTCAAAGCCCTTCTACTCACTTGCCTACATCATGGTTATGAACCATGACACTTGATTGATGCGTTCCGAGAGGGGCTAACCATGGATACCTGTCAATTCATATAGATGACGTGTGGAGGAACCTTTATTGACAAAGATCATAATGAGACTTGAGATTTTCTAGACATGTTAGTAGAGAATACTCAGACATGGGATGTCTCTGCTAAACCAAACCAAACTAGACCCATTCTTAGAGAGAAAGAGGGAATGTACGTCCTAAGAGAGAAAGATGACCTTAACACAAAATTCGTTGCATTGGTTAGAAAGGTTGAAACCTTGAAAATTAGGAAGGTTGATGCGATTAAAGCAAAACCTCCTTAGGTAATTTTTGTAGCATTTGTAGTGGTGTCGACCATGACACAAAGAATTGTCCAATAATCTCAATTGTATAAGATATCATGCATGAGCATGGGCAAGCAAATGTTATAAATAACTACCAAAGGCCGGTTTTGCAACCAATGAGAAACATGTACAATCCAAATTAGTGTAACCATCTTAATTTTAGTTGGAGGAGCAGACCACAAATTAATGCGCCCAATGCACCTCAATTGCCTCCACAAAACAACTTCCTTGGGGCACCTAATAATGTACCACATGTGCCCCCACTAAAGTGATCATCTGTGAAGGATGCATTGACCGCATTCATGAACTCTCAAGCTCAAATGAATCAGTCTCTAATTGAATCAAATCATGAATTAAAAACGGTCGTGGTTAGGATTGAGACTCAACTAAATGCTAGGGAAAAAAGCATCATTCCCTCTCAACCTGTGCCAAACCTTATAAATACACATTTCATTGGGACTCAAATCCAAGCGAGCTACATCATGAACAAGCCAAGGCCATCATTACCTTTAGAAGTGGAAAAGAAGTCAATAACAAGATAATGCAGCCGGTAGAAATATCGGAGGATGAGCCACCGTCTCAAGAGAATGATGAACCAGTTATGGTTCAAGAGCCACAATAACAAAAGGATAAAGAGACTAAGTCACATGAGCCTCTAGTTCCATTCTTATCTAGACTTCGGAAACCGACTATATGTCCTGGGTGGTAGTTCTCTTATTATCATCATAAATTTCAGCAAACACTTTTTCCAAATCAGGATTTTTGAAGTCCCCAAAGACTTTAATCAATTCCTTAGATAGGCTAGGTTTCAATTCCTCATCCTCTATCAAGTAGTCCATAAAATTCAGCTCATGAATCTCATTATTTTCTATGGGCTGCATACATAGATTGAAAATATTGAGTTCTAGACTCATGTTTTCAAAAGACAACTTCATCATTCCATTCATACAATTTATGATTGCATTTGAAGTTGCTAGGAATGGACGGTGTAAAATGATAAGAACTTGAGAGCTAGCATTTACACATGGTTCAGTGTCTAATATAATAAAATCCACATGGAAGTAGAATTGGTCCACTTAAACTAATACGTCCTTCAAGATTTTCCTTAGTACCTTAATGGAGCGGTCAGCGAGTTAGAGTGTAATCATGATTAGTTTAAGCTCTCATAGCCCCATTTGTTTGTAAACCGAATAAGGTGTTAAGTTGACACTTACACCCAAATCTAGTAAAGCATGCGTAATTTGAAAATTCCCAATAATACAAGAAATGGTGGGACTTCCCGAGTCTTTGTATTTGGGTATAGGCCTTTTTTGAATGATAGCGCTCACTTTCTTAGTGAGGAAGGCTTTCTTGTGCACATTTAATTTCTTCTTTACAATGCACAAGTCTTTGAGGTATTTAGCATATAAAGAAATTTGTCTAATGGCATCAAGCAAATGAATATTAACAATAACCTTTTGGAGCACATCCAACACCTCTTGAGACCGCGCACTCAAATCCTATCCATCGAGGACTCGCGACCTTTGCCATCACCAACAAATGTTCCAAAGTTTGATTTAAAACTACTACCAAATGAGCTTAAATATAGATACTTAGGTGAAAATAAAGCTTATATTATGATGATCACTTCATTTTTAGACAAGGATCAAGAGATTAAATTGTTGAATATTCTAAGGGACTACAAATGAGCCTTGGGTTGGACCATTTCTGACATTAAGGGTATAAGCCCTTCCATATGCACCCATCAGATCCACCTCGATGAGGATGCCAAACCAATTAGACAACCTCAAAGGCGTCTCAATCCAAACATAATGGAAGTTGTAAAAAATGAGGTGATCAAATTGTTAGATGTGAGAATCATCTACCCAATATCTTATAGTGTTTGGGTGAGTACAACTCAAAGTCCCAAAGAAATCTAGAATAACTATCATGTAAAATTCTAATAATGAACTCATACCAACACATGTCACCACTGGTTGGTATGTTTGTATTGACTATAGAAAATTGAATACAATCATAAAGAATGATAATTTCCCTCTACCATTCATTGATCAAATTTTAGAGAGGGTAGCAAGTCACTCCTTCTATAGTTTCTTTGATGGATATTCCAGATATAACCAACTAGAGATAGCCCTGGAAGACCAAGAGAAAACCACATTCACGTGTCCATTTGGCACGTTTGCTTTCAAACGGATGCCATTTGGATTATGTAATGCCCCAACAACTTTCCAACGGTGTATGTTAAGTATTTTTTCAAACATGGTTGGTAAGTTTCTTGAGGTTTTCAGGGATGATTTCTCTATATTTGAGAGTAGTTTTGAGGAATGCCTCAACAACTTATCTCGTCTTATTTAGGTGTAAAGAGAAGCACATTGGCTTAAATTGGAAGAAGTGTTATTTCATAGTTCAAAAGGGAATTGTTTTGGGCCATGTTATCTCCAAAAATAGAATCGAGGTAGATCGCTCAAAATTGGACGTTATTGTTAATCTACCTATTCCCTGAACTGTTAGAGATATTAGATCACTTTTAGGACTCGCCGATTTTTATAGAAGATTCATCAAGGACTTTAGTGCTATTACTAGACCTTTGATTAATCTTCTCCAAAAGGATGTCCCATTTAAGTGGACAGATGAGTGTGCAAGTACCTTTAATAAAATTAAATCATCTCTTACCACTGTACCTATCATGCGTCCACCAGATTGGACACTTTCTTTTGAACTAATGTGCGATACAAGTGATTATACCATATGGGTTTGGGCCAAAGGAAAGATAAACGGCCCTATGTTATTCATTATGCGAGTAGAACTCTAAACTCAGCCCAAATGAACTACTCAACAACTGAAAAAGAATTACTTGCAGTAGTTTTTGCTTTGGATAAGTTTATGTCCTACTTGATGGGATCCAAAGTGGTCATTTTCATGGATCACTGAGCTTTAAAATATTTGCTATCTAAGAAGGATGTAAAGCCGAGACTTTTGAGATGAATCCTTCTACTCTAAGAATTTGACTTAGAAATAAAAAATAAAAAAGAAGTAGAAAATGTAGTGGCAGATCACCTTTCCAATTTTGTGTTAGATGATTCTACTGAGGAGATACATATCCAGGATACTTTTCCTGATGAACAATTATTGTGATCTCCAAATTACCTTGGTATGCAGATATAGTGAACTATCTTGTGACGGAAAAAATGTCATATCATTGGAGGTCACAAGATAGGAAGCGTTTTGAAACCAAGGTTAGGAACTTCTTCTGAGATGATCCGTATTTATATAAATATGAGACTGATCAAATTTTTAGACGTGTCCCAGAGGATGAAGTTCAGAGTGTTATTTTCTTTTGCCACATGGAAGTATGTGGTGGCTATTTTTCTGTTAAGAAAACCACTGCAAAAATCCTATAGTGTGGTTTTTACTGACACGCCATGTTTAAAGACACCCACGCTTTCTTTGTTACTTATGATAAATGTCAAAGATTGAGAAGAGTGTCCCGGCGCAATATGATGCATTTATTCCCTATTTTACCATTGATTTTATTTTATTTTTTTATTGTTGGGGTATTGATTTTATGGACTCATTTCCATCTTCTTTTAGATTTCTTTATATATTGGTTAGTGTAGACTATGTTTCCAAGTGAATTAAAGCAGTTCCAAGTAAGACCAATGACAACAAAGTGGTTATACGATTCCTTAAGAAAAATATTTTTTCTAGATTTGGAACTCCAAAAGTCATCATTTAGTGATGGCAGGCCTCACTTTTGTAATAGGACATTTGAGGCTTTCATGAAAAAATATGATATCAATCATAAAGTGAGCACCCCGTATCACCCACAAACGAGTGGGCAAACTGAGATTTCTAATCGGGAAATCAAATACATTTTAGAGAAAATTATAAGGCTAGATAAGAAGGATTGGTCTTTTAGAATGTCCGACGTTTTATGGGCTTATAGAACTATTTATAAGACCCCAATTGGAATGTCTCCATATAAATTGATTTATAGGTTTATAGGACCGCTTATAAAAATTGCAACATGTGCCTAAAAAGATAATTCAGCGCTTAACTATGCCTGTTCCGCTAAATAAGAATAGAGCATTGACATCAATCTTGAGTGGAACCTCTTGAAATTATATCAAATGAGATATAAGACAGAGGAAGAAAAATTCAACACACCGCGGAATTGTCCCGAATTCAGGCTAAACACTCACCAGATTCACGTTGTCTTCATTTATAGCTTCTCCACGGCAAATCACTTCCGGCCAAAAAGCTACGTGGTCGGTACGAGTCCAGACGTGTTGATCACTACAGGGGCCCACCTCCTCGAATCCGCCGGTACAAGTAGTATTCCGCCATGTGCAGTTTACCGACAGCTGGCCGAGCATGTGGGGCCCGTATCCTAAAAGGCCCGTTTAAATCGGAAACGGATTGGCTACTCCCCCGCCACCGGCCAATGCCTGGTAGTCGGTGCTCTGTGGGCCCACCATGATGTATATTTTTCATCCATGCCGTCCATCAATTTTTATAGATCATTTTATGGTACTAGACAAATAATGAGATATATCCCAATCTCAAGTGGACCACATTACAGGAAACAGAGTTGAATGAACGTAAGCTTTTTGGGCCATAAATGTTTTGGATCAAGCTGATATTTGTTTTTTCCTTTCATCTGGGTCTGTATGACCTAATCAACATATTGGATGTCAAATAAACAGTACAGTGGGCCTTTGGAGGATTTTAATGGTGGATATCCAATCACTATTGTTTTCCTGTGGTGTGGTCCACCTGAGATTCGTATCCCTCTAACATTTGGTATCAAAACATAAAATGATCTTTAAAAATAAATAAATGGAATGGATGAAACATATACATCATGGTGGGCCCACATAGCACCGACCACAGCCACCGGGCTGGGAAGTAGCAAATCCGTTTCCGTTTAAATCGGGAGCGGATTGGGTACATGCCCCGCCTGTCCCAGCTCGGCATAGGCATTGGCTTTGAGGTGCCACCGCCATGTTTTGATTTTATCCACACCGTTCATCCATTTTTCCATATCACTTTACAGAATAATCCCAAAATTATAGCAGAATCGAGCTCAAGTAGACCACACAGTGGAGATTAAGCGACTACCATTGAAAACTTCTTAGGCACCACAGAAGTTTTAGATCAAGCTGATATTTTCCCTTCATCTAGGTCTGTACGACATTATAAATAAGTTATATGGAAAATAAACATCATAGTGGGCCTAGGAATATTTCAATGGTGACCGTCTTGATCACTACTAATTTCTTTGGTGTGGTCTACTTAAGCTTTTTTTTTTTTTCTTATACACACGAACACACACCCCACACACTCACACTGGTGGAATTTCGCCACCTATGGATACTCGAACCCTTTACCAGCTGTTGAAACTCCGGAGAGTCTACCACCTAAGCAAGAGTAAGGATCGTGGTCCACTTAAGCTTAAATCTGCTTATTATTTGGCTCGTAGCCTAAAGTCTTATTGCAAAATGAAAAGACGGTGCGGATAAAACCCACGCATCACGCTAGCCCTCAGGGAAACGGATTGGTTACTCCCCCTCACACCATCCCCGTGGCTGATGGTTAGTGCTCTGTGGGCCCCACCATGATGTATATGTTTCATCCATTCCGTTCATCCATTTTAACAGATCATTTTATGGCCTTAAGAGGTAAATGAGATGAATATAAATCTCAGGACCACACCACATGAAAACAATAGTGATTAGATATCCACCATTAAAATCCTCCTAAGGCCCACTGCACTATTTACTTGACATCCAATATGTGGATTAGGTCATACAGGCCTAGATGAAGGGAAAAAACAAAAATCAACTTGATCCAAAGCTTTTATGGCCCCAAAATGTTTTTTAATGGTCGACGCTCATTCGACACTTTTTCCTGTAATGTGGTCCACTTAAGGATATACCTCATTTTTGGGCTCGTACTGTAAAATGATCTTAAAAAATAGATGGACGGCATGGATGAAACATATACATCATAGTGAGGCCCAGAGAGCACAGACCATCAGCCAATGGCTGGTGTCAGGGGCAGTAGCCAATCCGTTTCCAGCCCTCAGAGTCCGTGCCTGTGCAGCGCTCGGGACCGGAGGTATTACACGGTCCACGTCCCTGCATGTGGGATCTTAAAAAGTCCGGTTTAAATCGGACGCGGATTGGGTACTTACTCCCGCCTGTCCTAGGCATGTTCCACTCAGGGGGTCTAAGGGGCCCACTGTGATTTATGGACTTTATCCATACCGTCCATCTAATTTTTCATATGAATTTAGAGTATAATCCTAAAAATAGGTTAATCTAAGGTTCAAGTGGACCACAGTAGGATTAAACACCTACCATTGAAAACCTATTAGGAGCCATTGAAGTTTTGGATCAAGCTAATATTTATATTTTCCCGTCATCCGGGTTTATGTGACCTTATTAACAGGTTAGATGGTTAGATGGCAAATAAACATCACAGTGGGCTTTAAGAAGGTTTCAACAGTGCATGTCATTGTCACCGCTGTATTCTGTTGTATGGTCCATTTGAGCATTGGATCTACTTTATTTTTGGCCTTGTTTGGTAAAATGTATGAACGGAGTGGATAAAATCCATACATCATGGTGGGCCCCTCAGATCCCTCCATCCTGCGTGGAGAGGAGTACCCAATCCGCGTTCGTTCAAATTGGATTGCCATTGTTGCCACGTCAGTATCACCGACTTCATCCGTCTACGTACCAATAAATAAGGGACATGATTCTAACTTCTAAGAAGGTAGCCTTTGATTCTGGGTCATATTCCAATGATCCAAACCGTTTATATAACATGTCTTACTTTGTACGACGGGCATACATCGAATAAAATCTCTCAGCTGAATTATTTCATCACTTTGATAAGTTGGCTCTTTTGGTTTGCAGATGAACGGTCACTAAAACTTTCTTATAATCAATGGTTCAAAATATTCAAAATCATTAGTTTTCTTGGGCATCCCCATCGAAGGGGACCGTTATCAAACAAACGGTTGTGTTTTTTTTGGTCATTTGAAAGGGCTCAAATACAACGGCTATGGTAGCGACGTATCCTATTGTAATACGTCGGGATGTATACGATCCCAGAGGAGATTGGTTGGGACGCTACTTGCCTGTCCGCCCGAGCCACGTGAAGATTCTGTGGTCGGAAGGTATTTGGGGCCCACATATATTTCCGTGAAAATCAAATCAGTGCATCAGTTTTTTAAGACCACAATAGGTTGTGAGTAGAAAAATCAGGCAGATCCAAAACTCGGGTGGGCCACACCACATGAAAGAGTTAGAATGGAAATGTCCACTGTTGAAACCTTTCTGGAGCAGACCATGATGTTTTTATGCCATCCAAACCGTTCATATGGTTATTACTACTCAGATAAACTGTGGGTACAAATATCATACGAATACAAAACTTATGTGGCCCCACATTGTTTCCAATGATAGGCATTCAATCCTTGCTTTTTCGTGTGGTGTGGCCCACCTGGGTTTTGGATTCATGTACTCTTGTGGTCTTTTGAAATTGATGGACAGAATGGATTTTTCACGGGCTTCTCTGTGGACCGCACAGCTTCCTGCCACAGGAAAATATGTACTGTTAGAAAAAATTTCTAACAATCCAAAATTCAACATATGTGTGTAGCTAACTTAATAAGTTTATTACGATGATGTACGGTAACATATTCAGGATTTAATATACCTGATGAATAGATAGGATCTCTTATATGTGTTCTGTATGCACGATCTTTAACACGTGTCAAAGTTAAATCGGTGATCCGAGCCATTGATATGCTGGGTCAACATATGGTTTTGTGTTGCCGGCATCGAACGCGTGTATATGTAGCTGCCACCAAAAGAAATATCAATAAGGCCTCTATTAGCATATGCTCATTTACAGCCCTAGGTGCACCTATACTAAGTTAGTCGCATTATATAAGATGACTAATTTGAATAATATAAATATGTCCTAGTACTGGTATATATGGTCATGGCTAAGGTACTGCAATTCATAGATCGCAACTCTCCCTAACCATAGGCCGATGTGTCCAATATTCTTAGGATACATAAAAATAACAAAGTCATAATAATAAACATGTTCCATATGAACTAACTAAACTAATAAATAATAAATCTACATAAAGTACGTAAAAGAGTAACCAAACAATATTAGTCTTCATGGGACACAACCCCAACACAAGAGACTCGAGATATGTGGGTGTAGATCATCCATCGACATAAACTTTTCAAGTCATTTAATGATGCAATATAGGCTAACTTTCTTGTATCTTCACTTTTAAGAGATGGGTGCAAAAGTCCAATCAATCCATTCTTTGTGAGGTCACTATAGAAAACAGTAGATGGCCGATGAATTGTCTCAATATACATTTATGACCCACCTATTATAATTAAGTGTAATGCACCTAATGACTGAATTGCCTTAATTCTATAGCCTAACGTTTTGTAAACATTTTCAGCAGCTTGGATGTAATATATATATGTGTGTGTGTGTGGCTATACGTGATCAATAGATATAACAGCTTTATGGTGGTTTGTGCGTAATCAATAGATATAACAGCTTTATGGTCATTTGATGGATAAGAACGCTCTCTTCAAGTCATTAAATGAGAGGACAAGGGCCAGCTTTTTTATACTTTTCACCTTGATGACACTTATCATGGCGCAATTCAGGCTACTAGGCTTATCGTGCACAACACTAACATGGATGGCCTATGGATCCAATTAATATAGAAGTATGGCCCACCTGATGAGTGGATGGGCTTGATTCTATTGCTCAATGATCTTTGAACCACTTTCAACAGTTCGGGTGTTATTTACAATGTACATACAGAGGGAAAAAGTGGCCAGATGTGATTCATTGACAAAAGCTTTGTGGTCCATTGAGATGGATATGAATTCTTCTTTTAAGTCATTTAATGATGTGATAAAGGCTTACTATTTAATACTTTTCGGTGTATAATTAATAAATTGATAAATAATTAATATTTTAATTTAATTGTTTAGTACGAACCATTATCTAGGATCTCAATCCTAGGTCATGACTCATATGAAGTAGCTGCACCAACCAACTCAACTATTGAACTAAGGATTTATTAGTTATTTTGAAGGTGTCTAAGTTTTCATGCATGTAACTTGGAGTCCTAAATTCTTTCATAATTGGAAAGATAGAGCTTTGGCCTTATTTGGGGGACTCTAAATATGAGTTAATTTCAAATCTCATTTTACCAAGTGGTAAAACCTTGTATTAGAGACTATAGTGCATGAGAAAGAGGAGATAATCATCTTCTTCTCAAGTACAACCTTGGGTTCATAAGGAAAGAGAAAATCTCTATTTAAAAAAAAGGATAAAAATCAATATTATTGATGAAAAGTGCTTAATTAAGATGAATCAATATTATAGAGTTATGGCATAAGAAGAAAGGTGCATATTTAGGTCCTTTTTGCACAACCACAGCTTGAATTTGTGCAATCTTGGCCCTCTGCTGAGCCGTCCTTTACTCATCCTACATCAGAGATTATATTTCTTTTTCGAGAATGCTTGGGTGACTTCCCTAAGCAAGTGAGGGGTTGACTTTCATTAACGTGGATGAAGCGACTTCATGTGGATGAAATCCACCCCATCCATCAGGTGCAGTGGCCTGTGTTTGGATTGAGGTCCAAAAATCAGGCTAATTTAATACTTAGGTGGGCTACACCATGGGGAAAAGTTGAGGATGGAAGTCCAAGCATTTAAATCGTCCAAGTTGGTCAGGTCTACCATGGTGGTATCTATGCCATCCAATCCACCTAATGCTGAACAGTGGGATAAATGGATTGTTTGAAATTCATGGCATATTAAGACTTAGGTGCCCATAACCATGTGAATTTAGAGGTTTTAAGCATGATTTTACCCCATTTCCTATGGTCGTGTGGCTCATCAAGGCCTTGGGTTGATAGGATTTTAGCATCTATGGTGAAATTCTGCGGTGCACCTGATTGATGGGATGGATCAGTGGATACCTAAGGAGATATTTATTAGTAATCATATTTTAGTTTTGAAATAATAGATGTGTTGGGGCATCTTTTATCTTGAGATGTATCCCTGCCTATTGTTTCATATATGTTGAGACTATGGTTATTTGATACAGGAACATGGTGAGGTGACTCAAATCAACTGATGCTTGCCGAGTATAAGTGATAAAGACCGGAATATCCTAAACTTTTGATCAATGACCCAGAAAATAGTGGTGTAAGAGCTAGATTGACTGTATTCCAACTAGAAATGTTAAATGATCAAATGATTAGAATATTTCAATTTAAGTTTTTGTTTTTGTGTTATTTTCTATCTACCATCCATGATGACCCCAATTATAAAAATGGTTTGGACCATTAAAACATGAGCATAGATCTAACAGCTATAGTATCAAAACTAGGGGTTAAAATGAACCGACCGGAAACCGTTGGATCGGTCGGTTTGGTCCGATTCTGACAACACCGGTTCCGGTTCCGGTTCCAAAACACGGTTAGTTCTTGAGCAGGGGTAGAACCGTGACCGGGTGGAACCGTGGTCCCCACCTCTTCTTCACGTTAGTCGTTACTACGAAGAGGATGAGCGGAGTAGATCTCCGAGAATGCCATAGTGGGTATCAAACCATGCAAAAAAAACGTTACGTGCATGGATTGGGTTTGTGGGCCCCACCCATCATCCCTTTTCGCGATCCGAAGATCATGTAGGGTGACGTCCCAAGGGATTCAACGAAGCGAGGAAAGATGGGGATATGCTTGTCCATATTTGAAAAATTGACCATTCGGAACCGAACCGGTTTTGACTCGGTTCAGTGTGCTAACCTTCCGAAAATCTAGAACAGGTTTAGTTCGTTTTACTATGAACCAGGACCAAACCGACCCGTGTGCACCCCTAATCAAAACATCATAAAAGAAGATGCATGGGACGCATTGTCATGGATGTGACTTATGAGTTGACTCGTCAGCCTTATCTGGTTTGGCAACTATGAGTCGTCCCTCACTCAGGCAAGTCACAACTCGACTTATGACCATACAAGCCCAGCTTTAAAAATAAAATAATAATAATAATAATAATAATAATAAAAAGGACCAGCGTTGCTAATTGGATATGGTCATCACTAACGTGGGGCCCAGCTTACACACCACTCAGATGCCTTGAACTTGTTTGATTAGAACATCTCCTGGATGTAGAGGTACATTTGAGAATGTGGGTGTTGTGCAACCAAAACTGGAGCCTGCAGGATGGATAGTTCAGATTGGTTATTAAACCCATTTTCCCAGAATCAATCTGAACCATCCATTTTCCTTACAAGTGATGTCTAGCATGATCTGATCAAAGCAGACTTTAAGGAAAACATGCAACCATAAGCCTAGTTTAAAAACCCGATAACTCGACTCAACTCGATGTTCTCTGGATCAGGTTGACTCGAAGACTCAGATTAATATTTAATAATTTATAAACTAAAAGTATTTGCAGTGGTGAAATTTTTTTTTTTAATCCGCAGCGATCCGAGTTTTGAGTTGACTAAGCTGAGTTTTGAGTCGAGTCAGCAAGCCTTAGAACTATGATCACAAGTAAGGCCCACGTGATAGAGGATCTGTATTGATAATTGGAACCATTTCATACAATCTACATGATCGACCATTTTATTAAATATTGATTGGATGGCTGTAGTTATCCTATCAAAATGGTTCTTGATGAAAACATGCAATCAAAAGTGGATACTACGTAAGAAAGTCTACAAAATGATGATTAGACAAATTTTCCTAAAACAAAGAAACATGCATTAATTTCCATTTTCATAGCAATGATTGGATGGTTAGGATAATTCCATCAAAGCCATTTACAAAGAATACTTAAATCAGAAGTGGGGCCCATATGGTGAATGATCCAGATTAATTGTTAGGCAATTTTCCAGCAAGCAACATGCATGGACAATCATTTTTTTTCTAAGTAATTGATCAGGTGCATATGGTTAATAAGATTTTATTTTATCAATCAATGAGGAACACATACAATTAAAAGTGGGCCCACATGAGGGACTGTCCCAATTGGTGATTAGATACATTTTCTACAGTTAATATGGACGTTTTGTTTTTCTAGCAATTGATCCAATGTTTAGGATTGTCCAATCAAAGAGATCCCTGATCAACACATACAATCAGAACTGGGGCCCAAATAACAGACCGTCCAGATTCATTATTGGACTTTCCAGCAATTGATATGGACCACTCCTTTTCGCATTTCATAAAACAAATATCGTCATCCATTTTCCTATCAATTAATCTGATGGCTATGTTTATCCTATGAAAGAAATTCTTGATGGAAACCTGAAAACAAAAGTGAGGCCCTCACGACAGATGATAATAGACTCATTTTCCTACAAGAAACATGGGTAGCAGTTTTCCTGGCAATTGAATGGATGACTAGGACATCCCATCAAAGCGATTCACAGAGATTACCTAATATAAAAAAATCAGGCTCAGATGATGGATGATCCAGATTAATGAATAAATGATTTTCCAATGGCTCGTATGTGCGATCAGTTTTCTTAGTATTTGATTGAACGGCTAATAAAATTTAATTATAGTAATTCTTGAGAAACACATGCAATTAAAAGTGAGCCCACCTAAAGTACAATATTCCTTAATAAGATATGGTATGGATTCTGTCCGTCACATGCAAGTTATTGCAATCTAATTAGGTCACATTATCATTGACTGGATTTAATGCAGTAATCATGTTAATGTCAATGTTTGATGTGGATGGAAGCGGATTGGTTGGTGTACCGCACATGTCTAGTGTGTTGACGTCACCAAGTTATGTGGGTCTCACCATGAGGTATGTGTGATATCCAAACTGTTGGTCCATTTGGTGAGCTCACAGTAAGGCTTGAACCGAAAAATAAGACATATCCAAAGATCACTGGACCACACTGCAAAAAGCAAATGCGTATTGAACGTCTACCATTGAAACCCTTTTGGGGTTACAGAAGTTTTGGATGAATATGATATTTGTTTTTTCCTCTTAATCTAGTCTGCGTGACCTCGTGAACATATTGGATGAAAAAAAAAAACACTATGGTGGGCCAAGTTCAGGCCGTAAAAACAGAATTTTGAATAGGCTCCACCCGAAAATATAGGCCCATTAAGAGCTCCACCTAGTAGAGCTGTACACGAATCTAGTTAGATCGATCAGCTCGCTCGACAAGTCGAGTTAGATCGGTCAGCTCGCTCAACTCAACTCAGAAAAGCTCGACACACCTGGGCTCAAAATTGGATTTGGACGGAGTCTAAGTTGGTTTTTGGTGCTCGAAAAAATTTCGAGCCAAGTTCAAGCTCGAGTCGACTTAGATCAAACCTCAACTCAAATCAACTCAAATCGAATCAACTTGGTGACTCAATTGTTTTGATATTGATGATGCCCGCAGAGTGTTTGATGAAATGACTCAGCGAAGTGCGACAGGCCTCATATCTTCATTTTGATGTTGCTCGCCAAGTGTTTGATTAAAAATACATGTAAAGTATTGTTACTAATTTGTATTTTGTGAGAAATTGAAGACGCATTTTATGTGTTTGAGAAAATATTGCACGGGCTTGAACTTGGCTCAAACCCAAGGTGCTGACCGAACCGAACTGAGCTGACCAGATAGGCTTGAGGACCGAACCGAGCCAAGTTCGAGCCGGGGCTAGCTACTAGCCGAGTCAAGCCGAGGTGTACCAAGCTCAACTCAGTTTGACTCATGTACAGCTCTACTACCTGGTGTAATGTATGTGTTTTATCCATGTTGTTCACCTATTTTAGTAGTTAATTTTGTTGTAGGAGCCCAAAAATGAGGCAGATCTAAATGTCAAGCAGAGCACACCAGCCCGAAACAGTGGTGATTGAACTCCCACGATTAAAAACTTCTTAAGGTCCACTGTAATATTTATTTTCCATCCAACCAGTTGATTAGGTCACATAATGAATGGAAACATAAATATAAGCTTGATCCAAAACTCCTGTGATTGCTTAAGAATTCAATTCCCACTCTTTCCTTTGGTATGGCCCACTTGAAATTTTGATTTACATCATTTTTAGCCTAAGCACTAAAATGAACTAGAAAATTGGATAGACAGTAAGGATAAAACACCTACATTATAGTAAGGCTCACAGAACTTTGACACCAGCTAGCTAGCGAGCTGGTGTAATCCACACCAACGACCTCTCCGGCTCTAGTAGTGGAAGGACTCCGTGGGATCTACAGTGATATATTATCTCTCGATTTCAAAATATCTGTGTGCATGCTAAAATTGATTGTGCACTCAATTCCAATCAAATAACTTTGACCTCAAGTGCTAAGATAGGCAGATACATCAAACTTGACCGTATATGACTGAGACATAAGAAGACCAGTCACCTATTCAACCACTCGTAAGTTGTTTAAGATAATTAGGTGATTATCGAAAGGGAGGGTTCGTCATCCGAAAATGAGTTGCACCTTGACTTTCGTATGAAAGGACTTTCAGATAAATATGTTTTTAAAAAAAATACCTACAGTCAATGTAGGGAGTAGCTGTAAAGCATCTTTCTAGAAGAAGAACTGCTTGTATTATAATGGAAATCATCTAGCATATGAGCATAGACTTGGATTACCGTTAAGGAATACAACTACTAGATTACTGCTACTCCTAATGTAGGGTTAAGCTGCTGGTTATGATAAAGAACGCAAAAGGTAAATTATGCTAAGGAACATAAATGATAATTGATAGATTTGTTTTGATTGGGTTGGTATGAGACGCTTTGTCTCTAGGGTTGTACATGAACCGAGCTAGCTCAGTTAACTTGCTTGACTCGACTCGAAAAAGCTCGATTCAACTTGGTTCAAAGCCAAGTTCGAACCGAGTCAAGCTGATTTTTTGAGCTTGAAAATGAGTTCAAGCTAGCCCCAGCTTGACTCGACTCGGATCGAACCCAACTCGAATTGAACTCAGATCAAACCATTTTAGTGACTCGGTTACTTTGATATTGATGTTGCTCACCAAGTGTTTGATGAAATGACTCAAAGAAGTGTGGCTGATGGCAAGGAAGGTATGTATATTAAATCAACACCCTTTTTTTTCTTAATTTTTATGTTGCTTAGAAGGTGTTTGATAAAATACCTGTACAACTATTGTTGCTGTCTCAAATACAGTGAGATTTTGAAGGTGCGGTCTAGGTGTTTGTGAAAATGTTGCAATGGCGAACTCAGTACGAACTGGCTCGAGTTGCTGACTGAACCGAGCCGAGCTGGCCAGTTAGGCTCGAGGACCGAGCCAAGCCGAGTTCGAGCTGATGTCAGCTAGTGTTCGAGCCAAGTCGAGTTGAGGCCATCTCGACTCGGTTCCACTTGATGTCCACCCCTATTTGTTTCATTAAACTCCTTTGTTATTTAAACTTCCTGAAGATAACCATCAGGATGCTTCTTCCCACGTCCCACCGTTACAACAACGACTTTAACACCACTCAATTCTTCTAAACTCTTCTTTAACATCTGTCCCAGTAACGACTCTTCTCTCTTAACCATGTTCTGCTTCTAATTTCTCAACCATATTCTGCCCTTGGATGATGTGTATCACTCGTTTAACGTCAATTGTTATTTCCTTAAAAAGTACCTCAAATATCTATGCAGATCCTATGCATGTTATACACTTCATATGCAATGACACGTGCTCCCTAGTTGATTCACCTTTGGGGAAAAAAATGTGAAAGCGATGGCAGTTCGTTTTTAAATACAATCAGCCTTTTCTTTCACGTGTCAGCTCCCTATTGGTTCTACTCAGCTGAAACGAAAACCCAAATGATAGTCTTGTTTTTTCCATGGTTGTTATTATGACACGTAGAAATTTATTTTGAACGGTCGAATCATACAACGAAGCATGATTATCCCTACATTAATGTGCATGTTCCTGACCGATATATACGCATTTTCAAATCAATTTTTTTCTACAACTCTTACTCACTTATTCATCTTCCTCTTCATCCTTAAAATTTTTATCACTGTTATAGCTGCTCCTCCAACATTCCATCAGGAATATCTCATATAAGAACTAAACACCCTCTCTTCGACGATAAAGAAAAAGATATTTTTATGCCCCTATCGTTCAAAACAGAACATTCCTTTCACTTAGACCGGCCTTCCACTCCAAAGTTACTCACCAGGAAATTTCAACAGTGGATCATTTCTTCCCAAGTTGTTCAGATAAAAAAAACTATTACTTCAATCTGATTCCCCGGATCCTATAGGTGCCTTCAAAGCTTCATGATCATGATCGAAACCAATGAAATGGTGGACAGAATGGTACAATCGCGTACTCCAACAACATGGCAATTCATAGAGACAAGCTAACATCTATAAATGCATTACGCTCTCTCCTTTTAAATATCAAGCATATACTTCCCTCCTTTCCATATCTTTGAATTTCTGGAGCCGATCAACCAACACCTTCCATTTTGGATATGCTCTTATGAGATCAATGGTCATTGATTTTTGTCCCTTCACCCATCCTCTTCCCATTGGTGAAATAGTCTTTCTAAGTTTTTTCCAAGATGATAATCATTACTTCAACCTTCGAAACAAAAATGAAAGAGCTTACTCAAACTTTATGCTCCTTTAGTGCTAGAATTATGTTAATGCCAGTAATTAAGAACACACAACGATCCTAGAATCTGTCATTATTTGCTTTGTGTGAATATTATACAAAACATGAAAGAATACGTTCATATGGTCGAGGGGATAGCTCAAGAACGACAATTAGCTCTCACTTCATTTGTGCTCGACCATTTATATCACGACATGTATAAAGAAACAACTAAAGATTTTTACCACAACGGAGGACCTCTATGGCTTCTCCAAATGTGATTTTATGAATATTTTTATTCTTTTACTTGCAACCCTTTTACTTCCAATATATATTCATCCCACTTTGGTCAATGTAATATCCTTTATTCCAATATCATATATACATTTACAGAATGTATGAACTTCTTCTTCTCTCTTTGTACCGATGTGCCCAACTATTTCTTTTATCCTTTCCAGAATACCAAAACCTACCCAGTTAGGTTCATCAAAAAGGATTTTGTCCTAACACAATCAAGCACAGAGACAGGGCCTAGGGAAATTATCTCATTTGCAAAGAACTCTCCTATGGTGGCATTGTGGAAACCGGAGTTAATGTTAAGACATGGATCAAGCAGTATTGCCCCAACCTTATTGCTTGCCAATTCGGCTTAACTCAATGCATTCCTTACCCTTTCACTAATAAAACCGTCAATCAACCTCCTCATCAGCACTCGATCTTAGAATCGATTGGTGTAAGTGCTTATACTTAAAGCATAGTTCGGATTGTCAAATTTTGTAGTCCCGAATGGATCATAAGCACTCATGAAGATGTTCTTCAACGACTCATGAAGACTACGTAAAGACTATATCAACATCTCAAGGAAGACTTATCATCACAAGCTTTATATTAGCTTGGTTCGAAGTTTGAAGCATCTGTATGTATGTGTCAACCATTAGGTGGTATAACCTTAAATTGACCCTAGGTTAGGTGTATTTCACATGGTATCATAATGAACATAATTCTAAGTAAAATACACTGAAGTTAGGCGAGCTTGGCTTCTAGTTTGGCCATCCTAACTACTTTCGACTAACCCAATATATTTCAGGCATGTATACAGCAAGATAGAGATTTTCCGTGTCAAGTTCGGCTAACCCAACCTTGGGTTTGGCTAGCCGAACCTTTCTACTCGGCCAACCTGAGTGTGTTCGGTCAACTTTCCAGTAACATTAAATCTTCAAATCTCAGGGAGATTCGGCCAGCCGAATCCTGTATTCGACAAGCTAAATTGGAGGTTCGGCCAGCGAAATTTTTGAAAGATCTTATCCCACAAAATCCGAATGCCATTGGATCGATATTGTTAGAATTCGACTAGCTAAACCAAAAATTTGGCCAGTTGAATTTCCAAGTCATTTGGCTATAAATAAAGGCCTTCTCTCGTTCATTTGAACAACAAAAAATTGTGAGCAATATATTCAAGTAAGGAGAGAAAGTCAAGGCCATCTTAAGCTATTTATGTGGTAAATCTTATTTTAATTTAGCTTATTCTATTCTCTTTTCTTAAGTTAGTTTTAATCATTTTCAATAGAGTAATTCATACTTTACTTGAGAATCAAATAATTGAATTTGGAGCATTAGGATTTTTGTTTATTGAATATACATTAGATTCTTATACTCTTTTTGAGTTGAACACATATATGTCTTCATCAATATCCCAAGAAAGTAGATCGTTGCAACCAAGATATAGTAACGTCTTTGACTTAGCATTTGACGATAACTATTCTGTTTTATTTTATTATCTTTTAGGTTTTTTTGAGATAACCCGGAAATCTTAGCGGGTTGTTTTGTGGTGATCCCGTGAAAATCACAATAACTGTATTAGCTTGTTTAGGTGACCCTGTGAAAACCTTGAAAGAGTGAAAACCAAAATTACGATGGTAGTAATTTTAGGAGTGGAGTAGGTGCGGGGTTTAAGCACCGAACCACTATAACTCCTTGTGCATTGTGTTGATTTTTTAATTCTTTATATGCTTTCCTTGTGATTGATTGTCTTTTGCTAAGTTTGGTATTTTGATATCAAAGACGTCGTGAAATAAGGTTGTCCTGCATAAATACTTTAGGTGAAAGTTGTCTTACGAATTATTTGGAATCAAGATTTTAATACTCTAAGCAATTGAGAATATTTATTTTATTATTCCGCATTATTTTGAATTATTCTATACTATTGTATTTGTTGGGGGCCTTGCACAAAACCTTAGGATCTAGCCCTCCAGAACAAACTAGAATTATGGATAATAAAGCAATGAAAACAATCAATGCATCAATCACACACCACACAAGAGATTTTTACGTGGAAAACCCTCAAAGAGGTAAAAACCACGGGACCTCATCCAGATCAACAATCCACTATGAAGTAGAATGTTACAACCTTCTTCACTCATGCATGAGGGGATAAACAATAAGAGAAATAAAGAAAACGGAGAGATCTAACTGATTATAAGGACATAGAAGCGCTGAGATATAGATTGCACAGTAGATAACCTCCACAAGTAGAACCTCCCTTCTATAAGCTTCCTCTCTCTCTTTCTCCTTCTCTCTCACCTTTGATAGCCCTAAACCCTTTAGTAAATCCCTTGTAAAGCTTTAGAAAACCCTCTTGCATACCTAGAAAACCCTAGGCAACCCCTTTTATAGTTTAGGAAACTTCCCTTTCGCATCCCGGTTGCAAAAGGACTCAAATCCGCAGTTTCGCACAAAATCGCGGAACAAACTGCGTAACCTTCAACTAGTCGAAGCCTGTCCACAATCGGTCGAAGCCCACCTTCGACTAGTCCTGGAATTCCAGGACTGGTCTTAGCCTTTGAGAAAAAATAGCACGAACTCGCTGGACTTTGAGTCGTGCTAGGGCTCGAACCTACGACCGGTCGAGCGCCTCCCACGACCGGTCGAGCGGGGCTCAGGACCGATCGAAGACGAGGAAAAAACCCATCAAATCTCCCCCTTTTTGAGCAAGGAGGAGTTCACCTTCTTCAAGCCAGCTAGGTTTCTACAAACCTCAAACTTGCCCTTGAACAAAGCCTTGGTCATCATGTCTGACCCATTATCGTCCGTGTGGACCTTCTCAAGCTGTAACACCTTTTGTTCCAAAGTATCCCTAATCCAGTGATACCGAATCTCTATGTGCTTCGACTTGGAATGCTGACTTGGATTCTTGCTCAAGTGTTTAGCACTCTGACTATCGCAATAGACCACGTGCTCCTTTTGCTTTAGGCTAAGTTCCTGTAGGAACCTTTTCATCCAAAGCATCTCTTTATATGCCTCTATGACTGCAATGTATTCGGCCTCTATCGTTGACAATGCTACGACCTTCTGTAGCTTGCTCTGCCAAGAAACTGCTTCCCCTGCAAACGTGAACATGAACCCCAATGTAGACTTCCTGGAGTCTATGTCGCCTGCCGTATCTACATCTGTGTAGCCCTCTAACACAAGTTTATCGTCACCATATCATAGGCTCAACCTGGATGAGCCTCTTAGATACCGTAGTATCCATTTCACCGCTGCCCAATGCTCTTTGCCAGGATTGGCAAGATACCGGTTGACAACACCAACCGCATACGCTATGTCTGGGCGTGTACGCACAATAGCATACATCAAACTTCCTACCGCTGACGCATAGGGTATCCTCTACATCTCTTCCACCTCTGCCTTCATCTTGGGACATTGCTTGTCGCTCAATCTGAAGTGACCATCTAGTAGAGTACTGACCGGCTTCGCTGCATTCATATTGAACCGCTCTAAGACTTTCTCAATATACCACTCTTGTGACAGCCAGAGCTCATGCTGCTTCTGTCATGGGTTATTTCCATTCTTAGGATCTGTCTAGCCGGGCCCAAGTCTTTCATCGCAAAAGACTTGTCCAACTCCTGTTTCAGCCTGTCGATCTTTTTAATGTCTTTTCCCATGATGAGCATGTCATCAACATATAAGAGTAATATTAGGAAATCATCATCTGAGAACTTGCGCGTGAACACACAGTGGTTCGACTCCGTTCTGTCATACCCATGTTTCAACATAAACGAGTCGAACTTCTTGTACCATTGTCGTGGAGTTTGTTTCAGCCCATATAAGCTCTTCCTCAGCCTACACACTATATGCTCCTTGCCCTTGACTTCGAACCCCTCTGGTTGGTGCATGTAGATCTCTTCTTCTAGGTCACCATGGAGAAAGGCAGTTTTAACATCTAACTGCTTTATCTCCAGATCTATGCTAGCTGCCAACCCAAGCAACACCCGTATGGATGTCATCTTCACCACTGGTGAGAATATCTCCTTGAAGTTTATGCCTTTCCTCTGACCAAACCCTTTCACCACAAGTCTGGCCTTGAACCTCGTCTGTGAATTCTTCTACTCGATCTTCTTTCTGAACACCCACTTGTTGCTCAAAGCTTTCTTGCCCTTAGGCAATTTCACCATCTCATAGGTGTGGTTCTTATGTAAGGATTTTATCTCCTATTGCATAGCTTTCAACCACTCCCCCTTATGCTTGTCGTCTAGGGCCTCAGAATAATCTTCTGGCTCTCCCCCATCGGTTAGCATAATGTACTCATGCGGCGAGTACCTCTTAGACGGCTGTCTGTCCCTAGATGACCTCCTCACCTGTGGCTCAACAGGTGAATCAAGTGAGGGCTGCTCCCCTGGTCCATCTTCTAAAGGAACACCCTCATCCTCTGCACCTTGTTGTACTCCCCCATCATCAGGCACCACGGGAGGAATAACCAGATCCATGTCCTCTAGCTCACCTGAACTAGGTTGGTTCTTCTTTGGCTTACCAATGTCTTCTATACACTGATCTTCAAAGAAAACCACATCTCTGCTCCTCACGAGCTTCCTCTCGGTTGGATCCCACAATCTGTAACCGAACTTTTCATCACCGTACCCTAAGAACACACACTGCCTGAACTTCATATCGAGCTTGGATCTCTCGTCCTTTGGTACGTGAACGGATGCTCTGCATCCAAACACCCTAAGATAATTGTACGATGGATCTTGTCCAGTCCATACCTTCTCAGGTACTTCTCCATTCAATGGAGCTGATGGAGACCTGTTTATCAAATACACTACCATGTGCATTGCTTCTCCCCAGAATGTCTTGGGCAATTTCGCATGGGATAACATGCATCTGATTCTCTCAACAATGGTGCGATTCATTCGCTCAGCTACACCATTATGCTGGGGGGTCTTGGGAACCGTCTGTTCATGTCGTATATCCAGGGACTTGCAGTACTCATGAAAGTCGCCAATGTATTCACTACCATTGTCAGTGCGGATGCACTTCAATGATCTACCTGTCTCTCTCTCTCAACCATAGCATGAAATAATTTAAACACACCAATGACCTCGTCCTTGGATTTCAAAGCATAAGCCCAAACCCTCCTAGATGTATTAACTATAAAAGTAACAAAATATAATGCCCCACCCAAGGTTTTTGTTCTCATAGGACCATAAACATCAGAATAAACTAAATCTAATGTATGCACTTTATTAACATGAGAAGCAGATTTAATAAATGAAATTCTATGTTATTTCCCTGATAAACAATCAAGACAGGTTTTGAGAGTTGTACCTGTCACGTCTGGAAGGAGTCGCTTCTTTGCTAGTACCTGAAGCCCTTTTTCACTCATGTGGCCTAAACGCCTGTGCCACATGTCAATAGCTGAACTTCCGCTGCGTTCAACCTACCCTTGCACATACTAACACTTACCTTGTACAGGGTGCAATACTTCTTTCCCCTGGCCACAATCAACGAACCCTTGATGAGCTTCCATCGCCCACCAGCAAACTAGCTTTCATAGCCATCATCATCTAGCCTTCCCGTCGACATCAAGTTGAGGCGATGGTCTGGGATATGCCTCACATCCCTGAGAACTAATGTGCAGCCCACATCAGTTTTCACACAAATATCACCGACTCCCACGATTTTTGATACGCCAGAATTTTCCATCTTCACAGTCCTATAGTCACCTGACTTGTAGCTTGTGAAGGAGTCCTTGTGTAGAGTCGCATGAAAAGAAGCTCCCAAGTCTATCACCCAGTCGGTGTCCTGACTCATAGCCGTGAGACACACATCATGATCTACTGAAAGAATAACTATCATGTCGCCATCTAAAGTGACCGCAATGGAATCTGATTCATCTTCCTTCCCTTTTCCTTTCTTGTCGTTTTTCTTACCACAACATTCATGCTTGTAGTGGCCCTTCTTGTCACAATTCTAGCAATTAACATCTTTTCTGTTACTCGACTTGCCTCTTGATTTATCTCGGGCCTTCTCACCCTTCCTGTTCTTTCCTCTTCCCCGTTCATGTGTCACAAGAGCATCTTGCTGAGTAAACCCCTAAGACTTCCTCCTTGTCTCTTCATTGAAGAGACAGCTAGTCACCTGTTCCATGGATATCTTTCCGTCTGGCACGGAGTTACTTAGAGACACCACAAATGTCTCCCGACTGTCAGGCAATGAACTAAGCAATAGTAAAGCCTGCAATTCATCATCTAGGACCATCTTCATAAAGGTGAGTTAGTTCACTATATTGCTGACCTCATTCATGTGCTCGGCCACAGAACCACCATCCTTGAACTTGAGATTCACAAGTCACCTTATCAGAAAAATCTTATTACCAACTGTCTTCCTCTCATACAGCCCTTGTAATTTCAGCCATAGGCTAGCAGTTGAAGTTTCCATAGACACATGGTGGAACACAGAATCATCCAACCATTGTCTAATAAACCCCACCGCCTTTCCGTCCATCTTCTTCCAATCATCATCAGTCATATCCTTGGATTTTACTGATATGCCTAAAATTGGAGAATATAGGTCCTTGCAATAAAGCAAGTCCTCCATCTTAGCCTTCCATATGGTCCAGTTAGAACCATTGAGCCTAATCATCCTTGATGAGCCACCTTCCATAATTCAAACCGATCCTACCCGTTCAATGAACTTAGCTCTGATACCACTTTGTTGGCACAAAACCTTAGGATCTAGCCCTCCAGAACAAACCAGAATTATGGATAATAAAGCAATGAAAACAATCAATACATCAATCACACACCACATAAGAGATTTTTACGTGGAAAACCCTCAAAGAGGTAAAAACCACGGGACCTCATCCAGATCAACAATCCACTATGAAGTAATGTTACAACCTTCTTCACTCACGCAGGAGTGGATAAACAATAAGAGAAATAGAGAAAACGGAGAGATCTAACCAATTACGAGGACATAGAAGCGCTGAAATATAGATTGCACAGTAGATAACCTCCATGAGCAGAACCTCCTTTCTATAAGCTTCCTCTCTCTCTTTCTCCTTCTCTCTCACTTTTGATAGCCCTAAACCCTTTAGCAAATCCCTTGTAAAGCTTTAGGAAACCCTCTTACATACCTAGAAAACCCTAGGCAACCCCTTTTATAGTTTAGGAAACTTCCCTTTCGCATCCCGGTTGTGAAAGGACTCAAATCCGCTGTTTTGCGCAAAATCACGGAACAAACTGCGTAACCTTCGATTAGTCGAAGCCTATCCACGACCAGTTGTCTTACCCTCTGAGAAAAAATAGCACGAATTCGCTGAAATTTGAGTCGTGCCAAGGCTCGAACCTACGACCGGTCGAGCGCCTCCCACGACCAGTCGAGCGGGGCTCAGGACCGGTCGAAGACGGGGAAAAAACCCATCAGTATTCACCCCCCCTAGGATAGCTATAGCTCGTCGCTTTAGTTGGCATTTATTAAACTCTCCACAACAACTGCTACTTTTGAGTTGCCTATCTTTTAAACTCATCCCCGTCAAATGATCACTTTTTGTGAAAGTAGTAGAATTACTACAATAAATTAGCCACCGAACCTACTGACCTCATCATAGTTCAGCTCTTTTCTTCTACGACTGGGAAAGAGAAACTCATGACTAAGAAAAAGAGACCAACAATCGAGAGGACTACAAACAAAGTTAAGTCGAAGTAGACCGCGTCTCTAGGCAGGAAGATGACATAGTCTCAGAGAATGTCAGTTACACCGATCACCTCTCCTTCATCAGCAACAATAAGAGTGATCAAACCAACATATCCTTAACAAAAGCGCTAAAAGTCTCAACTGCTAGCTCTTCTAAGCTGAAACAACCTGCTCATCCTATCCCGACTTCTACAGCTCCTCAAGTTATTAGGAGAATTTCAGACCTTTAACCTCTTATAGGTCTCATTCCTGCACCTTTTACTGATCATACAACACCAATAAGCTCTTTCGTGATGATTGGAGATGACCGAGCCACGAGAAAAACTCCAGGTATTTCTCCTACAGTAGTGTTGTCTCTGCCTTTGAAAAATAATATAAAACTAAGTACTAGCCAGGAATACCTCATTCAAAATATTCTGGGAAATGAATCAAGCTAATCAGAGACATGAGGAAGCCAATTTCAATCGAGCCTAGAATAAATGAAAAAAAAAAGGATAAAAAAAGATTGAATGATCCCAACCTTCCTTTCAATCGTTACCTCGAACCATATTATCCTAATCCACCACCTTTTCCTCTTTCTACTCATCCTTTTGTTGTGGCTATGAGTGATCTAACCAAAATTCAATGAATGATCAACTGATACTCCACCCTCAATGTTCACTCTGACTTAGGTCGATATTTTTTCCTTCATTTTTTTCTATTTATTCACTTTATATTCTATATCTTTCCTAATATTTCTCATTTATACAGTAACAATAGAATTTATGGTTGCTAAAAAATAAGTTGTTCTTATAGTAGTCCATTCTCTTTAATAATTTGAAGAAACTATCACCCCTCTTATTTGGGAAGATTCTATAAATTAAACGGTGGAACTCAGCAGCTCTGATTCTGAAGCAACTGTAAGTAATGCACTTCGGCATGATGAAGATATTCTTGAAGACACGGAAATGACCCAATCGCCGGAGCCTTTCCATGGTTCCCCTCATTCCAGGGCTCCATCAACCATGCTCGACCAAGAAAATTATGACCCAATTACATTGCCATCATAGAATATCCAATAAGACACATCTCCTCATCCCACTCCTATATCGGCTAACCCTTCTATATGAATGTTTGGTATTATTGAGCATCCTTCTTCCATCACATTTGTTAGACACATGTTGGGGTTAGACGAATAAGAAGAACCAACTCGGCCAACTGATCTACCAAAAACAACTTCCCCTGGCCGAGAAACAGTTAATGAGGTTCCTGTAATAGACTCAATTACTTTTATCATATCCAGAGTAACCACTCCTTTGGAGCCACCATTTACTTGCTCTCCTGCATAAACTAAGATGGTAACGACACCTCCTCTAGTTTCTAAGAAAATGTCTCTTGTTGAAGTCGTACTCTCCTCTCTTGGCCAAGCTCTCTGCAGAGATATTGTCATTGTTGGGTCTCCTTCTCCTTCTCTGGAACTTCAACAACTCAAAGATGAATTATGAGCTCTTATATGTTCAGGAGTTGTAAAGGTTATTTCCACAAGGTCGGTCAAAAGACTTGCTTTTCTTGTCCATCGTTACCAAGTGTTTTCATGCTTATATGAAACCATCTCAGTTAAAGTACTTGCACTTTGTGAATTCCTAGACTTGTGCAAGAGTATCAGGAGATCAATGTTACAGTTGAGAGTATTTAAGCCAAATACTCAGCTGCAAACCTTAAAGTAATGGAGGTCAGTGCTGTTGTAGAAAAACTTTTTATTGCATACACCAAATTGAAAGAATCTGAAGTGGAAAGAGATGATCTCTTCGTATAAATTGCAGCATTAAAGGAGAAATTAGAGGCCTTTAAGAAACATCATGAGAAGATAGAAAATTTTTATGAGGAGTAGGATGGTGAGATTAACACTCTGGTCTACTTCATCCAAGACAGAACAACATCAGTTAGTCGAGCCAAAGATGTGGCCTTGAAGACTCAAGTAAATCTTACCAAAGAAATAGCTAGGCATGCGAGAATAATAGAGATGATTGATTCTTTTTCTTTTAATTTCTAATTTTTGGTATGTAAAACAATTTTAAAAATTATAAAATTGGCCAAAGCGCCATTTTGTCTCTCCATACCTCTTG
The DNA here is from genome assembly GCA_030180095.1 of Magnolia changhungtana. Classification (NCBI taxonomy): domain Eukaryota; kingdom Viridiplantae; phylum Streptophyta; class Magnoliopsida; order Magnoliales; family Magnoliaceae; genus Magnolia; species Magnolia changhungtana. The sequence goes on from JASAUF010000487.1 coordinate 335,981, forward strand.
ACCATTCTTTACATAGATTTTTTTTCCTCTTTCTTTACACTTAAAAGGAGATTAACTGACATAATGAAACGACATTAAAATGAGGAGTTATTCATCATTTTTCTTGTTGAAATAAATGCCACTTTGGTTATACGTCCTAACTCCTAGGAAGGTGGTATGGTGTCTTGATGCTATTACTGCACATCATCTTTGCCATGATGCATAGAATGTCAAAATGATCCATATTTTTTTAATGATTTTTCAGTTTCTAAGGCATCAAAGATACCTGATATAAGTCTAACACTTCTAGAGAAAGTTGACTTTTTATGTTAGATTGATGATTGGCTAGAAAATTTACTATGACATATCATTTTACTACTCTTTGGGGCACATACTTGAGACCAAATTTAGACAAAGCTAATACCTATTTGCCAATTTGACTATTCAAAAGTGGCCGATTCAATATATCTTTCACTAAATCAATGACCGCAATTACATTAACTAACTCGGCCAATAAATAATGTCATAATTTAGTGGCCGCAAAATATAATGACAATCATAATTTTTCTATTACAAAATATCATCTCTTAGTGTCTAGCAGAGCCTGGCTGAGTAGTAGACCGCATACTCTTTTTTTATCATCATCATCTTACACCAGTAGAAGCCGTAACATACATCTTGAGCGGTCAACATTTAACTAGCGGCATCAACATCAATGGCTTCATCAAGTACTCATTGATTCCATCAAAAGTCAACTGTTGTTCTACTTCCCATTTGAATTTATCTCCTAGTTTCAACTTCACCAATGGGAGAAAATATGTTACTTTTTCCTACAAAATTTGAAATGAACATGCATATAAAGTTAACTTGATAAAGAAAGCATTACAAACCCGCTTTGTTCCTCAGTGGCTAAGCATTTATAATCATTCATGGCTTGTTTTAATATATCTGGATCCCTCATTGATGCACATAAAATCTCATGAAATTATCAACCGAGAACCAAAAGCGTACTTAATGGGATTCATTTTCATCTTGTGGACCCTCTTTCGCTTAAATGATTTGTGCAAATGATCAAAATGCTCTGCAATATCGGTCAACTTGACCACTACATTGTCAATGTATACTTCTATGAAGTAGACAATCATATTATGAAAGTAGCATTCATCGATTTTTGATAAGTAGCGCCTGAATTTTTATTTTTATTTTAAAAAAACCCAAATGACTTTACCACCCAAAAAAAGGTCCCTAAAGGCTCAGGGCATCTGACCACCATTTTTGGCACATCGTTAGGTGTTATGCTTATTTGGTTATACTTCGAATGGTCATCCATAAAGGAAACCATCTGATGTCCAACTACTCGGTTGATCAACTAATTGGCCATTCGCATTAGATATTCATCCTTAGGCGTGGCTTGATTTAGGTTCCTAAAATTGATATATACTCGAAGCTTACCATTTTTTTAGAAACTGGAACCACATTGGAGATCCACTCAACATACATACCTGATAAATCCTATATTCAACAACTATTCGTTCTCCTCTTATTTTCTGGGTAACCTCCATTGTCCTTTGCCTAGGTGATTGTTTGTAGGAGTGGTACCCTTTCTTTATTGTCATCCTGCTCGACCAAGTTTCAGTCTAAACTAGGCATCTCGTGGTAATCTCATACAAAACAATCAGCAAACTCTCTAAGCAAGTCGGTGAGTTCGGCCTGGACTTGTGGTTCCAACAAACTACTTGATGAAAGTCAGCTTGTGATTTTATTTTCTCTAAATTTACTTTGATCAGGGGATCCTAGACTTGGGCCTAAGGATCATCTAGATTTTCTAGAGCCTTCTTCAGATCATTCAGATCCATGTCATCTTTGTCTACCTCAATCGATCGGTATTATAATTTCGGCCTGGTTGACAAAACAACTACTGTAATATTTTATTAAGCTGCCCTAAAGCTTCTTTATTCTGGCCATGAACTCGGCCGTCCTCTCATCAACTGATGGTGTAGTCATCATGGGATCTCTTTTATAATACAGTATAGAACTACCGGACATGGTACTATAGCATTCGACAGTTCGTCGTCTAGCCGTATCATGGGGGCAATGTCTTTCACTAGGTTGTCTAGATTAATTGTAGTAAATATTTTAAGTGGTCACCCTTATTTATTTCTCCTGGTGAAATGTATCAGCCCAATTTTATCCCCATAAAAATAGGCCTCAAACACGTTAGGTGTACCCAAAAATGGTTTATTGTCGGCTGGCACCAATTTCACCTTGTCTTGGTTCTAGAAAATTATGAATTACTACAAGGATGATGGGATTCAAGAAAAAGAGTGTATCCAATCTCTTGCTTTTAAGGCATTGTAATTGGATAAAGTGTAGACCACGAAGAAAGTGGCTAACACTTTCTTGGTTCCCACCATCAAATCAATAGGTAAGACGCCACATGTTTTTGTTATCCCCCAGTAAAATTTCTAACTATGACTTCGGTTGCAATTAGGTTAGCCTCAATTTTCTCTAATTTTGCCATCATTTTGGCGGGGAGGATGTTCACAATTGCCCCATTGTCGACCAAGACTCTAGTAACTAGACATCCCTTTAAATAGATGGATATATGCTTCAAGTGTTAGGTCATGGTAATGGAAAGTCTTTCTATGACCACTTTCTCAGAGGACATACCTATCTCAACAGTAATGGTCGATACATTTTTGGTCCCCTCCTATGGGTAGAAGGAATTATGTTATATTATCACTGGAGGACCAAGTTCTTGCACATCTCCTATCATCTTGTTAGACCGAGATTGCGTAGCCTGAAAACTCGATGGGAGTGTGAGAACCATGTTGCACTCTATCATGACCCGTGCTAGTAATCCAAAAACTTTTAAAATTTGGACATTGCCCCCTAAGAGTTTCCAAATTCTTAGAAGTAGGTACGGTACTTAGGCAATTCACCATTAGAGCCACCCCTACCTCTTCAGAGCTAGGTAGGGTTTCTTCCAATAATTTTACTATAGTAAAAAGCTCTTCGATCAACAGGTCTTTGTCCAAGAAGCACTCATCGCTAAGATACTCAGTCGAGCCTTTGAAATTTTTAGTATCTTTCCTATTTTTCGTATTAATTTTCTCATTATCCATAACTGAATCATCCATGGCAGGTTTCATGACCAAATCGATGATATTCACATCTAACTACTCATTCCCTGGCTGTGGAATCCTTAGCATTTGGCGTGGTCGTATGGCCACTAGTTGAGCTTCATTATTTATGCAGGCCAATTTTCTTTGTTTAGCAACCTGTAGTCTTTACCAATGTTGCTTCTAAGTGCGAGTCATCCATTCAAGTACGGCTGAAAATTTAGGGTGACTCACCCTCCTCCAGACCTCCTCCTAGTAGGGTGAGGTTCAGTGATGCAGTTGGCCAATAGTGGTCAATATGGTTGATACATTCTTTGTTGCTTATGGGAGCCCACTCCTTTGATCCTTTACGAAAATCAGGGTTTGATCTCATTAGCTGAAACAAGTAACAACTTAGTTGGCCGGATCAACTTTGTGCATCGACTGCACAGGTGTGGTTCGCGTTAGATGTGTAGTGTTGCTCTAAGCTATGCTTCTGCACTTATGGCTACCTGCTAAGATGTATAATGTCTTTTGTTGGATTGTTATGCCACAACTTGGTGATCACAAGGTCCAAGGTCAACCTTCTGTCACGGTTAAGCTAGCTTATGAAGATTGACTAAGGCCATGTTGATCTCTAGGTTCAGTGAAAATGGACCAATATCGATCATCGTTGCTTCCTTTTCCTTCTCGGGAAATTTCAGTAAGCCCTGGTCAATGTTGTCCTGGACAATATTCCTTAAAACCATACAATTGTTAGTGGAGTGGGAATGGGTTCCATGCCACTTACATTACTCAATCTTTTTTAACTCTTTGATCATGGGTATTTTATGGTTAATGAAAATTTTAATCAACTTCCCGGCTAACATTATATTAAAGATTTCATCAGCCCGGGCAATGTCGATCGTATATACCTTATAATTTTTCTATGTGGTTAGCATAGTTACTTTTGATATAACCAATGCCAAACACACAAATAGCTTCTTAGCCAATACTTCAACCACTACCACCTCATAGTTAGGATCATAATAGTATGTCCAAGTTAACGATTTCTTTTTACATTGCTCCTTCCTAAGGTATGGCTTCATATTGGGATACTTTTTTTTGTCAAGTCATATAAATCCACAAACTCCATCCCAATAAACTGTTTGCGATGTTTGTATTCCAAACCATCCTAGGCGAGCTGTATGAAATCGGGCTTAGTCATTTCTACCTTGCATTGACTTTTTGCTCTCTTGAATCGGGCAACATATTGTTTGACCAATTCACCGGGTAACTGCCGAAAATATACAAAGTCGGCCATAAAAATTTTCTTATCATTGTAGAAAAATTGGATGTGAAATTTCTCCTCCATCTCTTGCTGGGTTTGGATGGAGCTTGACAACAAATTAGAATACCAAGTAAAAGCCACTGCAATTAAGGAATGACCAAACAGTTATAACTTATGATAATCATTATTAGTCAATTCACCATATTAGATGGTAAATTGGCATGTGCTCTATGGTCAATTGACCAGTGTCACCAGCAAAAAGTGCGAAGTCTAGTCAATAATTTCTAGGCAACTGATATTGTTGATCGATCCATTTAGGATAAGGTTTTTGGTATACCAGGGTAATGGTGCGACTGAGAACTTAGCATGCCACTTCTTAGACCAGTTGCATGACCTAATCATGATCCAGTTGTTGACGTTCAATCTTTAATGGCAAATATGGACCTAGTAGGTATTGTCTCCCGTTGTAAGGCAGATTCCTAGGGAAAGGGTGCCCCTAGGAATTCCCTTATATCGAACTTCATTCTTGAAGTTTTTGACCTCCTACTCTAATTGCTTGAATTCGGCAGGTGGAGGCACATTCCACATACCCTGTGTCGGAGTAGGATACATATTCAATTGTGGAGGTAGTACTGGTGGTATTGTTGCTAAGTTTCTAATAAAACTAACCTCAACATTTTACTTAGGTGCATTAGATGCCCTCTCGACGAGGATAGCCACCATCTAATTCAAGTTCTCAATTTAGTCGACCATCCACTTGTTGAAGGTGTTTGCTTGAGCCCTCCCTCACTCCGCAATATTTTGGTTTCCCATCTACATATCGCATAGCCCAACTGTTATCACCTCAAGAGGGTCACTCCAAGATGAGGACGTCCCATCCTGGTTTTGAGGATTGGGCATTGAGTTGTGTGGTTGTAATGTCCCAGATTTTCACTATTTGGATTTCAAAAATTTTCAAAAAAAATTCGCTATAATTAGCTTATATCATCACTTACTGATCCTTAACAATTAATGTTAGCCTATATGCGGGTGTTACCAGTAAAGAATCGTAAAAATTCAGTTAATTAACCATAGGAAACTAACGAATTTGCTTTATCACTTAAGCATCGAGTTTAGCCTCGTGATTTATTCATCTAGGACTCTAAATCTAACTGACCTATCACTGACTAATCAAGACAGTCATAACTAAATAAAGACCTACTAAAGTCGAGACAACTAGGGATCAGATCTTAATTAACAAACCAAATTGTCTCAGTTATTCTTTTAACTTGAGAACCAACAGTTTAGAGTGATTAGGATCGAATAACCATTTCTACTAATTGTGAGTAGGTCACGCTATGAACTTAGTGAATACAAACCTTGATCATCGCACACAAGAAATCTTGTAACCCAATTCATTATAGAAATACCCTGATTATCCGAACAAGCTCTAGATCGCTCGTTAATAGGCCACTAAACTTGTGATTACATAAAGATGTTCGTCTTAGTGGGTTTGACGTCCATTCACTACCAAAAAAGACCAACGCCGATGTGACCATGTAGTGGTTTCTCGACGGCTTTTAGCCGTCTGGCATCGCCGACGGCTAAAAGCCGTCGGTGAATCACAAAAATCCGTCGCCAAAGATAAGGTGGTTTTTAATGGTGAACATTCAGTCGTTACTATTTTCCTTTGGTGTGGTCCACCTAAGATTTAGATCTTACTCATTTTTTAGATCAAGCCCTAAAAGGATCTTGAGAAATGTATAGATGGCATGGATGAAGCACATTCATCGTAGTAAGGTCCACATAACACTTGCCACGACCCACCCAACCGGTGGCAGCGTCATGTGCCAAATCGCACGAGGAAGCGGATTGCGTCCTGCCACGCCCAAATGATGATTTATCCGGGCAAGGCTCATGGGGTCATCTTGATGTAGGAGTTTAATCCACGCTGTCCATTTATATTTAAAGATCATTTTAGGATATAAAGCAAAAAATTAGGCGGAAAAAATGTTTAAGTGGACTACAAAGTGGGGATTGAACGCCCACCATTAAGAGCTTTTTGGTAGCTATAAAAGTTTTGGATCAAGCTGATATTTGTGTTTTCACTTAATACAGGTCTACATGACCCTATGAATAGGTTGGATAGTAAAAGGTCATCATAGTGGTCCTTAAAAAAGTTTCAACAGTGGGTATCATTATCACTGCTTCTTCCTTTGGTGTGGCCCACTAAAGCTGTGGACCGGCTTCATTTTTTGTACAATACCTTAAATTGATCTAAGAAAAGGGATTAATGGTGTGGATAAAATCTTTACATTACGCTTGGCCCACAAAGCCCTGCCAGATGTATCATTGTACAGGGGCGGGGGTAGGATGCAATCCGCTTCACTCTTAACAGGCCATTCGCCAGTTCGGCGAAAGGAATCTGGATGGGGCCCACTGTGATATCTGTGAGAAAGCCACTCCGTCCATCCATTTTAATAGCACATTTTAAGACATGGGGCCAAAAATAAGGTGTATCCAAAACTTTAATGGGCCACACGAGAGGAAACCGTGGGGATTTAGCGACCACCGTTTAAACATTACTATCGCTACAAAAGTTTTGTAACGGTCTAATTTTTGGTATTTTCACTCCATCCCAATGAAAATGACCTTATAAACCGTTTGGATGGAATATAAACATCAAGGTGGAGCGTAGGAAGGTTTCAACGGTAGGTATTCCTTTCCCTACTATTTCATCTCGTATGGCACACTTGAATTTTGGATCCATCTCATTTTTGGCCGCTTGTCCTAAAATGAGCTCAAAAAATGGATGGACGGATTTGATTTCTAATAAACATCACAGTGGACCCCATCTTCATCCCAGCGCAGGAAATCCACGGAAACGGATTGGCTACCCCTGCCACCAGCCACATGGCTGGTGGTCGGTGCTCTGTGGGCCCCACCATGATGTATGTGTTTCATCCATTCCGTTCATCCATTTTTACAGATCATTTTAGGGCTTTTTGCCAAAAATTAGAGATGTAAATCTCAGGTCGACCACACCACATGAAAAAAATAGTGATTGGATATCCACCATTAAAATACTCCTATGTCCCACTATACTGTTTACTTGACATCCAATATATTGATTAGGTCATACAGGCCCAGATGAAGGGAAAAGAAACAAAAATTGGCTTGATCCAAAACTTTTATAGCACCCGAAATGTTTTTAATGGTTGACACTCATTCAACACTGTTTCCTGTGATGTGGCTCACTTGAGATTGGGTTATATTTAATTTTTTTCATAATACCATAAAATGATCTTTAAAAATAGATGGACGGCATGGATGAAACACATACATTATGGTGGGGCCCACAGAGCACCGACCATCAGCCATCGACGGGTGTAAGGGGAGTAGCCAATCCATTTCCCTAATCCGCGTGGCTCTCTCTCTCCCCAAAACAAAAAAATTCCCAAAATCGCGCTCCTCCCCGAAAATCCAAACCCCTCTCTCCCCCAAACTCAAAAATCCCTAAAATCGTGCGCTCTCTACCCCTAAATCCAGATCTTTCTCCTTCCCTCTCTCTCCCCCCAAACTCAAAAATCCCTAAAATCGTGCGCTCTCTACCCCCAAAATCCAGATCTCTCTCCCAATCAACTGATCACCGCCGGAAGCAGAGATCGCCTTATTTGATAGCCACAATGGTACGGCTATTGATGCACAATGGTCGACGGAGACAGAGAAGAAGGGGCCGGAGATGGAATATTTGTTTTTGGGAGGGGTTGCAATGGAGATTGCAGGTTTTGAGATGAATGAGTAGAGAGATTTAAGGCGTCCAGAGGATGGATTCTTTGTTGGGTGGATTTCAGCTATCTAAAGAAGGTTTTTTTATAACAGAGATGCAGAGATGGGTTGATGGTGATGCAGCAATGTAGAGATGGGCTTAGATGCCAAACCGGACATCAAGCTGATATCGTATCTCGAATCACTCATCTTGGACTCACAAGGCTATGCATGAGATGTGTGAATATTTCTGAAATTTATTAAGAACTTGAGTTAATTGTCTGTATTTGGTAGTTTCTAAAGTTGTGCCTTTTGGACAGTTAGATCATGACAAAATTTAGGAAACCAATCTAAGTTAATACCTTACACTTATCCTTATGGTCGCAGCCCCAATTGACGATCAGTGACCACCAAACTAACTTCTAATCTACTCATCGATCAACACCTTTAAACGGTGGGCCGATTATATTCATGTGTAGATCATCACTAAGACCAACTATCATATGGCATATATCAGCCTCTACACCCTCTAATGGACCCCCAATATTTGGAAACACCCTCCCATAGGGTCAATACACCAAAACCTTGGCCCTTGGGGTCAAATGCACCACTTCTAGCACTATATAAATCCATATTTGGGGAAGCCCCTCTCCCTATATGAATTTGCCCTAGAAATTAAGGAAATGAGAGAAAGGAAAAGAGAAAGAGAGAGAGAGAGAGAGAGAGAGAGAGAGAGAGAGAGAGGAATGGAAAAGAGAGTGAGGTCATTGGTGTTTGCTTGCATTGGAATACCTTCGATGAAACTCAAGTTATTATCGTTTTCCTTGTCGAATCCACTCCTACAAGTGATCGAAGGTAAGAAATGCTTCATACCTCCCAATTAAACTATATCATATTAATATATATGAATCTTAACTAAGTTTCCTTCGATTTGATTAGGAATTGGCATTTTCCCCAAAAACTCTAACCCTAAGCACGATTAGGTCTCATAAAATCCTCTAAGGTGCGGACCATTATTCCTAGGTTACTATTTATCAACCCTTGAGGGTCTGAGTTCATGATTACTTATTGTAAATGGCTCAATGTATGATAACATATCTATATTTCAATTATAACTACAAATCGTGCCATTATGTGCTTATTAATGCTCACATGTTTGATAAAATGTCTGAATGAATAAGTTGCTGAATTAGGGATTATGCATAATCTCACTATGATTGTCTAACAATTTGCTAGTCCTTAATGGATGATTAGAACTGCTTATGATGTTGGGTTAGTCGGCAAATTGCACTAATTAAGGGGTGGCTCGAGTTAGGTCGGCCACCCTAGGCTTCTTTAATCAACCCGGGTTGAACACAGACGATCAACAATAGCTAGAGTACGCGGGATGCTTACACTAATGCTGGTTTTGTTGGGGTTCTTATAGGTCAATCAAATTAGTTTAACGGCCAATTGATCATGTATATTCACAGTATATGACAATGACTAAATGAATATAAGATACTCCATCCTATTGAGCGAATCTACTTATAACCACTAACGATATGATCCATAAGACTAATGAGCTAAGCATGGTTGTATGGGATATTATATTCATATTGTCGGCCTACACTGGGGTGATGAGCCTCCACAAAGTGTCCACTGAGCAACGTTGTTGATAACTTGTCTATCGTATGTACTTGATTAAGAGCGATAAACCCAAAACGGATTAATGGACACAGGCAATGAGCTGTTACGATCGTTCCAAGCCTAGTGATCCGGTTGAGACCGAAGATAAAATGGAGGTACTCTAGCTTCCCCAACAATGCTGGATGAGCGTGACTTAATAAATACTCGACTAAACATACATATCAATTGCACTACATTAGTTTAGGTTGTTGGCATTTAGCATTGGAGTAGTGTAATCAAGGAGTATTAGCATTTGCAAAGTAAGTGTTGAAGTCACTTGTGAACGAGTCTTGGATTATAAGGGCATGCATCATTTCATAATTTCATACGTCTATTTAACAAGAGTATTTTGGATGTAGTTGTTTACCTGCTTTATCATTACCTCCGCTGATTAAATTGATAACATGTGCAACTTAGAACTAACGGAACCACTAATTTATCTACTCACTCCCACCTAGGATAGTATTTTAAAACACCAAGCAGGCGTTATTACTAATGCAGGTACCATTAAGACCGATACATTAGACGAGACATAGTGGACCCTATTAATGGAGCTCCATACTTCTAGTTATTGGATGGGCATGCTTGGATAGAGTGCCCCACTTCTCCCCTTTTCGTACATTTTTTAGAATTGGTATTTTAGAGTCCCCAACTAGGTGAACTTCATTAGTTGTGTTGTCGAATGTTTATTGAGGCTTGTGTAGCCCTCATTTAGGTGAACACCACTTTTATAACTGTACATTTTGAATATTAGTAATATATCTCCAAGTTTAATTATCTTTGCTTAATTTTTAATGTCGTTGATATAAAGTTATTCTAATTTTTTATCACATGTGAATGTTAACTAGACTGTGCGGGCACATGAGAACTCGCCCACATGCATTTTCACTAGGGTCACACCCGAGAACTCAGGATCAGAGTCTCCTTACAGTGGTACTAATTTTTGGAACGTAACAGTGGTGAACCCAGGATTTTAGGTGTTGGCTACACCTGCATTTCCATGAGTGAAGGCAGTGTAGAAGGTGTTAAAGGATCATTAGCCGCAAAAGAGTTTATAGTAACCCTTTGACTCATATTTTTTAAGTTGGATTACTTACTTAAAATTGAGTCACACCGGTATGTACCAAATCAGGTGTCTCACCAGGCGTGCCAAAAATTGTTGCCTCTCGGTTTCAAAATTCGGCCAAGTGTGATATTTACAGGCATGCCAAAATCGATTGTGTGGATTGCTTCCAACTGAACAACTTTGACCTCAAGCGCTAAGATAGGCAGATACGTCAAACTCAACTATATGTGACCGAGACTTGAGAAGACCATTCACCTATTCAGCCACTCATAAGTTATTTAAGATAATTAGAAAATTATCAGAGGGTAGGGTTCATCCTCTGAAAATAGGTTGCACCTTTCCTTCCGTACGAAAGGGCTTTTAGCTACCAAAGTTAAATAACAAAAAGTAAATACTTACGGTCAATTGTAGGGAGTAATTACAAAGCACATTTCTTAAAGAAGAACTACTTGTATTACAATGGAAATCGTCAAGCTTATGAGCATAGACTTGGATTACTGCTAAGGATTATAGCTACTGGATTACTACTACTCCTAATGTAAGATTAAGTTATGGGTTAAGCTAAGGAACGTAAAAGACAAATTATGTTCAGGAACATAAATGATAATTGAGATATTTATTTTGATTGGGTTGATATACGACACTTTATTTTGTTGAATTTTTTGATATTTATAGACTTCCTGGAGATAACCATCTGGATGCTTCTTCCCACGTCCCATGGTTACAACAACCGCTTTAGCACCACTCCAACCTTCTAGACTCTTCATTGACATCTGTCCTGGTAACCGCTCTTCTCACTTGACCATGTTCCGCTTCTGATTTCTCAGCCATGTTCTACCTTCAAATGACATATATCACCTGACCAACGCCAGCTATTTCTAAAATTATACGTGGTGAAGGATACCACAGATGCGTGTGAAAGCTTGGTGGGGCTATGGAATGAAGGCTATGTATTAGAGGGGGTGATAAGGATCAAATAAAAGTTTTTCTTATTTAAACTCAATTACTTAAACTAATTTCTAATTAAACTAAGTAAGATAAGTAATATAAGGCTTCCGAGCCCATAGAGGGTCAAATCACATAAACTACAAATCATATTCTTATAAGGCAACTAGTATATAATCATGATAGTGTACATGTATGTGGAATGTGCTGACTATCAAATCCCAACAATCATTCATCTAATCACTTATACATATAATTCATCAGTTAATCACATAAGCATAATTAGATAAGTGATTGATGTTTTATTTAAACCAACACGATTTAAATGATTTTTAAACTCGCAAGTATACGAATCAGATGTAGATATGGTACGTATTACGAGATCGTTCCCACGAGGACTGGTCGTCACAACTCAAATCTATGATTCTCCTTAACTAATCCAACAAATAATGGAATGAACTACTAAGCACAATTCTAAGAAAAAAAATAATTAAGAGCAGGGAAGAAAATTCAATCAGAGAGAGAGCACTAGGACTTTCGAATCCACCCCTAATTATCCTAACCCTTGTTTTGTTTGTTGATTCACCTTGATCTAGATTGATACCACTTATACAGAGAAAGCACAATCTGTGTCCTTAATCGGGCATACAGAATGTCTAATTCCTTTCAGCAATGCCATGAATAACACATCCCATGTCCTTGGTCGGGCACATGGAATGTATAGTCATTAAAGCACCCTGTTTCTTCCTCTATAGGAAACCTGTTCTTGATCAGACACAAGCACCTATAATAAGCATCTATACAACGTCCATATATAGACTCTGATCAAGTTCATAGATGGAGAAGTCTAGAATTTAAACCAATCAAGCCCACTTAGAGAAAGAAACAAATTAATTAATATTCAAAGTAAATCAACCCATACAAGAGCTAATCAAATTAGGGGCTTCATCTCAGCCCTAGCTGAGAGATTAGTGACCCATGAAATTCATCAAGAAGATTAAACAAAATTCATAAAAAATTAACACCAAACCAATCGATCTCTCTCTCTTCTTCCTTCTCTTTCTTCTCTTTCTTCTCTCCCTTGCTCTGGATCTTGAATTCCCTGTTTCTGAATGAATTTCCCACGTCCATAATTCCTCTTTTATAGCTGTTGGAGGGCTGGAGTCGGCGGCAGAGTCGTAGAAGGACACGAAGTGCGATTTTTCGCAGCTGTTGTCGGTGGACCCCACAGAGGTATTTTCTGGAAAATCCACCCCGTCCATTGGATTTAGGATGAAATTTCAATTAAGAATGGGTGGTTTTGAATGTCCATTGACACAGCCCAAAGAAGAAATCTCAACAAAAACAGTTTTGAACGTCACAGGGCAGCCCTTTTGTGGCCTCTGTACCGCACACGTGTGTACGCATGGGAGTGAAATATCAACATGGTTTTGAAGCTCTCGAAGCCTTCTACAAGATGGATGGATCAGATCTTCCGTACGGTTAACGGGTGGGGTCCACAAACAGCCGCAAAAACCGTCAGCGGCCTGGTTACGCGGACGCGGATCTTCTTCCGCTGTGACAATGGTGGGGCCCATTCCTTTGATTAAATGGAAAATCCACTCCGTCCATTGCATGGAGGAGGAAATTTTGGGTAGAAATGCAGATTTTCACCTTCCGTTGATGAGGTCCACCTGACTTCCTGCGCCACCGTCCGTCCGACGTTGAACGGTTAAAAATCCCACGACGTGATGTCTTCGAATTCCATCAGCTAGGCGTGGATTATGGCCGCCCCAGGAAGCGGATGGACGGTTTGGATTAGTGCTCTGGATGATAGGTGGGGCCCACAACCGGATCATCTTCCCGGACGGCGTTAACGCTGTAGCCGATTTTGAGTTTTGAAGGAGAAGGAGTCGGCCACAAGCAAGCGCCGACCGTCTCAATCCGGTGCGGCACGCTTGCCACACGTGCATGGTGTACACTCACCACATATGGAGTCCAATGTGATGTTTTTTGAGAAATCTCGCACCGTCCATCCTTTTTCCCATATTATTTAACCCGCCAAAACCAAATTTGAGGAGTTCAGATATCGTGGGCCCAGATCTATGGTTTGTGGGCTGATTTGTCAGTTGGCCCATTTCCCGAGATCTTCAATGGCTGAAATTTAATATGTACGGTTAATTTATGGCCCTCATCCCATGTATGACGTTTCGAAGTGATCGGATGGCGGGAACCATGTGATCTTGCATTGACGGCGTCCTTCGGAGCCACAGATTTCTTGATTTCCTTGGATCTCGGACGTTGATCTTGGTTCCCTGGGTTCGTTCCCTTGCTCTGGTGACTTCAGAGCGTCAAATCCATCTTTTAACATCAATTTTCAATTAACGCTCTTGATTTCATCCTGTGACAGAAACACAATTAATACACTCCATTAAGCCTTATCATGTACGTAAATTTAGGCAATTACTGGGGTCTGATATGCAATATTCGACCCTGATCAGTGATCAAATGACAATCCTAAACATAAGCATGTATAGTGGTTCGGTTTTTCTACTCCACTCCCAATGGGCACTAGCGCATTTTACCTTAGTAATAAGCTTTGAAGCTTGGACGCACTCAACTCATGACTGTACCAAATTTAACTATCTAAAATTTTAAATCAAGTTCACTTCTAACCTTTACAACCCTAATCAAAGACCTTAGTATACACTCCCGTTAGAGGCTCTCTCAAGAGACTTTAGTTCAACAACATTAGTCTTATAAAAGAACTTATACATACACACTCATATTGGTGGCATACACAATGACTTAATTTATGTCCGACATAAGAACCAATGTCCTACACAAGAACCTAATTAACTTTAGCAATCAAACTCTTACACTCAATCCTACACAAGAAAGGAATGAACATAGACTCGACAAATGATAACCTTACTTATCGGATTGGTCCCTATTGTTGCATCTTTTCAAGATGCTTCTTCAATGCTCTCTTATGCTTTGAATCAGCTTCTCGCTGCTCCTCTGATCGTTAATGCGTATACGTTACCAAGGCTTCAGCTCCATGATCAAACACTTTACATGTGATGCTTCTTTTAGGTAACCAAGGTGATGAGAGAATGTGTGCATCTCCTACAACTCGCATGAGAATGTTGTAATCCTAGGGGATTTACTTAGAATGGTCTTATAAAGATTTTAGACAAGCATTTAACTATAAGCATATGGTCTAATCTTTACAAATGTGAGAGTTCATCCACATATTCAAATAAGAGCATGGAATGCTCATTAGAGTGAAGAATCACAAGAAAATTGGCGTGGAACTCTTTGGATAGTGGTCTAAGATGTGTGGTATCAGTGAAAAAACACATAGATTCCATTTGCATAAAAAATTCCTCAATTTGTCCAAAGATCCGAAGCAATATTTATAACAAAAGGCTCCAACAGATAGGCTCAAGGAATCGAACTTGGCCCTCAATTGATCGAGTTAAGCCAAAAATGGTCCAATGAACTCGCTAGACTGTTTTGGTCATGTTTGATCGATTGAGCTCAATTACTCAAGAGGAATCGATGATCCCTAGATCGATTGAACTTATGCCTTGAGCAATCGAACTAAGTCGATTTTTACGTCGGATGCTTGCTGGACATTTTTTGCCATGTTTGGTCAATTGACTCAATCGATCGAGCTTTGTTCGAATACACCATTGAGTCTGTTGGTTTGGACAATTTGATTTATAAAAGCTTGAGACCTCTTATAGCCTATCTTATAATGTTCCAATTAGGCTCCTAAGCCTAGGGGATGATCACGCAAGGTTTACTTATTAAGGTTAGGATCATCTAAAGGTTTAGAGTTATTTTGGGTCAAGGGTTAAGGTCATCAAGGAACCTCATATACCTGTTTTTTGTTCCTTAATGTTCATGTCTACTTATGTCTTCAGTCTTGAACTTTTAAGGGCTCAACCGACTCGCTAACATCATGACTCGCATCATTGATAAATAAGGTGCATAAATTAGTGCACTAACAATATCTGTAAAAAGTGCCTCAAATATCTTCGCTGATCCTACGCATAGTATATATATATTTCTCGTGTAATGACACATGTTCTTTCCCGATTTTCTAATTAGCTCTTCTAATAACGGTAAAAAATAGGGTACAACAGTATAAGGATCTATGGGACCTACCGTCGACAAGTGGTATAAGGATCTATGCTTAGGATGGTCCAGACAAAGCGCTTCTTGAGGACATGCAATCAAGGTAGGGCCCACATGATGATATATCTAGATTGATGAGTACCTGCAATTGATATGAACTATCCATTATTATAACACTTAATCAATGGAATACACATCCAACTGATATGAAAATCCTAATGATGGATTGTCCAAATGATGATTGGACCATTTTCCTATAACTGATCTAGACTGCCTGTTTTCTTGGTGATTGATTGGGCAGTTGGAATGATTTGCACGAAGTGATTCTTCTTAGATGCATGAAAAGAAGAGTGAGATGGGCAGAGTATAGATCCCCATCTACTTAGACCCAACCCTTAAATTTTGGCTTGTAGTTATACTAGTCCAAGTTGTACATGATGCATCCAAGTCAACTCTGACCCAGTTCTTAACGGTATGGATTCGGTACCATGATTCATCCCCCAATTCACCCATAATTGAGCGAATGACGACTTAACTCGGACTCATTTAAGTAATGAGTAGAGTCATATCTTAATGGGTTGGGCCTATTCCTCAGAAAAACCCAATTATTAAATGGCTCAGGTTTAAGACTCCCTTGACCCAACCCATTTGCTCCCACTGGATTGCTAGTTACTTTACATAAGTTACTTATGTTGTGAAATATGTTAGAAACACCGAAAAATTTTAAAAAACACAATTAAAGTAAAAATATTTCTTTTGCTTCACCAGGTTAAATCACGTAAAAATTACATTGTCCTTAAAGCGTGATTCACCCCCTCATCAATTGTTGATGGGTTACAGGAGAATTGCTTCTAGGATAAGACAAGTCTATCTAGATCCTACATGCAACAATCACAAAGGGTTAACTTATGAACTTTTCAATGCAACTGATCTTCTGGAAGACTCTATTAGTGGACCTATTTGCAATATTCTTAGAAGGAGATTGTTTTTTGTGAGATCCGATGGTTTGGTAGAAATTTGCTGGAGATGATGAATTTTGGATTGGAATGGTCCGGTTTATATAAGCACAAAGGGAGTGAACCATTACTAGGTAGCCATTGTTTGAAAAACGTTTCTGACAGTTGATCATTAATTTGTACCGTTTCATATAGTCGGATCGAAAGATCTGACCATTGGATCATCAAAGCATGTTCGCTTTTGGACCGTTGTGGCTTTTAAGACTACTAGTTGTTCTCAAAATGGCAAACTGTTTTGAATCAATAACGTGACACGATGCGCGCATGCGCCAACTAGCGCCACAACAGTCACACTGCCCACACCCGAGCTCGCATGCGTGCGTTCCAGTGCGTACATGTAACCCGAATATATCAACCTCCCAGACTCCAAGTAAGAATACTATACACACCTCCACATATTAACCTCAAATCTTGTTTTCTCATTTCTGATGTGGGACAAAAGAAAAACCACACTTTTTCATTTGTAAATTTCAAAATCGTTTTGGCGGCAAAATGAAAATTCTGAAAGCAAAATTTCAATAACTTATGCCTTAGGTAGCTTATCTTAGTTTTTACTTATTCATTAGATAACCATATTTGGTAAACAACATACTTATCGACCAAAAAGTAAAAAATGTATGTTTAGTTTTTAACAACACATAAGTACTTATTACTGTAAGTTTGTTCTGTCCACCCTTAATATCCACCATCTATCGTGTGTGCTCAACCTTTGATGTGGATCGTTGATTATGTTGGGCTCACCTTGATCCTTTCTTCAATGTGAATCGTCCATCATGTGGGGCCCACATTCAATGTGGACCATTCACCTTACAAGGCCCACATTTGAAGTAGGTTATCCATCATATGAGGTCCACCTTGGATGTAGCTCACCATCATGTGGCCCACCTTTAATGTGGATTGTTGATCGTGTAGGTCCCAACTTTGAAGTGAGTCGTTCATCAAGCGTGTCTTGCCTTGGATATGGGCCATTCATCATTAGGGAGCTGACCTTCGATGTGAACTGTCCTTGTGTACGTAGGGCCCACCTTAATATGGGTCATCTATTAAGTGGGGCCCACCATCAATATTACTGTCCATCATTTGGAGCCCACCTTTGATGTGGACTATCCATCATGCACGGTCCACCTTTTTGCTATGTCCATCATGCAAGGCCCACCTTGGATGCAGCCCATTCATAATCAACACCTTTAATATGGGCCATCCATCTTGTGGGGCCCACCATCAAAATAAATTACCACTATGTGTGGCCCACCTTCAATGCCCACCAGCCCATCATGTGGAGCATGACCTTCGATATAGACCATCCTTTATACGGGCCCACCTCCAATGTTATTGTCTATCCTATGGGGCCACCTTCAATCTCCACTGCCCTTCATATGGAGCCCATCTTTGATATGGACTGTCCATCACGTGGGCCTCACCTTCAATGTGGGTCGTCCATCATGTGGAGCTTGCTTTGAATGTCGGCCATTCATCATTAGGAGCCTACCTTGGGTCCTACTCATGGCTCAGTCGATGTTGGCCATTCATCATTAGGAGCCTACGTTGGGTCCTACCCATGGCTCAGTGGATGTTGGCCATTCATCATTAGGAGCCTACCTTGGGTCCTACTCATGGCTCAGTGGTAGACTGAGTTTCAACATGGTTCAAATGGCCATTGTATGGTGTGTTTGGGAGTGAGCATGTTTTTTTTTTTTTTTTTTATTTTTTATTTTTAAAGCCTGCTTTTATTGTGGACAAATCCATATGTAGGCACATGTTGATGTGGGTCATCCATTAAGTGCAGCCCACCTTTGATGTGGACCGTCCATCATGTGGGCCCCACCTTTAATGTGGACCACCCATGTAGATAAAAAGAGAGAAGTAGAAAAGTTAAAAGTTAAAAAGCTAAAAATAAAATAAACTTACATGAATAAGTAACTTACTTTCATAACATAAGTTACTTTTACTATGTGTTTTAAATTATTTTTTTTTAGTGGAATTTCACCACCTATATGGATACTCAAACCCTTGACCGGGTGTTGAAACTCCTAAGAGTCTACCACCCGAGCAAGAGTAAGGATCACTTTTACAATGTGCTTACCAAACTTTTTTATATATATA